>CM070021.1:33138205-33465705 GCA_036247105.1 Cirrhinus mrigala
AAAATCACAGCTTCATCGGAATGGTATGAAACTCTGTGACTTTTATGCCATTTGGAATGTCAACACAAAAAAAATTGAGGGCATGATTCAAGCAGGCTAAGTGGTCGTAAAAAAAATAGTCACACTTGTACTCTTCGGTCTAAAATGACCGACCATAGGAAATGAATGGGAAATCGACAAAAATACAAATATTCAGAGAATTTTTGTGTGTACAATCTACAAATCCTCCACAATGCTGAAAAAAAGTACACAGCAGTGAAGGGGTGACACTCTAAAACACACCCATTCATAAACACACCCATTCACACACACACACACACACACACACACACACACACACACATTATATACACACCTCTCTTCGGTCACTTTTGACCGAAACATTTTCGGTTTTGAATTTTTCAAAAAATCACAGCTTCATCAGAACGGTACCAAATTCAGTGACTTTTATGGCATTTGGAATGTGAACACACATAAAAAATGAGGGCACGATTCCAAAAAAAAAAAAAAAACAACTTGTGCTCTTTGGTCTAAAATGACCGACCACAGGAAATGAATGGGAAATCGACAAAAATACAAATATTCAGAGAATTTTTGTGTGTACAATCTACAATTCCTCCACAATGCTGAAAAAAAGTACACAGCAGTGAAGGGGTGACACTCTAAAACACACCCATTCATAAACACACCCATTCACACACACACACACACACACACACACACACACACATTATATACACACCTCTCTTCGGTCACTTTTGACCGAAACATTTTCGGTTTTGAATTTTTCAAAAAATCACAGCTTCATCAGAACGGTACCAAATTCAGTGACTTTTATGGCATTTGGAATGTGAACACACATAAAAAATGAGGGCACGATTCCAAAAAAAAAAAAAAAACAACTTGTGCTCTTTGGTCTAAAATGACCGACCACAGGAAATGAATGGGAAATCGACAAAAATACAAATATTCAGAGAATTTTTGTGTGTACAATCTACAATTCCTCCACAATGCTGAAAAAAAGTACACAGCAGTGAAGGGGTGACACTCTAAAACACACCCATTCATAAACACACCCATTCACACACACACACACACACACACACACACACACATTATATACACACCTCTCTTCGGTCACTTTTGACCGAAACATTTTCGGTTTTGAATTTTTCAAAAAATCACAGCTTCATCAGAACGGTACCAAATTCAGTGACTTTTATGGCATTTGGAATGTGAACACACATAAAAAATGAGGGCACGATTCCAAAAAAAAAAAAAAAAACAACTTGTGCTCTTTGGTCTAAAATGACCGACCACAGGAAATGAATGGGAAATCGACAAAAATACAAATATTCAGAGAATTTTTGTGTGTACAATCTACAAATCCTCCACAATGCTGAAAAAAAGTACACAGCAGTGAAGGGGTGACACTCTAAAACACACCCATTCATAAACACACCCATTCACACACACACACACACACACACACACACACACACACATTATATACACACCTCTCTTCGGTCACTTTTGACCGAAACATTTTCGGTTTTGAATTTTTCAAAAAATCACAGCTTCATCAGAACGGTACCAAATTCAGTGACTTTTATGGCATTTGGAATGTGAACACACATAAAAAATGAGGGCACGATTCCAAAAAAAAAAAAAAAAACAACTTGTGCTCTTTGGTCTAAAATGACCGACCACAGGAAATGAATGGGAAATCGACAAAAATACAAATATTCAGAGAATTTTTGTGTGTACAATCTACAATTCCTCCACAATGCTGAAAAAAAGTACACAGCAGTGAAGGGGTGACACTCTAAAACACACCCATTCATAAACACAACCCATTCACACACACACACACACACACACACACACACACACATTATATACACACCTCTCTTCGGTCACTTTTGACCGAAACATTTTCGGTTTTGAATTTTTCAAAAAATCACAGCTTCATCAGAACGGTACCAAATTCAGTGACTTTTATGGCATTTGGAATGTGAACACACATAAAAAATGAGGGCACGATTCCAAAAAAAAAAAAAAAAACAACTTGTGCTCTTTGGTCTAAAATGACCGACCACAGGAAATGAATGGGAAATCGACAAAAATACAAATATTCAGAGAATTTTTGTGTGTACAATCTACAATTCCTCCACAATGCTGAAAAAAAGTACACAGCAGTGAAGGGGTGACACTCTAAAACACACCCATTCATAAACACACCCATTCACACACACACACACACACACACACACACACACACACATTATATACACACCTCTCTTCGGTCACTTTTGACCGAAACATTTTCGGTTTTGAATTTTTCAAAAAATCACAGCTTCATCAGAACGGTACCAAATTCAGTGACTTTTATGGCATTTGGAATGTGAACACACATAAAAAATGAGGGCACGATTCCAAAAAAAAAAAAAAAAAACAACTTGTGCTCTTTGGTCTAAAATGACCGACCACAGGAAATGAATGGGAAATCGACAAAAATACAAATATTCAGAGAATTTTTGTGTGTACAATCTACAATTCCTCCACAATGCTGAAAAAAAGTACACAGCAGTGAAGGGGTGACACTCTAAAACACACCCATTCATAAACACACCCATTCACACACACACACACACACACACACACACACACACATTATATACACACCTCTCTTCGGTCACTTTTGACCGAAACATTTTCGGTTTTGAATTTTTCAAAAAATCACAGCTTCATCAGAACGGTACCAAATTCAGTGACTTTTATGGCATTTGGAATGTGAACACACATAAAAAATGAGGGCACGATTCCAAAAAAAAACAAAAAAAACAACTTGTGCTCTTTGGTCAAAAATGACCGACCACAGGAAATGAATGGGAAAACGACAAAAATGCAAAAATTTAGAGAATTTTTCTGTCTCTTTCTCACACATCCACACACACGCACAAATGAACTGTAACACAGCAAAGTGAGAATATGTAAAATAAAAAAAATATATATAAAAAAATTACATATCCAGAGTGCAAAAGACACACACTCTCTTGCATATACAAATTCAGAGAGTATCTATGTATACAATCTACAAATCAGCTGCAACGCTGAAAAAAGTGAAGGGGTGACACTGATGTAGACACATCCACTCACACACAGACGTGCACACACACACACACACACACACACACACCTATGAACTACGGTGTCTATAAACAGAGCAGAGTTTTGAGAATATGTAAAATCCATTCAATAACTCAGTCATAATTCAGCGAAAGCTCACAACAGTGAAGGGGTGTTACTCTAAAACATACACATTCATAAACACACACACACACACACACCTATGAACTGTGCATTTGGAAGCTCGGGCTTGTTCCATTACATTGTTTCGAGCGTTTTTTTCCTTTTTTTGAAGAAGCTTTGTGTCAACAGCATAAGAAGTAAAAAAAAAAATAATAATAATAATAGTCACATGGCGATATGTTCCTGAAGGTCATGCATCGTTTGTTTCACAACTTGCTTACCCAGGTTTCTCTCATGTCCATGGACTGTACATTTACCCATTTTTCTCAAATATCTCAGACGAGTGACAGCTTGTCATTTTGATTTCTTGCAGCTCTTGTTCTTGTCATCAAATCTCACAACCCTTGACTGTGTGTGGAATGTTTTCTGTCTCTCTCACACATCCACACACACAAATGAACTGTAACACAGCAAATTTTGAGAATATGTAAAATATAAAATTTTTTTAAAAAAAAAATACATATCTAGAGTGCAAAAGACATAAAGTGTTAAAAAGGAATTAATTGTATTTTTTTTTTGTACAAATTCTGAATTAAAAAATGGGTAACAAATACTTCCTTGTGTTCTCTTTCTAACACAATGTTTAGGTTTGACTGTAATCATAATACAAAAAATTAACACTTCAAATCATATTTATAACAAAAAACTATCCCAAACTGGATAAGAAATAGTCTTTGAGATTATTTAAATGTATGTTCAGCTATTCCACCTAATAAAAATGCTGAATCAATTGTCTAAAAACAACTAGGCAATTCACAAGCTGCTCTGTAGAGAACTATACAGGCATCAAGTTACACCTGTCATTACAGATGTTTTTCTCGTTTTTTACAACCAGATGGCGCTAATCTGCCTTCAAAAATTAGTGTTGAATGGCTGAGTCTCTATTTTAACCTGAAATACTGCATTAATTAAAAAATAATAATTTAAAAAAAATAAATAAAATTTTAATTATTCTCAATGGCAAAAAAATGGATATTAATTACAGCATAAATATTAATTATTACCACAAAACCCTCTCAAAATGCAAAATAAAAAAGAAAAAATATTATTAAACAAAAATGAATTTGAATGGTTTTACTGAAAAAATTACAAGATGCGTTACAGGTGTCCGGTCACTTCTGACCGCGAAGAGCACAAGTGTGACTCCGAAACGAAGAGCACCAGAGGGTTAACCCTCTGGTGCTCTTCGGTCACTTCTGACCGAAAATTTTTCTGTTTTAAAATTTTAAAAATCACAGCTTCATCGGAATGGTATGAAACTCTGTGACTTTTATGCCATTTGGAATGTCAACACAAAAAAAAATTGAGGGCATGATTCAAGCAGGCTAAGTGGTCGTAAAAAAAATAGTCACACTTGTACTCTTCGGTCTAAAATGACCGACCATAGGAAATGAATGGGAAATCGACAAAAATACAAATATTCAGAGAATTTTTGTGTGTACAATCTACAAATCCTCCACAATGCTGAAAAAAAGTACACAGCAGTGAAGGGGTGACACTCTAAAACACACCCATTCATAAACACACCCATTCACACACACACACACACACACACACACACACACATTATATACACACCTCTCTTCGGTCACTTTTGACCGAAACATTTTCGGTTTTGAATTTTTCAAAAAATCACAGCTTCATCAGAACGGTACCAAATTCAGTGACTTTTATGGCATTTGGAATGTGAACACACATAAAAAATGAGGGCACGATTCCAAAAAAAAAAAAAAAAACAACTTGTGCTCTTTGGTCTAAAATGACCGACCACAGGAAATGAATGGGAAATCGACAAAAATACAAATATTCAGAGAATTTTTGTGTGTACAATCTACAATTCCTCCACAATGCTGAAAAAAAGTACACAGCAGTGAAGGGGTGACACTCTAAAACACACCCATTCATAAACACACCCATTCACACACACACACACACACACACACACACACACATTATATACACACCTCTCTTCGGTCACTTTTGACCGAAACATTTTCGGTTTTGAATTTTTCAAAAAATCACAGCTTCATCAGAACGGTACCAAATTCAGTGACTTTTATGGCATTTGGAATGTGAACACACATAAAAAATGAGGGCACGATTCCAAAAAAAAAAAAAAAAACAACTTGTGCTCTTTGGTCTAAAATGACCGACCACAGGAAATGAATGGGAAATCGACAAAAATACAAATATTCAGAGAATTTTTGTGTGTACAATCTACAATTCCTCCACAATGCTGAAAAAAAGTACACAGCAGTGAAGGGGTGACACTCTAAAACACACCCATTCATAAACACACCCATTCACACACACACACACACACACACACACACACACATTATATACACACCTCTCTTCGGTCACTTTTGACCGAAACATTTTCGGTTTTGAATTTTTCAAAAAATCACAGCTTCATCAGAACGGTACCAAATTCAGTGACTTTTATGGCATTTGGAATGTGAACACACATAAAAAATGAGGGCACGATTCCAAAAAAAAAAAAAAAAACAACTTGTGCTCTTTGGTCTAAAATGACCGACCACAGGAAATGAATGGGAAATCGACAAAAATACAAATATTCAGAGAATTTTTGTGTGTACAATCTACAATTCCTCCACAATGCTGAAAAAAAGTACACAGCAGTGAAGGGGTGACACTCTAAAACACACCCATTCATAAACACACCCATTCACACACACACACACACACACACACACACACACACATTATATACACACCTCTCTTCGGTCACTTTTGACCGAAACATTTTCGGTTTTGAATTTTTCAAAAAATCACAGCTTCATCAGAACGGTACCAAATTCAGTGACTTTTATGGCATTTGGAATGTGAACACACATAAAAAATGAGGGCACGATTCCAAAAAAAAAAAAAAAAACAACTTGTGCTCTTTGGTCTAAAATGACCGACCACAGGAAATGAATGGGAAATCGACAAAAATACAAATATTCAGAGAATTTTTGTGTGTACAATCTACAATTCCTCCACAATGCTGAAAAAAAGTACACAGCAGTGAAGGGGTGACACTCTAAAACACACCCATTCATAAACACACCCATTCACACACACACACACACACACACACACACACACACATTATATACACACCTCTCTTCGGTCACTTTTGACCGAAACATTTTCGGTTTTGAATTTTTCAAAAAATCACAGCTTCATCAGAACGGTACCAAATTCAGTGACTTTTATGGCATTTGGAATGTGAACACACATAAAAAATGAGGGCACGATTCCAAAAAAAACAAAAAAAACAACTTGTGCTCTTTGGTCAAAAATGACCGACCACAGGAAATGAATGGGAAAACGACAAAAATGCAAAAATTTAGAGAATTTTTCTGTCTCTTTCTCACACATCCACACACACGCACAAATGAACTGTAACACAGCAAAGTGAGAATATGTAAAATAAAAAAAATATATATAAAAAAATTACATATCCAGAGTGCAAAAGACACACACTCTCTTGCATATACAAATTCAGAGAGTATCTATGTATACAATCTACAAATCAGCTGCAACGCTGAAAAAAGTGAAGGGGTGACACTGATGTAGACACATCCACTCACACACAGACGTGCACACACACACACACACACACACACACACACCTATGAACTACGGTGTCTATAAACAGAGCAGAGTTTTGAGAATATGTAAAATCCATTCAATAACTCAGTCATAATTCAGCGAAAGCTCACAACAGTGAAGGGGTGTTACTCTAAAACATACACATTCATAAACACACACACACACACACACCTATGAACTGTGCATTTGGAAGCTCGGGCTTGTTCCATTACATTGTTTCGAGCGTTTTTTTTCCTTTTTTTGAAGAAGCTTTGTGTCAACAGCATAAGAAGTAAAAAAAAAAATAATAATAATAATAGTCACATGGCGATATGTTCCTGAAGGTCATGCATCGTTTGTTTCACAACTTGCTTACCCAGGTTTCTCTCATGTCCATGGACTGTACATTTACCCATTTTTCTCAAATATCTCAGACGAGTGACAGCTTGTCATTTTGATTTCTTGCAGCTCTTGTTCTTGTCATCAAATCTCACAACCCTTGACTGTGTGTGGAATGTTTTCTGTCTCTCTCACACATCCACACACACAAATGAACTGTAACACAGCAAATTTTGAGAATATGTAAAATATAAAATTTTTTTAAAAAAAAATACATATCTAGAGTGCAAAAGACATAAAGTGTTAAAAAGGAATTAATTGTATTTTTTTTTTGTACAAATTCTGAATTAAAAAATGGGTAACAAATACTTCCTTGTGTTCTCTTTCTAACACAATGTTTAGGTTTGACTGTAATCATAATACAAAAAATTAACACTTCAAATCATATTTATAACAAAAAACTATCCCAAACTGGATAAGAAATAGTCTTTGAGATTATTTAAATGTATGTTCAGCTATTCCACCTAATAAAAATGCTGAATCAATTGTCTAAAAACAACTAGGCAATTCACAAGCTGCTCTGTAGAGAACTATACAGGCATCAAGTTACACCTGTCATTACAGATGTTTTTCTCGTTTTTTACAACCAGATGGCGCTAATCTGCCTTCAAAAATTAGTGTTGAATGGCTGAGTCTCTATTTTAACCTGAAATACTGCATTAATTAAAAAATAATAATTTAAAAAAAATAAATAAAATTTTAATTATTCTCAATGGCAAAAAAATGGATATTAATTACAGCATAAATATTAATTATTACCACAAAACCCTCTCAAAATGCAAAATAAAAAAGAAAAAATATTATTAAACAAAAATGAATTTGAATGGTTTTACTGAAAAAATTACAAGATGCGTTACAGGTGTCCGGTCACTTCTGACCGCGAAGAGCACAAGTGTGACTCCGAAACGAAGAGCACCAGATGACATTTAAGTATACTTAATTATACTTTGAAAAAGTCTAAGTATATTTGAGCTATTCTTGTGTTTTATATACTTCTCAGAAATATGCTTAAATGTCATTTAAGTATACTTAATTCATACTTGGAAAAAGTCTAAGTATATTTGAGCTGTACTTGTGCTCCGAGAACCCGTGTTTTCATTGTTATACGCTAGGGGCGCTATAGCACATCTTCTGTACTGAATTTCCAAAATACAAGTGAAGAAGAAAACAAAACGCTTCCACACAATCGTCAGACATAAAACAGCATCAAAATAATAGATATGTAAAACTTTCTGACCTTATGGAATAAAATATGGACCCATGAAGAGGTAATAATGACTGTCAGGCTTTTAGGTGTTGATCAACTCCATCTACGTTTTGATTATCATGAATAGTCTTTTTTTTTTTTTTTTTTTGCTTTTTTGTTCAAAATGTAATTTATTTATTTATTTTATTTATGCAACTTACCCACATTCAAGTGTTTATAAGAAAAATGCACGAACCTAGAATAAAATGTTTTTGTTTACAAGCAGATACCCTGTTCTTTCTTTTGATGTTTTGTATGTTCAGATATTCACAAAATATATACAGATTAATACCTAAATAGGGAGATAGTAATATACTTAAAGTATGATGTGAAGTTCTCCTAAAGAAAATGAGTATACTTGCAGTATAAAACTATTAAACTAGTAGTTTACTGAGACTACACTTCAAAGTATACTAACAAAAGTATTTAATTAGTAAACTATCAGTATACCTATAAGTTCACTTTTAGTAAACTTGCAGTACAAACTGAAAACATAGATGTGAACTAGTTGTGTACTCAAAGTATAATTTTATATGCTAGAAAGTGGGCCAATTTAGTCGCAATGAGTATTGAAATAGGACACTTAAAAGTATACTACTAGTACACTGATATTTGTATACTTACTACATGAAGAATACTCAAAAATGCACTTGAACTTTGCTTAAGTATACTTAATAAAATAAAATTGACCCTCTTTTTGGTAAGGGTGGTGGTGATGAGATATTTTTTCATTTTCTCATATGCTTAAATGAGGATTATTTTATATTTAAATCGGTTGTTAAAGTAAAACTACCCTGGGGTTTCCATACAACAGTGTAAGGTGCTTCTTAAAATCCTGTATTTCAAAAATGTGAGTACTTCTTACAGATTTGTTTTATGTGCTAATAATATACAGTCTTACCAAAATGCTCTGTATTTCTAACGAGAAATATGTTTACTTAATTCCAGCATAACTTAAGTAGTTTAAGTTAAACTATAAAATTAATAATGTCCTCTGTTTTTGTTTTCTCCAGATCTGGTCCTGTGGGTTTCAGTATCAGCCAATGATCACAGTTCACACCTACAGTGAAGCCCCTCCCACAACAATTTACCTATAAATACTGGTGAATATTCACATCATCCTACAAGAGAAGAACAAACTCCAGGTGCAGCAGCTGAAATCTGTGGGACTGTTAAAGATGCAGTTTATTAAAGAGGAGATTGAAGACATGAGTTATCCAGAACCATCCAGAATAAAACATGAAGATACTGAGGAACAAACAGGTCAGTTCTTGTTTCATCATTGTTGACTGTTTTTGTTAGTTGTAAAATTTTGAACAGTATATTATGGAAGCCCGTTTCCGCCACTGAATTAAAATTTTTAGAAAGGTTGTTGCGACTTGTTATCTCACAATTCTGACTTTTGTGCAATACAAACTCGCAAAATATAATTTTCTCAGAATTATAAGATATAAACTATATGAGATATAAACTCACAATTGCAAGTTACAAAGTCAGAATTCCGAGATATAAAGTCGGAAATCTGAGAAATAAAGTCAGAATAGTGTGATATAAACTGGCAATTGCGAGATATAATACAATATAATATAATCCTGGCTTTATTTCTCGCTATTGTGAGTTTATATCTCGCAATTCTGACTTCATTTCTCGCTATTGTGAGCTTATATTTCTTTTTTTTTTTTTTTCAAAAAAGTAAAGCCAGTTACTTTTCCCCCCATTTATTGATTAAAAACTCTCCTGTCCCCATGTTGAGAGAATTTGGAAGATGTTAGTTCTAGACTAAATGTGAACATGCATTAATTCATCTCACTCACAAAAAACAGATTCAGTATTCCTTAAAATGAATAAAAACAGTGAAATTCAACTCAGAATATGACGCAAACCTGCAATAATTAAATGTTAAATAATACAAATATCCTTTATGCATTTAATCCCATTTTATTAACCAATGTCTTTGCTGCCAACCTTTGATGATCCAATTCAATCGTACTAATAAGCAAAAATTACTCAAGACAATCTAACGTTTGTTTTCCTTTTTTCACTGCTGAAGAGTTGACTTTTTTTCTTCTGCGGTCTACTGTACAGAAGTGAATTAACTTTTCTCAAAGCCTGAGGCTTTTGGTGCGAAAAGGCTCTTACATTTGCCAAAAATAGAACTTTTTATATTAAAAACAAACAAGCTGTCACACCCCTGTGGACTGTTTATGTTGGTTTCTCCCTCCTGTGCCCATATTTGGTCGTTCCTGTTTCCTGTCCTCATTTAGTCATCATTAGTTATCATTAGTTAACCTTGTTTCACCTTTGCCTTAATTATGTTCATCGTTATCACCTGTCTTTATAAGTTGGATTCAGTTCTGTGTTTGTCGTCTGGTCTCGTCAACATCAATGTGAATGTATGCTACCCTGCCTGTGGATTTACCTGTTTTGGAAACTACGTGTGGATTATAATAAAGACTTTATCTTTACCTTCATCTTCGTTCGCCCCTTCCTTACACGTTACGTGACACAAGCAAGCCTGCCCAGATTTAAAAAGTAACGCAAAAGTAAAGTAACACATTACTTTCCATTAAAAGTAACAAAGTAACGTAATGTTACTTTTTTAGGGAGTAACTCAATATTGTAATGCATTATTTTTAAAAGTAACTTTACCCAACACTGATTGTGAGTTTATATCTTGCAATTCTGACTTTATTTCTCGCAATTGTGCGTTCATATCTCACAGTTTTGAGAAAAAAAGTCAGAATTGCGAGATGTAAACTCGAAATTGTGAGAAAAAAAGGCAAAATTGTGAGATAAAAAGTCGCAATTACCTTTTTTTTATATACTATTTAGTGGCAAAAATGGGCTTCCATAGTGTATGGATGATAAGTGATACAAAAATGCATTCAAGTGATCATAATTGTCATCCACATTTAATTAGTAATGAACTAACCTTTGTTACATCAACGATCTGATATACAAATTGTTTTCTGCTATTAAATTAGCTGGAATCAACTGATTATAACTTGTTTATTTTAGACTGGATGGAAATGCAAGAGCAAAAACAAGCACTGAATGAAGAGGAGGAGAAACATGACTTCAAAACTCAAAGAGCAAAAGCCAAAAAGTTGCACACCTGCACACAGTGTGGAAAGAATTTCTCACACAAAGGACACCTTAATGTGCACATGAGAATCCACACTGGAGAGAAACCGTACACATGCCCTCAGTGTGGAAAGAGTTTTTCACAACTGAACTCTTGTAAACAGCATCAGGAAATTCACAATGAAGTAAAGGAACATGTGTGTTGTGAGTGTGGGAAGAGCTTTACTTCAGCTGACCACCTTAAGCAGCACCTAAGAATTCATACTGGAGAAAAACCTTACAAGTGCTCATATTGTGACAAATGTTTCAATCAGTCAGGAGCCCTGAAAGTACACGAGCGAGTTCATACTGGAGAGAAGCCGTACCACTGTACTCAGTGTGGAGAGCGTTTCAGATATAAAAATGATCTCAATTATCATCTGCTCGTTCACGCTGGGGAAAAGCCGTTTACCTGTGATCAGTGTGGTAAAGATTTAAAATCATCAGCACATCTAAAAGAACACATGAAAATTCATACAAATGAGAGACCTTATGCATGTTCGTTTTGCGGAGAGGGTTTTGCTCGACAGGATCATTGCAAACGGCACGAGAAAAAACACACCGCTGAGAAAGATCATGTGTGTTGTGAGTGTGGGAAGAGATTTACAAGAGCTGATAATCTGAAACAGCACCAAAAAATTCATACTGCAGAAAAACCTTACAAGTGCTCATATTGTGACAAAAGTTTCACTTGGTCTGGAAACCTGAAATCACATGAGCAAGCTCATACTGGAGAAAAGCCGTACTACTGCTCTACCTGTAATAAGTGTTTTAGACACTTACAAAGCCTTAAAAATCATATGAAAAATCACAATGAGCATCATTTTAATGATGAAACGGTTAAGTAAACTGTGTGACATAAACAAAATATCATAAACAACACCATCTAGTTTTATTTTGTGAATTATAGGGAACTATAGAGTGACGTTTTAAGCTTCACCAGAAAATAATTCTTAGAGTGTAAAATAATTTGTATCTTTCCTCCTGGGTCATTAGTTTTCTAAATGTGTCAGGCTGGACCAAGCAGGTCTTTCTTTAAAGGAGAAGTCCACTTTCAAAACAAAGATTCACATATAATGTACTCACCCACATTTCATCCAAGATGTTCATGTCTTTCTTTCTACAGTCGTATAGAAATTATGTTTTTTGAGGAAAACATTTCAGCATTTCTCTCCATATAATGGACTGATATGGTGCCCTGATTTTGAACTTCCAAAATGCAGTGTAAATGCGGCTTCAAACGATCCCAAATGCGGTTGTAAACGATCCCAGCCGAGGAAGAAGGGTCTTAGCGAAACGATCGTTATTTTAATAAAAATAATGCAATTTATATACTTTGTAATACCAAAAACTCGTCTTGTCTTACTCGTGCCTGGACTGCTTTCCGGTTCATGACAGTTAGGGTATGTCGAAAAACTCCCATCTCATGTTCTCCCTCAACTTCAAAATCGTCCTATATCACTGCTTTACCTTTTTTTGTTAAGGGTGTTTGATCTTCTTTGCATGTGTATTTTGCAAAGACTGGGTCGGTACTTCTACAGCGATGTAGGAGGATTTTGAAATGATTTTTGAAGTTGAGGGAGAAAATACGATTGGAGTTTTTCGACATACCCTAACTGTCTTGAGCCAGAATACACAAGTTCAGTCAGAGAAAGGCAAGACAAGCGTTTGAGATTAAAAAGTATTTCAATAGTATTTTTTTAATGTAAATAACCAATCGTTTTGCTAGATAAGACCCTTCTTCCTCGGTTGGGATCGTTTACAACCGCATTTGGGATCATTTGAAGCCGCATTTAAACTGCATTTTGGAAGTTCAAAATCGGGGCACCATATCAGTCCATTATATGGAGAAAAATGCAACGTTTTTCTCAAAAAACAATTTCTTTACGACTGAAGAAAGAAAGACATGAACATCTTGGATGACAAGGGGGTGAGTACATGATATGTGAATCTTTGTTTTAAAAGTGGACTTCTCCTTTAATAAAACACATTCCTGTCATTCACTTTTTTTCTATATTGCTCTGATTGTACAGTTGAAAAATAATAAACAATAAATTGTCAATGAATCTATCTTGTTGGAACAATTGCTTTTATAGTCTTGGAGGTTTTAAAGCCAGAAGATTTCTAAGGAGATAATTTTATTAACAAAAACGGAGTTGTTTGCAAAGACAACTCTTGAATCTAAAATTAGGTTTGCATTCACATACAATATGAAGATATTCAATACATTAGTACTCTGTATTTTTAGGCACAGGGTCTCTACCATAGATGAGCACTTAAAAGATAATCATTTTTTAAACTTGTCCTGCACGTGTTCCTAACTTCTGTATTTCGGAAATGGTCCTTCTCCATATATAAATGCATTCCAACTAGTTTCTAAATAGTTTATGTGAAAAGCACATTACAATCCTTGCACACTTTTAAATACATAATAATAGAATAATTTTCTCTTATGAATAGCTACAATTCTGTTCATTATATGTGACCCTGGACCACAAAACCAGTCTTAAGTAGCATGGGTATATTTGTAGCAATAGCCAAAAATACATTGTATGGGTCAAAATGATTGATTTGTTTTTTATGCCAAAAATCATATATAATTAATAAATGTAAATAAATGTATCAAAACTTATTTTTTGACTAGTAATGTGCATTGCTAAGAACTTTGTTCAAAAGAACTTTGGACAACATTAAAGGTGATTTTCTCAATATTTAGATTTTTTTACACCCTCAGATTCCAGATTTTCAAATAATTGTTTCTCAGCCAAATATAGTCCTATCCTAACAAACCATACATAAATAGAAAGCTGTATAAATCTCAATTTCAAAAAATTAAATTTTCATTTGTGGTCCGGGGTGAATATACTGTATAAAATTAACTGAAAAAAATGTTGCTAATTTTCTTTATTTTCCAGATGGTTTAAAATTCTATTAAATTGCAAGACAATCATGGTGTATAGTTTGCCTCGAATAATCCAAGTTTAAAGACAAAGCATGTATCATCTGAAACACCAGATTGTATTGATCATATTTAACTTATATAAAAAATATTTAATTTTAAACAAAGACAACAATCATGACTAATGTATTTGTTTAATATTTCTTTCAAACTGTTCGAAATCACAATGATCATATATAACAATAACAATAAATAACAATAACAATAAATTAATTAATTAATTAAAAAGCAAATAATCTAGGGATCCATAACATTTCAAATGTACATAAATCATGATCTTGTATAGGAGCTGTCATCATCCACAAGTGAATGAGAGAACTAACCTTTGAAGATCAAAGATCTGACATCTCAAATACCTCTATCACTGTTGCTTTCTGCTGTTAAATCAGGGTTCGCAGTTTGACATGTATCCTCCTTGAACCAAATGGAAGTGAAAGAGCAAAGACAAGAACTGAATTGAGTGAAATTTCAATGGTGATGATCCTGTAGTTTGTCTCAGTCTGTTGACACACAATGAAATGTGCTTCATGTGCCAATTTACAGAAGATCTCAGACATCATCATAATGAATGAGGTGAAAACAGGGTTTTCAGTAGTTCAATTAAACATGACGGCTTTGTTATTTAGATTTTTTGCTGTTAATTTTACAAGATATACAAGTTATTTGCACATTATCACTGTTCGATTTCTATGCATATGTAAAATAGGCAGTCCCTATATCAGAAGTGGGCAGGGGCTGATGAGTGGTGCTCACATTTATGTTTCTTTCCTGAAACTCTTTCACTCTGACATGTGGAAAACTCCTCGAACTTAGAGAGCACAGGTAAATATTAGAGTTTTTCACATTTGCTAAAACACTAAACCCCATTCTCTGAATCAAATTCGCATTAGCCTAAACCATTTTGTCAAATAAATAATTCTTTCAGCTGTAGATGCACAGATATGCTAATGAAAATACATGTTTATTGCAATTCTTCAACAGGGAGTTTTGTTTTGTATGTATTGTGTTTATCAAAATGAAATAAAATTGTTATCCAGCCCCTGCCATCACGCATGAGAAACAAGTAATTGCCCCTTTAAACTTAAAATCTGTATATATATTACACTTATGACTGGTTTTGTGGTCCAGGGTCACATTTTTAATCCGTTCAGAGGCAGTAATAGATTTCATATATGTTGGTCCTGTAGCTAGTCTCAGCTTCTTGGTTCGTCTTTCCGCATCCTTGTAAATGACCAGGAATATCCAGTAGGTGGCAGCAAGTGATGGGAAGTTCGGATCATTTTACAGACTCGGACCATTGAGTCTCGTTCAGCAAAATGAACGAATCTTTTTTCGAGTCATTTCGTTCATTTTAGCAAAATATAATTAAAATGTTACGTGTTACTTCCCTAACACATCTACTGCTTACACAACCGTTGATCACACTACAAACAAGACAAAACTATAATGCTATAAGAAACAGAAAAGATTAATTCAATGTTTACCTGGGTCTTTAGTCTATGATTAGCTCACCTCACCTCTTATCTGACAACTTTTCGGGTTTGAGTCGTTCGTTCATCACGTGACAGCCCAATAAGCTTAACATGCAGTCTGAGCCGGAAAAAGAATTGATTGGTTCATTTCTCGAGTCTTCGGGTTCGAGTCGTTCGTTCATCACGTGACGGCCCCATAAGGTGAACGAATGACTCAAAAAACCCAAAGACTCGAAACAGGAGAATACAGGAAAATATTACATAATTAATTTGTGTTTTCTGTTAGCTAAATTTCACATTCATAAACAAAAGTTTACTGGCTCTAAACCTCTTTTTTCTTTGTTCAAAGTGGACTTGGATAAGTATGTGGAAACTATCCAAAGTTCAGCTAATTTGAAAGCGATGAAAACTGTATCTCTGTATTCATCCTTGTGTCATCTTAAGATGTCATTTTATTACCCTGTTTTTTTCTTTGTTTGTTACCCAGGCAAAAAAAAGTCTCTATATTCTTGTTTTTTAATATACTTAATACTTTTATTTTGTCTGTAATTGTACTGTCTTGATGTTATGGATATCTGTAATGTTTAATTAAAAAAAAAAAAAAAAACTAACAGGATGTTGCGCATGCGCGACTGAACGAATCAGTCCTCGAGACGACTCGTTCGTCCCGAGTCACATTAAAGATTCGTTCAAAATGAACGAATCGTTCAAGAACGACCCATCACTAGTTTCCATATCAATCCAAGAACGAACAGAGAGAGGCTCAAGGCAGAAGTGCTGGAAGTTGTACTATTTCAAGTAGATGTTTACTTCTTTGAAAAGTCAAAACATACTTTCAGCCTTTAACCTTTTAACGACCGTGTAAGAGTTTGAATTGAGGACAGCTGATGCTTAAATTTCCAGTCTGGATGTTCCCGATTTATAGAGGTTCACATGAACCAGCTTGAGAGGTGAGGTATTTAAGCACTAATTTACACATTCTGTGCACAGATTTTAATATTGTGGAGAGTAATGTGTTGAGAGAGAGTTGGGTGATAATGAACAATCTAGTGGTTCATTTCTAATAGGGATGTCATAATACTCAATATAATATCGAACCGTTCGGTACGACATCCATGGTTCAATACGCGCTTGTGAATTGCGGTTTTGCATTTAAATAACTTCCTTGTTTTATTCCTTGTTAAATTTGCTGTTTGAGTGCCCGCGATTTCACGTGCTGAAATGAGGAAACGCTTCCCCGCTTATATTTGAAAAAGCAAAGCACGCAGAACATCTTCTAATGACATGCAATGATAAGCCTTTCTAAACCTGTTGTCCAACAAAAGAGTTATAAAAACAAAAGTTATAAAAATCATTATAACTTGTTTTTAATTCACAACATCAGTCGAGAGTTTAAAATAATTTATGGCAAGCCGTTTTAGGTTAAAATATCCAAAGTGTTACTCGTCGTAATTGCATTTTTACTAGTAACAATTTAATTAAAGAGCTCTACAAATAAATTCTTACTAGTAAAAATGCCAGTTAGAGAGCTCTCTGAATCAATTTCTAATTTAGTTAGAAAGCTCTGCAATTGTATTTTTACTAGTAAGATCTGAATTATAGAGCTCTCTAATTTAGTTCTTACTAGTAACAATCAGGATTAGAGAGCGCTCTAATTAAATTCTTACAAGTAACAATTGAACAATTGGACACGCATCCCAGAGCCTGTGCTATGCAAGCTTTTGTGCTTAAAAAGTATACAATTTTTTATTTTTCAAAATAAATGACTGATCGTTTCGCTAAATAAGACCCTTCTTCCTCGGCAGGGATTGTTTAGAGCACTTTTAAGCTGCATTTAAACTACATTTTGGAAGTTCAAAATCAAGGGCACAATTGAAATCCATTATATGAAGAAAAATCCTGAAATGTTTTCCTCAAAAACCATAATTTCTTTACAACTGAAGACAGAAAGACATGAACATTTTGGATGACAAGGGGGTGAGTAAAGTATTTGTAAATTGTTGTTTTGGAAGTCGACTTCTCCTTTAAGAAGAGAGTTTGTTGAAGAGGAGACTGACAACATGAGTGAATTAGAACCATCCAGTATAAAACATGAAGATACTGAGGAACAAACAGGTGGGGGTCATTTTTTAAGTCTTCATCACTGACCACTGAGGTT
Organism: Cirrhinus mrigala; assembly: GCA_036247105.1. NCBI lineage: Eukaryota > Metazoa > Chordata > Actinopteri > Cypriniformes > Cyprinidae > Cirrhinus > Cirrhinus mrigala. The sequence continues at coordinate 33,156,475 of CM070021.1, forward strand.
TTCACATTTCACATTATTTCTCACTATTTTTTTGTTAGACAAGAACTGAATGAGGTGGAGGAGAAACACTGTGATGTCAGAACTCAAAGTAGAAAAGCCAAAAAGCTGCAGACTCGTGATCAGCATGGTAAAGATTCATCAAATCTAAAAACACACCTGAAGGAAAAGAGTCATTTGTTGATGGAAGATTGTAAACAGCACCAGAGAACCCATAATGAAGTGAAAGATCATGTGTGTGTGGATTGTGGGAAGAGCTTCGTTAAAATTACCCATTTGAAATGACACAAAAGGATCCACACTGGAGAAAGACCTCACAAGTGCTCATATTTTGACAAGAGTTTCTCTCAGTCTGTAGACCTGAAAAGGCATGAGCGTGTTCATACTGGAGAGAACCGTATCACTGCCCTCCATGTGAGAAGAGCTTTAGACGTTTAAAATGCCATACATCAATGGAAGTTTTTTTTATATGTATTTATTTCAAGCTTTCAAATGATGTATAAATGTCAATTTCAAAATATTGACCCTTTAGTGGTCCATAGTCATTTTTTTTTTTTTTTTTAAACAAAATAATAAAAAAATCAATAATAATTCAGGCGTGTGGAAAACTCCTCCAACATATTGAGTACTGTTGTGGAAACAAACAATGGTTTTCTAAAATTTGTCAATAAAGCTCAAGAAGCAGAGTTCCAGATGTCAAAATAAGACTTTATTGAACACAGCAGCAAAGCCGAGATGACAGCTGCCGCATCTGAATCTTTGTCTGTCCAGGCATCCATACTTACCTACCCATCCATGCTCACCAAAATTGGTAATTCCGGTTACTCCTATCTGTTTTGGTGAGCCCACCTGGCCCATCTTCAAAGGTGGAGTTTGGTTATCTCGGTCACAATGATCTTGACTCCTCCATCCCAATTAAAAATGACCCTTACTTCATCTCCAAATGGTTGGAGGTGGTCACATGGGACATACATCATAAATTGGAAGTTACCCAAAGTTCATGAGTTCACTTAAGTTAACTGATATGATCCAGTGAAAATCACCAGTACTGCCCAACAGAATACACATGAGACTCTCAATCTGTGTTAAGACATCCAGTATTATAACAATCAACATTTTGATCAGTCTATTGATTTCTGTTGTGACTATACATTATATGTTTAAGTAAAATAATATCATATTGAGTAAAATAGCATAATATTTTTTGAGAATACACAATAGTACATGCAATGATTGATTTCTATAAATACTTAAATGTTTTTTTTTATATTTAAATCTGATTCTAAAGTAAAACTACTCAAGGGCAACTCACTTTAATTGTTTCTTACTGATCTTTTTCATGTTCTGGTAATATACTGCATTTCCAAAATGCTCTGTATTTTAACAAGAAATATATTTACTTAATTTCAGCATAAGTGAAGTAGTTTAGTATATTTTAAGTCCTCTATTTTTGATGTCTCCAGATCTGGTCCTGTGGGTCTCAGTATCACACCTACAAAGAAGCCCCTCCCACAACAATTCACCTATAAATACTGGTGAATATTCACATCATCCTACAAGAGAAGAACAAACTCCAGGTGCAGCAGCTGAAATCTGTGTGACTGTTAAAGATGGAGTTTATTAAAGAGGAGATTGAAGACATGAGTGATCCAGAACCATCCAGAATAAAACATGAAGATACTGAGGAACAAACAGGTTGGTGACCATACTTGATTTTTCATTACTGACTGTTTTTGCTAGTTGTGAAATTATGGTCAGTATATGGATGATAAATTATACAGAAATTCATTCAAATTATCATAACACTGTTTAATTAAATAAGATAATTAACTATCAAAGATCTGATATACAAATTGTTTTCTGCTGTTGAATTAGCTGGAATCAACTGATTGTAAGTTGCGTATTTTAGACTGGATGGAGACGAAAGAACAAAAACAAGAACTGAATGAGGAGGAGGAGAAACATGACTTCAAAACTCAAAGAACAAAAGCCGAACTGCTGCACACCTGCACACAGTGTGGAAGGAGTTTCACGCAAAAAAGAAATCTTAACACACACATGAGAATCCACACTGGAGGGGAACCGCACACATGCAGTCAGTGCGGAAAGAGTTTCACACTAAAAGGAAACCTTAAAAGGCACATGAGAATCCATTCTGGAGGGAAACCGTACACATGCCTTCAGTGTGGAGAGAGTTTTTCACGACAGGACACTTATAAACAGCATCAGAGAACCCATGAGGAAGTGAGAGATCATGTGTGTTGTGAATGTGGGAAGAGCTTTACGACAGCTGACCACCTTAAACAGCACCTAAGAATTCATACGGGAGAAAAACCTTACGTGTGCTCATATTGTGACAAGAGTTTTACTCAGACAGGAACCCTGAAAGTACACGAGCGAGTTCATACTGGAGAGAAGCCGTATCACTGTACTCAGTGTGGAGAGAGTTTTAGATATAAAACTCATCTGAATTTTCATCTGCTCGTTCACTCTGGGGAAAAGCCGATTTCCTGTGATCAGTGTGGTACCGTTTTTAAATCGTCATCACTTCTGAAAAAACATGTGAAGATTCATACAAATGATAGACCTTATGCGTGTTCTTTTTGTGGAGTGACATTTGCTCGACGGGATCATTGTAAAGTGCACCAGAAAGTACACACCGGTGAGAGAGATCATATGTGTTGTGAATGTGGGAAGAGATTTACTAGAGCTCAACATCTGAAAACGCACCAAAGGATTCATACAGGAGAAAAACCTTACAAGTGCTCATATTGTGACAAGAGTTTCACTCAGTCTATAGACCAGAAAAGGCATGAGCGAGTTCATACTGGAGAGAAGCCGTATCACTGCCCTCCATGTGAGAAGAGCTTTAAACGTTTAAAAAGCCTTCAAAAGCACATGAAAAAATGTAATAAGTCATCACAGTGACATTTTCATGATGAAACAGTCAACTGTGTGACATAAAATATGGAGCTTCACCGAAAAGCACAACACCATCTAGATTCATTCTGTGAATTTGATTTCACAGTCTGATTAAGAAACCATAGAAATGTGTTTGAAGCTTCACCAAGATAATAATTCTCTAATCTCCAGCTAGTTTGTTAAATGTGTCAGGCTGGACTGTGTGCTACACTGTAAAAAATAAAAAACACAATTTGTTGAGTCAGCTTAAAATAATTTGTTACCCTGCTGCCTTAAAATTTTAAGTTCAGTCAACTAAAATAAGTTTAGTCAGCTTGAAATGTTAAGTTGTAATAAGTAACAACTTAGATATTTGTGTTTGCTAAACTTAACAGATGGTAAGTAACCCAGCTGCCTTAAAATTTTAAGTTGATTCAACTCAAATATCTAAGTTGTCACTTAGTATAATTTAACATTTCAAGTTGAATAAACTTTTTTTGAGTTGACTGAACTTAAAATTTTAAGACAGCCAGGTTACAAACTATTTTAAGTTGACTCAACAAATTGTTTTTTACAGTGTAAGCAGGTCTTGCTTGAATAAGACACATTCATGTCATTTATTTGTTTACTATAGTGTGTTCTGCCTGTACTTGAGTTGGAAAATATGAAACAAAATGATCATTATTTACAGGTTTAAATTTTCCATTAAAACAGCTGCGTTATGTTGCAAGGCAATCATTGGTGTATAATTTGATTTGAATGACAAAAGTGACAAAACATGTTTGATCTGAATCAATTAATTATATTTTTCAGTAATTTTGTATTCAATTTCAGTATAAAAACAAAAAAATATGGTTTTGTTTGATAATCTTAGAGTTTGTCTCAGTCTGGTGACACACAATGAAAAGTGCTTAATGTGCCAATTTACAGAAGATCTCAGACATCATCATAATGAATGAGGTGAAAATGGCAAACTATTTGGATGAGAGAAGAAGGCTTTTTATATTTAAATCTAATGGTAATGTAATGTGTTTCTATATAATGATGTAACTGATGTAAATCCTTCATTTTATAAAGATGGGTTGCTTCTATATGCTAATAATATACTAGCATTACCAAAATACTCTAGCAAATATGTTTACTTAATTTCAGCTTTGAGGTAGTTCAGTATAAATTCAGTTGATTTCTCCAGATCTGGTCCTGTGGGTTTCAGTATCAGCCAATGATCACAGTTCACACTTACAGTGAAGCCCCTCCCACAACAATTCACCTATAAATACTGGTGAATATTCACATCATCCTACAAGAGAAGAACAAACTCCAGGTGCAGCAGCTGAAATCTGTGTGACTGTTAAAGATGGAGTTTATAAAAGAGGAGATTGAAGACATGAGTGATCCAGAACCATCCAGAATAAAACATGAAGATACTGAGGAACAAACAGGTTGGTGTCCATTCATGATTCTTCATTATTGGCTGTTTTTGTTAGTTGTGGAATTATGATCAGTATATGGATGATAAATTATACAGAAATTCATTCAAATTATCATAACACTGTTTAATTGAATTAACAAGATAAATAACATCAAAGATCTGATAAACAAATTGTTTTCTGCTGTTGAATTAGCTGTAATCAACTGTTTTTTACTTATTTTAGACTGGATGGAGATGGAAGAACAAAAACAAGAACTGAATGAAGAGGAGGAGAAACATGACTTCAAAACTCAAAGAACAAAGGCCAAACAGCTGCACACCTGCACACAGTGTGGAAGGAGTTTCACACAAAAAGGACACCTTAACACACACATGAGAATCCACACTGGAGAAAAACCATACACATGCCCTCATTGTGGAAAGAGTTTTTCAGAACTGTCCAATTATAATCAGCATCAGAAAATACACACCGGTGTGAAAGATCATGTATGTTGTGAATGTGGGAAGAGCTTTACTAAAGCTTCCCATCTGAAACAGCACCAAAGAATTCACACTGGAGAAAAACCTTACAAGTGCTCATATTGTGACAAGAGTTTCACTCAGTCTGGAAACCTGAAAATACATGAGCGAATTCATACTGGAGAGAAGCCGTACCACTGTACTCAGTGTGGAAAGAGTTTCATAGATGCACCAGGTCTCAAATGTCATCTGCTCTTTCACACTGGAGAAAAGCCATTTACCTGTGATCAGTGTGGTAAAGATTTTAAATTATTAGTACTTCTAAAAGACCACATGAAAATTCATACAAATGTGAGGCCTTATACATGTTCATTTTGTGGAAAGAGTTTTGCTCGACTGAATCACTGTAAACAGCACCAGAAAACACACACAGGTGAGAAAGAACATATGTGTTGTGAGTGTGGGAAGAGATTTTTTAGAGCTTATCATCTGAAACAGCACCAAAGGATTCATACAGGAGAAAAACCTTACAAGTGCTCATATTGTGACAAGAGTTTCACTCATGCAGGAAACCAGAGAATACATGAGCGAGTTCATACTGGAGAGAAGCCGTACTACTGTCCTCCTTGTGAGAAGAGTTTTAGACATTTAGAAGGCCTTAAAAAGCACATGGAAAAATGTAGTCATCACAGTGAGTGACATTTTCATGATAAAAAGGTCGTCAACTGTGTGACATAAACAAAATATTGAGCTTCACCCAAAAGCACAACACCGTCTAATTTAGTTTGTGAATTTGATTTGTTTTCTGATTAAGGAACTATAAAAAAGATGTTTGAAGCTTCACCAGAAAAAAAATAGTTTGGGAAATTAGTTTGGACTGTGTGTTAATCAGGTTTTGCTTGAACAAGACTCTCTCTTTGAATAAGACACATTCATGTCATTTACTTGTTTTCTATACCATGTTCTGCTTGTACACGGGTTGGAAAATATTAAATGATAAAAACATGAAAAAATAAAGTTTTCCTTATTTACAGATGGATTAAAATCTTTGGTATACAATTGGATTTGAATAATATAAGTTCAGTGACCAAACATGTATCTGAATCACTATATTATTTTTTGAAAATGATATTTTACTTCTATAAACAATTTTTTTCATTTCAATACAAAACAGAAATATTGTGGTTGATAATCTTGTAGTTTGTCTCAGTCTGTTGACACACAATGAAATGTGCTTAATGTGCCAATTTACAGAAGATCTCAGACATCATCATAATGAATGAGGTGGAAACGGCAAACTTTGGATGAGACAAAGACGTTTTTTATATTTAAATCTGATAATAAAGTAATGTGTTTCTATATAATGATTGTTGTTGTTCTATATAAAGATGAGTTGCTTCTATATGCTAATAATATACTAGCATTACCAAAATACTCTATATTTCTGATAGCGTATATTAACTTAATTTCAACTTTGAGATATTTCTGTATAAATTCAGTTGATGTCTTCAGATCTGGTCCGGTGGGTCTCAGTATCAGACAATGATCACAGTTCACACCTAGTGAAGTCCCTCCCATAACAATTCACCTAAAATACTTGTGAATATTCACATCATCCTACAATAGAAGAACAAACTCCAGGTGCAGCAGCTGAAATCTGTGACATACTATGGTAAAGATGGAGTTTGTTAAAGAGGAGATCGACAACAAGAGTGATCCAGAACCATCCAGAATAAAACATGAAGATACTGAGGAACAAACAGGTTGGTGTCCATTCTTGATTCTTTATTATTGTCTGTTTTGCTGTGAAATAAGTAGTGATTCAAACATATTGGTTTAATTGTCACATGTTTTGCGTAGCCTAATCTGTGCATACAAAGTGAAAGTTTTTCAGGAAATCACTGAATGATGAGCAAGATTCATGATGCAGGGCAACAAATGCATGATAGAGCCAATGGAATGCAGTTATATTATATAATATATCCCTAAATTTCAAGATATTGAGGCAAAATTGCCCCTATATTAATTTTTTTGTCTTATTATATAGTTAAACAATCACATGATGGTTGAATTTTGTTTCAAATAATAATTTTTTGGAACAGCAAATCAGCATATTAGAATGATTTCTTAAGGATCATGTATGACTGATGTGCTCGTTATTACGTTCTGCCTCTAAACGCAATTCTTTTAGGTTGTGGGTGGGGTTGCCAAACCTATAGCCCCGCCCCTGCGTTAATTGCGTGAAAAAATTAAATGAAAAAAAATAATCGCCTGCGTTAATGCCGTCATTTTGACACCACTGATTATATAATTTTATTATGATGTGATTACACATCAATACAGCATAATTTTTTGTCACTGTACAGTAGCTATTTTTGCATTTTTGTAAGGGGTGTGTTTAGGGTTGGGGTAGGTGTATACCTTAATAAAATACTATCTATATTCTAATAGTTAGAAAATTTATTCCATTGTTAGCTTCTGGCCGGAGCTGTATCCTTTCTAGCCACATCCCTCTTTTGCGGCCTGGAAGGAGGAGGGCAGGGTTGCCAGATTTTTACAACAAGACCCGCTCAATTGCTACTAAAAACGAGCCCAATCGCGATTACAGGGGGGTGCACGTTAAAAATAGCATTCCACAAGGTAAAATATTTGTTTTTTGGCGGGGTACTCCTGGTAAAATTCACATTCCAGTGGATAAATATCACATTTTTTGGGTCGCCTCAACCCGCGGCAACAGTGTTAAAGTAGCCCAATTCCGCGGAAAAACAGAGGACTTGGCAACACTGGGACTCTGATAAAGAAAGCGTTTCTGATCCGAGTTACCATCAGATGGCAGTAATGCACTGATAAGTGCAGTATGCCAATAAAAGAAAGAAGAAGAAGAGCATGCGCAGAAGAGCGGTGAAATAGAATGAGTATGAAAGTATGAATTGGTGGATAATAGTAATCCAGGAGCTCCATGACGTATGTTTTCAGTCTGCGTGTTGAGAGATGTTCCTGATTTTCAGAGTTTGACATGAACCACCTTGAAATATGAGGTATTTAACTATTAGTAAGTATGTGTACCGCTTTATTAGTATTGAATATACGTGGACTCTTCTTTGTTTTTTATAATTGAAGAATTGATGTCAACGTTGTTCAGAAACAAGGTTATATTCGTCTAAGAGTTTAACCCTTTATCTTTATAGCTTATTCCGTGTCAACTCAACGAGTTCCTCGGCTTAAATTTTTGATTTTGCAAATATTTTTTTTTTTCATGAGAGACAGACATGTATAGTGATGAAAGCCAAAATATTAAATGTCATGGGTGAATATTTACTGCGTAAAACAATATTTTATTTTTATTCACGACGCGTCAATAATCGGCACTTAATGTAAACAAATGCCTTTAGTGAACGGTACTCGCAAATTTTGCTTATTATTGCTGCTAAAAATGATCAGTTATTGTCATGTTTTGGGCTGTACTAATCGGTCGGAACAGGAAAAACTTTTGGAGTAACGTTACTATAGACAGCCAAAAGTTATAACAAATCAAAGAGAAGAGTGCAAAAAACTGTCTGAGGAACAAAAGTGAACTGAACCAGGATTTCCAGGGCAAGAATCTTGACAAAATGCATGTTTTTATCATTACCGGTGAGGTAGGTGAAATGTTAGGCTAAAATCCTAAATAATATTGCTCGTACATATCTTTACAATTACCTTTAGCTTTTTCACAATTTCCTGCTTACTAAGTCCTTCTCTATATGATTTTAGCAGCTTCCACACATTTTTTCCCCAGTGTTTTAGACACCATAAATTAGCAGAATAACGTATTCTGTAGTATAATAACCGTGCAATCAGTGCCGTTGTTTACATCTGAGTATCTCCAGTGTGGTCGCGCATCAGGGTTGCCAGGTTTTCACAGGAAAACCCGCCTAATTGCTACTCAAAACTAGCCCAATCCTGTTTCGAGGGAGATCCCCCGTTAAAAAATGGCGTTGCATGGGATAAAATAAACTTTATTTATTTATTTATTTATATTTATTTATTTTTATTTTTTATTTTTTTGCCGATGTTCGCCTGGTAAATTCGCATTTCATGGGCAAAATATGAGTTATTGGGGTCCCTTCATCCCGCTGACATCAAAATCTACAGTGTAAAAGTAGCCTAATTCCTCAGGAAAACCACAGACTTGGCAACACTGCTGACCTAACTGATCAAACTGCAACTCGTTTGTCACAAACGTCACATTGTGGTCAGTTACCCGGATGTGCCATTGCAGCGATACTCGAATGTAAACAACAGAATGGATTGCGTGGTTAATGTACTACTGAATATGTTGTTCTGCTAATTTATGATTTAAACCACAAAGAAATGTGTGAAAACTGCTCAATCATATAGAGAACGACTTATTAAGAAGGAAAGGGCACTATATTTAGACAAACTTGACCACCAATTCATTATTTAGGAGTTTTTTCCAAAATTTCGTTTATCTTGAACAGTGAGATTGATCTGCCTGCTACAGTATTTTCTCCCTTTAATGTCCATCTTTAGCATCTTTTGCCTCTGTTAAAGGCCTTTTACAGACTAGATATAATAATAACTTAATATTTCCACAAAAATTACATTTTGGAACATGAATGCATAGTACAGTCTATATCGTTGAGCTTTGTAATAGGCGTTAAATATACTTACAGTCTGCCTCCCTTGTTGCGGACTGACGAGCCGGCAATTCTTCCTTCTATTTATTATCCTAACATAATGAATTACTTTAGTTTCTTCTGTTTTTTTCACCAAGCCCATACACGAGTTCAGTGGCATTGTTTACGTTCAGTGCCGTCACAATGACCGACTTCTGGGTTGATGACCTAATGTGAAATCACTCCATTTTCACTTGAGATTCAGAGCCAGATTACAGGGGCTTACAAATGGCTTCAGAAAGATGGAAGCATCGTAATGTTATTTTTACACAGAGATTGGTTAGTAAAATGAGTTGACTTTAGCCATCTTTGACATATTATGTGCCAGTGGTGACCATTCAAAAATGGGGAAACAGCACTTTTCAAGGTTTTTCTCCAAAGTTTTCATGTCTGTAACTCAAGAAGTATTAAAGATATCTTAATGCCCTTTTAGATATTGGGTCTTAACAAACTTTCCTTTTGGCATCTTTATTTTTAATACCCTATATTGTTCGGTTCCAGAGATATTGGAATTTCAATATTACTCTAAGAGTAAATCATTAAAATGTACGCATTTTCACTGGTCAAAAACCAAATGTGGGTCAGTTTGCAAAAATATGATGCTTATTTTTTTTTTAAAGAGGAATGTCTGAAGAACAAATAATGTTGAAACTAGAAATGTATCTTGTTTCCTTCTGTTAAGACAACTACATTGAACAAACCTGTCTGAGTGCCATACATTTTTCCAAAGTTTGCATGCCTATAGCTCAAGAAATATTAAAGATATCACAATATGATTTTAAATTCTAGTTATTGTTAAACTTTTCTTTTAGAATTTAAATTTTCAAGGCCCTACATCATTCAGTCCCAGAGGACTGTTTGTTAAGACTCAATATGTAAAAGGGCATTAAGATATCATTAACACTTCTTGAGTTGCAGGCATGCAAACTTTGGAGAAAAAACATTTTTGAATTGTCATCATTGGCACATAATGCAACAAAGATTGCTAAAGTCAACACATTTTACTAATAGAACTACCAATCTCTGTGTAAAAATAGCATTATGATCCTTTTTATCTTTCTGAAGTTATTTTTAACCCCTTGTCTCTGAATCTGATGAAAAGTTGACTGTTGATGAAAATTTCATTACTATATATATAGTATCTTTCTTCAGGAAAAATATTGGCAAAATCAAAATTTGTAAATTTGGTTGATTTGACATGGAATGACTCTTGTTTAAAATCCATTTTTCCCTTTTTGTGGCTCTCAGTATCAGACAGTGATCAGTGAAGCTTCTCCCACAACAATTCACCAGTAAATACTGGTGAATATTCACATCATCCTACAAGACAAGAAAAAACTCCAGGAGCAGCAGCTGAAATCTGTGTGACTGTTAAAGATGGAGTTTATTAAAGAGGAGATTGAAGACATGAGTTATCCAGAACCATCCAGAATAAAACATGAAGATGCTGCAGTGCAAACAGGTTGGTGTCCATTCTTGATTCTTCATTGTTGACTGTTTAAGTAGTAGGCCTATATGAATGATAAATGCAGTGTTCATTTGAACTGATTCTAACTTGTTTATGTTAGACTGGATGGAGGTGAAAGAGGAAAGACAAGAACCGAATAAAGTGAAGGAGAAACATCACTTAACTCAAAGAACAAAAACCAAAAAGCTGCACACCTGCTCACAGTGTGGAAAAAGTTTCAAACGCGTAGGAGAACTTAACAGGCACATGAAAATCCACACTGGAGAGAAACCGTACACATGCACTCAGTGTGGAAAGATTTTTTCACAACTTAGCAGTTATAAACGGCATCAGAAAGAACAACATGGAGAGGAACAGAACAACCCCCCTCAGTGTGAGAAAGCTTTTACAAATGCAGGTAGTCTCAAAAATATCATCAAAAATGATCCGTACTACTGTACTTAGTGTGGAGAGTTTCAAATTTTGCATAGACTAGTGACTCACATGGAGAAGCATTGTTCTTACATTGACTTACATATGTGACCCTGGACCACAAAACCAGTTTTAGGTCGCTGGGGTATATTTGTAGCAATTGCCAAAAATACTTTGTATGGGTCAAACTTATAGATTTTTCTTTTATGCCAAAAATCATTAGGAAATTAAGTAAAGATCGTGTTCCATGAAGATATTTTGTAAATTTCCTACTGTAAATATATCAAAACTTAATTTTTGATTAGTAATATGCATTGCAAAGAACTTAATTTGGACAACTTTAAAGGCGATTTTCTCACAATTTAAATTTTTTTGCATTCTCAGATTCCATATACTGAAATATACTGTTTTTATACTCCATATACTGGTTTTGTTGTCCAGGGTCACGTATGTGATATTGAGATTTGTTCACTTTTTACATTTTTATTTTTTTAAAGGAGAAGTCCACTTCCAAAACAAAGATTCACATATAATGTACTCACCCCCTTGTCATCCAAGATGTTCATGTCTTTCTTTCTTCAGTCGTAAAGAAATTGTTTTCTGAGGAAAACATTTCAGCATTTTTTGCCATATAATGGACTGATATGGTGCCCCCATTTTGAACTTCCAAAATGCAGTTTAAATGCAGCTTCAAACAATCCCAAATGTGGTTGTAAACGATCCCAGCCGAGAAAGAAGGGTCTTATCTAGCAAAACGATCGGTTATTTTCATAAAAATAATACAATTTATATACTTTTTAATGTCGGATGCTTGTCTTGTCTTGCTCTCCCTGAACAGTTTTTTTCCAGTTCATGACAGTTAGGGTACGTCCAAAAACTCCCATCTCATGTTCTCCCTCAACTTCGAAATCGTCCTATATTGCTGCTTTACCTTTTTTGTTAAGGGATCTTCTTTGCATGTGTATTTTGCGAAGACTGGGTCGGTACTTCTGCAGTGATGTAGGGTGATTTTGAAATGATTTTTGAAGTTGAGGGAAAAAATACGATCTGAGCTTTTCGACATACCCTAACTGTCTTGAGCCAGAATACACAGTGTTCAAGGAGAGCAAGGCAAGACGAGCATTTGAAATTAAAAAGTATTTCAATTGTATTATTTTTATGAAAATAACAGATCGTTTCGCTAGATAAGACCCTTCTTCCTCAGCTGGGATTGTTTGTAGCCACATTTAAACTGAATTTAGGAAGTTCAAATCGGGGCACCATATCAGTCCATTATATGGAGAAAAATGCAGAAATGTTTTCTTCAAAAAACATAATTTCTTTATGACTGAAGAAAAAAAGACATGAACATCTTGGATGACAAGGGGGTGAATACTTTATATGTGAATCTTTGTTTTGGAAGTGGACTTCTCCTTTAAACAGCTGTAAATGGCTCTCTTTGTGAATGGACCTTTGAATCAGTGGTTCACGGAATTCGTTCAAAACGCAGATTCATTCAGAAACTAAACACCACTGTGTTGCTTGATGACAATTCTGCTGTGGCTTTAAAGGTAATATGTTCTCTGCAAAATTGAGAAAAAATAACCCAATATCAACTTCTTATTTACTGAACTGTTGTATACAATCACATTTAAGCTTGTGATAGATTAGGACAAAATCAGCACTTGTTTCATATTGCTCTTGCTGACGGTGTGATATCATGCTATATATATATATATATATATACAAAACACACAGACGGGCATTTTTTGCACCAATATCTTGAATTCAAGGGCATAACTGCATTTATGGAGTTGTTGCCTTGCATCATATTTGTCAACAGTCAACTATATAAAGTGTAAGATGGCGTACAGGTCTCGGGGCGGGGCCAGTGCGTTAACGGCGTTAAAAATATTAATCGGGTTATTTTTTTACAACTAATTGGTTAAAGAAGTCCACTTACAGAACAAAAATTTATTTACATATAATGTACTCACCCCATTGTCATCCAAAATGTTCATGTCTTTCTTTCTTCAGCCGTGAAAAAATTATGTTTTTTGAGGAAAACATTTCAGGATTTTTCTCCATATAATGGATTTCTGTGGTGCCCCGATTTTTAACTTTCAAAATGCAGTTTAAATGCGGCTTCAGACATCCCAAATGTGGTTGTAAACGATCCCAGCTGAGGAAGAAGGGTCTTATCTAGAAAAACAAACGGTTATCTTCAAAAATATAATACAATTTATATACTTTTTAATCTCAACCGTTCGTCTTGTCTTGCTCTGCCTGAACTCTGTGTATTCTGGCTCAAGACAGTTAGGGTATGTCAAAAACTCCAATCATATTTTCTCCCAACCCAGTCTTTGCAAAGTGAACATGCATAGAAGATCAAACACACTTAACAAAAAAGGTAAAGCAGTGATATAGGACGATTTTGAAGTTGAGGGAGAACGTGAAATGGGAGTTTTTCGACATACCCTAACTGTCATGAACCGGAACAAAAACAGTCCAGGCAGAGTAAGACAAGATGAGCGTTTGACATTAAAAAGTATATAAATTGTATTATTTTAATGAAAATAACTGAATGTTTTGCTAGATAAGACCCTTCTTCCACGGCTGGGATCGTTTACAACCGCATTTAGGATCATTTGAAGCCGCATTTAAACTGCATTTTGGAAGTTCAAACTCAGGGCACCATAGAAGTCCATTATATGAAAAAAAAAACATGCAGAAATGTTTTCCTCAAAAAACAATTTCTTTACGACAGAAGAAAGAAAGACATGAACCTCTTGGATGACAAGGGGGTGAGTACATTATCTGTAAATTTTTGGTCTGGAAGTGGACTTCTCTTTTAAGTTAATGTGTTAAACTAGTATTTTATAACAGTCATAGTATTTATAAATTTGCACATTTCTAACATCTGTTTTAAGTTAAGAATGCATAATAAATGCCTATATGTGACCCTGGACCACAAAAGCAGTCATAAGGGTAAATTTTTTGAAACTGAGATTTGAACAAATAAGCTTTTCATGGATGTATGGTTTGTTAGGATAGGACAATATTTGGCTGAGATACAACCATTTGAAAATCTGGAATCTGAAGGTGCAAAGAAATCAAAATATTAAGAAATTCGCCTTTAAAGTTGTCCAAATGAAGTTTTTAGCAATGCATATTACTAATCAAAAATTAAGTTTTGATATTTACGGTAGAAAATTTACAAAATATCTTCATGGAACATGATCTTTATTTAAAATCCTAATGATCTTTAGCATAAAAGAAGAAAATTGATAATTTTGACCCATGCAATGTATTGTTGGCTATTGCTACAAATATACCTATACTGGTTTTGTGGTCCAGGGTCACATAAATGGATGATAAATGCATTGTTCACTCGAACTGATTCTAACTTGTTTATTTTAGACAGTTTGGAGATAAAAGAGGAAAGACAAGAACCGAATGAAGTGGATGAGAAACATGATTTAAAAACTCAAAGAACACAAACCGAAAGTCCGCACACCTGCTCACAGTGTGGAAAGAGTTTCAAGCGCCAAGGAGAACTAGACAAGCACATGAGCGTCCACACTGGAGAGAAACCGTACACATGCCCTCATTGTGGAACAAAGTTTTCCCGAATGGACACTTACAGACGGCATCATAAAAAACAATATGGAGATAAACCGTACACTCCCCCTCAGTGTGAAAAGACTTTGACCAAAACAAGCAGTCTCACAAAACATCTGAAAGTTCATACTATAAAAAAGTCATATAACTGTGCTCAGTGTGGTAAAGTTTTAAATTCAGCAACGGGTCTCCTACGACACAAGAGGCTGCATACAAATGAGAGGCCTTACGCCTGTTCTGTTTGTGGAAAGAGTTTTACACAGCTGACCCACTGCAAACAGCACCAGAAAATACACACCGGTATGAGAGATCATGTGTGTTGTGAGTGTGGGAAGAGCTTTATCACAGCTGGTGATCTAAAAAGGCACTTAAAAATTCATATTGGAAAAAAACCTCACAAGTGCTCATACTGTAACAAGGGTTTCATTCGGCCTGAACACTTGAGAGTACATGAGCGAGTTCATACTGGAGTGAAGCCGTACCACTGTACTCAGTGTGGAGAGGGTTTCAAACAATTCCGTAGTGTGGTGACTCACATGGAGAAGTGTTCTACGGTGTCGGAGTGAGCAAATCTGCCCTACAAAGGCAAAAGACCTTAACTCGCTAGAGTGTGAAAATGAGAAAAATGACTTTAAAGGTTTTTTATTTGTCCAGTCAAATTAATTATAGGTAGGACACTGGAATTTTGTCAATTAGATGTTTTAGCAATGAAAATTATCTACATTAAAAAAACTGTGAGCTCAAACTTAGTGTACTCTGCCTTTGCAGTGTCTGCAAAAAGTGGTAAGTCACACCAAGACAAAATACAGTAACTTCCTCTGTGTACCACTAGAGGTAGCCTGAGTACCACTACTGGTACTCGTACCACAGTTTGCTATGCTCAGTAACGTAAGAGAATGCTAGACATAGCATAAAAGTTTTCATATTGGCTTGAAAGAAATAGCCTAACCTAAAAGAACGACTTGTGGATTGATGTAAATGCCAGCAAGCAGGAATGGCCAGAATGCTTGTGGATTGATTTTATCGGGTTACAAGAAAAGGTAGGATATGGATTTAATTGCAAACTGTTCGTAGCATACTGATTTTATAATTGATCATGCTACGGCATTCGATTCCACACGGGTTCAACTAGCAGTGACAGCCTGCTGAATAATCTGCATTATAAAAAGTAAAAAAGAAATCTTTAAAGATTATTCACATTTACATATTGTTGCCAAAATATTTCTGTACAGTGCGTTATTATATGGAGCTGTCTGGGAGATCGCTATCTATCCAATTCGTTTGTCTAATGCTTCAGTGACCGATCAGATGTATGAAAGTATACAAGTTACACCATAAATAAAACGCGGCAGACTTTAATGGACAGTAAAACAAAGGCAGAACACTGTATAACTCCAGGTCAGCACTGTAACTTTATACTGACGCGTGGCTAAACAAAGGCAGAACGCCCTAACTCAATTTTAGCGTTCCAAACGAAGTCAAAGAGCGGTAACTGGTGTTATAAGGTGCTCTGCCTTGGTTTCTCCAGGGTTTTTTGAAATTACGGTTAAGACAATTCATTATTTTCTTTGAAAAACGACTAAATTGACTCAAGATACTTATACACATGATAAAGGATGTCTTGAATGTCCCAAAAATATCAATAACTCATTTTTGACCAAAATCGAAGTTAAGGTCTTTTGCCTTTGCAGGACAGAAATGTTATCTAGTGCAATTGTGATTTTGTTCACTTATTATATTTTATTTTTTAATAAATGGGTATGTATTTATAAATGTGAACATTTTTAACACCTGTTTGAAGTTAAGAATGTTTTTACTTTGATATTACAAAAAAGCTTGCATTGTTCCTAATGTGTGTTCTGTATAGTAGCAAAAATAAAGTGAAAATATTCACTGAGTTTTTTTTTTTTTTTTTTTTGGTATAAGTTTAAGTAATGTGTTAGTCCCTTATAGTATTTTAGACAAATGTTTTAACCTGTTCTTTTAATTAAGGAGCAGGAACAGATTTTAAAATAACTTTCAGAGGTGAAGATCTTGCTCAGCCCGTTGATGCCAATGAAATGTATTTAAGGGGAGACACTGCAGTTTTTTCATGCACCTGTCAAGTTTGTGATTTTGGGCTTTTTGGTTTTTCTTAAAGTGTTTTTTTTCAGACTAGTGGAAAGAAAACATCCAAAAGACATTAAGAGTTTTTTTTTTTTTAATAGCACTTTATCAATTTGAGTCAATAGATTTCAATTACAATACATGTTTTTAAAGGCTGTTTTCTGTTTTTTTTTTTTCTTCTACACTGAGCCATAAATCTCCACTGCAGTAGCACTTGCACTTGCCAGACTTTACATTTTTATTCCTGTCTGTATCCAGAAGGTTTTTATGGAGGGATTTGGTCATATATAATTTGCTTGCTTATATACGTATTATACATATTATAACATTTTATTCCCCCCAAAATTGTGAAAATATATTGTTTTCTAAGTATTTTCTGAATTATGAGTGACAAAAATGAGATACCCTGAATTCCCTCAGTAAAAACTTTTGACTCTGTCAAAAAATTTAAACAAGAATTTTAAAAAATGACTTCATCCATTGTTTACATTTTTGTACTAGAAAATCCATTAAATTTCATTAAATAATGCATATTTAAAGGTGACATTTAGAAAAAAAACTGTAAAGCCCAAATTTCATTAAATAGTGCATCGTTTGCATATTTAAACCTAACATTTTAGAAAACTTGTAGTACAAAAAATGTAGTTATCAATTTAAACAATCAATCAAACTGCATTGTCTTGCCTTAATCTAATAATCTAAGGATTCTTATAATTCTTATTATATAGTTCTTATAATTAAGGGGCAGGCAACAGATTTTAAAATTGATGTTCTACCAGTTTGTCTCAATTATATATTCCTGTATTTATGCTTTTATTTATTTATTTATTTCTCATTTATTGGTTTCAGTTTCTTTAAACTTTTCATTGACATCGGAGTTAGTCTCAGATATAATAATGAGTTATAAAGAAGCAAGATGAGGTGGAAACATAAACATTTGTGACCCTGGACCGCAAAACCACTCTTAAGTAGCACGGGTATATTTGTAGCAATAGCCAAAAATACATTGTATGGGTCAAAATTATCAATTTTTCTTTTATGCCAAAAATCATTATGATATTAAGTAAAAATATTTTGTAAATTTCCTACCATAAATATATCAAAACTTACTAATCAAAATTTTTGATTAGTAATTTGCATTGCTAAGAACTTCATTTGGACAACTTTAAAGGTGATTTTCTCAATATTTTGATTTTTTTGCACCCTCAGATTCCAGATTTTCTAAAAGTTGTATCTTAGCCAAATATTGTCCTGTCATAACAAACTATACATTAATGGAAATCGTATTTATTCAACGTTCAAATGATGTATAAATCACAATTTCAAAAAATTGACCCTTATGACTGGTTTTGTGGTCCAGAGTCACATTTGAGAATTGTCTTCTTGTGTCATTTTAGAAAGGACGTTTGCTAATTTATTTAACGTCACCAGTAAAAGTAAGGTTTGAGATTTGAATCCGCATCAAAGGATTTTTGGCTTTCGGCGCCCTCTGGAGGAAGACAAGCGAATAACAGCTGCTGCCCAATTAGATCTACGCATGCGTGCTACGGCAGATGTTCACGACATTGGAGAGCGTGTTCACGGCAGCATCATAAACACCTATGGAGCGACTGTGTTCAGCAGAAACAGCTCAAAACCTGAAAAGAACCCCGACGACAAGAGAAAATAAAAATGCTACAATAGGTAAAGTGTGCGTCTGTTCATCTGCTTGCTATACTAAACAAATAATTCAGTAGGTGAAAATTATGCCTTTTATCTTGGCAGAATTCCATCGAACATGCAGGAGAAACTGCATTTCTAACAACTGACATACTATGGTAAAGATGGAGTTGGTTAAAGAGGAGATTGAAGATATGAGTGATCCAGAACCATCTAGAATAAAACATGAAGATACTGAGGAACAAACAGGTTGGTGTCCATTCATGATTCTTCATTAATGATGACCACTTTGAAGAATTATAAGGTAAACAAAACATAAGTTCACCATTTTTGGTGGCTGTAGTTATGAAATAATAGAAATTGTCATAATATAAAGATGGTATAAACTTTGTACAGCTATATTTATCTTAACATAAATACTTGACTATGGAAGGCTGTTTCTGTCATGGAATAAAGAAAAAGCCTGGATTTATTTGATTCAAAGCACAGCAAAAACAGTCAAAACTTTAAATATTTTTATTATTTAAAATAACTGTTTTCTATTTTAATATATTTTAGAATGTAATTTATTTCTGTGATTTCAATGCTGAATTTTTAGCATCATTACTCCAGTCACATGATCCTTCAGAAATAATTCTAATATTCTAATTATTATTATGATGTTGAAAACAGCTGAGTAGAATTTTTTCAGGTTTCTTTGATGAATAGAAAGTTCAGAAGAACAGCATTTATCTTAAATAGAAATCTTTGGCAACATAATAAATGTCTTTTTTTTTTTAACAATTTTGAACAATTTAAAGCATCCTTGCTAAATAAAAGTATTCATTTCTATAATTTCTTTCCCAAAAAAAATATACAGACTCTAAGCTTTTCAGTGGTATAGTGTATAATGTTATGCATTTACCTGAAATGTTTTATTTCAGATAAATGCTGATCTTTTGATCTTTCTATTCATTTAATAATTCTGAAAAATGTACTTAGCTGTTTTAATTATTGATAATATTAACAAATGTTTCTTGAACAGCAAATCAGAATATTAGAATGATTTCTGAAGGATCATGTGACTGAAGACTGGAGTAATGATGCAAAAAATTCAGCTTTGATCGCAGGAATAAATTACATTTTAAAATATAAATTTAAATAGAAAGCAGTTATTTTAAATAGTAAAAATATTTCAGAATTTTACTGTTTTTGTTGTATTTTGGATCAAATAAATGCAGGCTTGGTGAGCAGAAGAGACTTCAAAAAACATGATAAATCTTACTGTTCAAAAACTTTTGACTGGTAGCTTATATTTATCTTCACACAAATACTTAACTATGGCAGCCTGCTGTCACAAAATTAAAAAAAAAAACAAAAAACATAATATTCTGATATTTTTTCTATAATTCAGAGATTTATTTTTTTTTAATTGCGATATAAATTGCAAGAAAAAAGTTTTAATGTAAACATAAAAAAAATGCAATTGCGGATATAAGCTCACAACTTTCCAGCTAAACTCAGTTCTGAGGAGAAAAGTCTGAATTGTAAATGTTTATTTATAACTGTGAGGAAAAAAGTCAATTGTGAGAGAAAATCGTAATTACTTTTTAAATGTTATTTTTTCTTTATCCCTATACCACGCTTGACCTCTTTCCGCTTTATTACATGTCTTTGTCATTTTCAAACATTTAATATGTTCACTTTTAGACCTGATTGAAGTGAAGGAGCTGAATGAAGAGGAAGATTTCATTTCTGAAGAAAATAATTCCTCCCAAAACGGACCTCAAGGAACAGAAGCCAAAAGCCCCTTCACTTGCCCTCAATGTGAAAAGAGTTTCACGCAAAAAGGAAGTCTCATTAATCACATCAGAATCCACACGGGAGAGCGTCCGTACATGTGTCCGCAGTGCGGGAGGAGCTTCACGCGTAAATACAGCCTGAACGTGCACTTAAGAGTCCATACTGGAGAGAAACCGTACACCTGTCCTCAATGCGCAAAGACTTTCACCCAAAAGGAACACCTGAATAATCACATAAGAATTCACACCGAAGATAAACCATTCGTATGTCATGAATGCGGAAGCGGTTTCACACGCAACGACAGCCTGAAGAACCACTTAAGAATTCACACCGGCATCGAGCCCTTGATTTGCCCTCAGTGTGGGAAGAGTTTTAACTGGGCGCACAATTTCAACAATCACCTGCGCTCTCATTCTGAAGCGAATCCTTTCGTCTGCGATCAGTGTGGTGAAAAATGTCCGTCTGCGTCTGCTTTAAGATACCACCTCCAATCTCATACAAACGAAAGGCCTCACTTGTGTTCTTCGTGCGGGAAGAGTTTTGCACGGCTGGACTCTTTTAAAGCGCACCAGAAGTTGCACAGCGGCGTGAGACCTCACGTGTGTTCAGACTGCGGCAGGACGTTTAATAAAGCCACCAACTTGAAAGAGCACCAGAAGATTCATACCGGAGAAAGACCGTACAAGTGTTCGCTTTGTGACAAGAGTTACAGTCAGGCGGGATCCTTGAAAGCACACGAGCGAGTTCATACCGGAGAAAGACCGTATCTCTGCGCTCAGTGTGGGAAGAGTTTCTTCAAGTCAAGTCATCTAGTGGCACATATAAAAATACACCGGCCAAACGCTTCACAGTGAGCAACTGGACATATAAACATTGACTTTGAACTATGGTATCAGTACAGTGTTTTGCACTGGATAATGCATTTAAATTAATCATATCTGATAAAAGTGAATAGAACGTTTAATATAATGTTACATATATGCATGAAAGCTGAAATAACTTTAAATAACACAAACAGACATATAAAGCCCTTTTATTTTAAACCAAGGCACTACAGTTTAATTTTTTTTTATATTTTTAATGCACTGGTCAGTTTTGAGATTTTGGGTTTTCATAATGCATTGTAGGCAGAAAACATCCAAAATATGTTTAAGTGTTTATTTTATTGCACTTTATGTATTTGCATCTGATTTCAAATACAATATACATTTTTAAAGGTGGTTTTCTCTAAATGTGTTTTTTTTTTTTTTTTCTACTCTAAAAAAAAAAAACAAACTTTACTTCTGGCTGTTTTTACAGAAGGGTTTGTTCATCATTCACCTGATATATGTTTACATTTGACATTTGACAGTGTTTTCTGATTTAAGGAGTGATTAAAAACCTTCAATATGTCAACAAAATGAAAATAATTTTTAACCTGCCTTTATCCAGTGTTCAGGTTTGCATCCAAATAAGTGCAAATTAAATTAGATAAAACATTATTTGCATATTTAAAACATTTTGTTTAGAAAACTTGTTTATCAAAAAAATGTTTGCAATGCAATTATAAATAATTAAATATAAATAAACCATAATGTGCAAAATTTGTCTTCACAACTTTACTAATCTGATTCACTGAACAAATCATCTTTTATCATTCAAGTCATGATGTGCGATCAACTCATAAGAGTTATGTTCTCCAGATTATCCTGAAAGAATTGTTTTTTCTTGTCAATATTCTGGCAAAAATAACAGGGTCATCATGTTAAACTGAGCTGCTGTAAAGCCTTTGTTTCATTTCAACTTTTTTTTTTTCCATTGCAAGTGTTTAAAATGTGTTTACTTGAAATAAATGTCTAATTAGTCTTATAAATCAGTTTGCTTTCCTTTTATATAAATCAAGGATTTCATTTGACAACAAGCTGTTTGTTAGCTATAACATTTTTTTTATTTTTATTTTTTTTTTTTAGAATACTGTCGATCAGTTTTGCCCAACAGGCTATATAAATTATAACAATATATCATATTCAAGCATAAATGTGTGTATATATATATATATATATATATATATATATATATATTTTTTTTTTTTTTTTTTTTTTTTTAGATTCATGTATTTATTATTTTTTACATTCAAATATTATTGCATTTATTTTCATTATTTCTTCATATAGATAATTAACAGGCAAACACTGTCTGTAGATAAATAGGTGCCTATAATGCATACATTTTCAAACAAATTTGGTGGTTTTTCTTTTTTTTTTTGTTACATTGTAACTTGACAGCTGGAGAAATTTATGAAATTTATTTTACTTTTAAACAAATTCATGGGTTTCAACACCGCATCTCAACATAAGGCTTAAGTACATTAATATTTTTAATATCAGATCTTTTCCAACTGATACATAATCTTCATATTGTCATAATATTTTTTTCTTTTGATTTATTCATAAAGCAGGTCACTTCATACAATATTTAAGATTTAACTTTTTTATTTCTCATGTACAGTCAGCACATTATTCACAAGACATTAGCACCTAAATGTAGAGCTTAATAAATTAATGACATTAATAAACCCCATTCAAGCCTGCAAACAGACTGCAGTAGAAAACATGGTATGATGGAAATGACCTTATTTACACTGTAAGAACTGGTCTGGGAGAAAGTTCATTGGTTTATCCAACATTACCAGTCAGATGTTTGGAATAAGTTTTTTTTTTTTTTTTTAAAGAAGCCTCTACTGCTCACCAAAGCTCCATTTAAAACAGCAATACTGTGAAATATTATTACAATTTAAAATAACTGTTTCCTATTGTATTATAATTTAAAATGTAATTTATTCCTGTAATCAAAGCTGAATTTTCAGCATCATTACTCCAGTCTTCAGTCACATGATTCTTCAAAAATCATTCTAATGTTTCTTATAAACAATGTTGAAAACAGTTTTTTGTTTCTTTGATGAATAGAAAGTTTAAAAGAACAACATTTATTTGAAATAAGACTTTTTGTAATATAATAAATGTCTTTATTGTCAATTTTGATCATGTGACACTGAAGACTGGAGTAATGATGCTGAAAATTCAGCTTTGCATCGCAGGAATAAATTACATTTTAAAATATATTCAAATAGAAAACATTTATTTTGAATTGTAATAACATTTCACAATTTTTATTGTATTTTTTTTATCAAATAAATGCAGCCTTGGTAGACAGAAGAGACATCATTCACTCAAAAATGCTGCACAACCTTCTCACTATGATGATTTCTTACAATGTTTTTTAATATGAGTAATAAGATTCGTTAACTGTGAGAAACTCCTTCCACATGCAGGACAGTGGTACGGCTTCTCTCCCGTATGAACTCGCTCGTGAACTTTCAGCGATCCAGACTGAGTGAAACTCTTATCACAATGCGAGCACTTGTACGGTTTTTCTCCCGTATGAATCCTCCGGTGTTCCTTCAGTCGTTTGGCTGTGGTGAAAGTCTTACCGCACTCGAAGCACACGTGATCTCTCTCGCCGCTGTGCCTTTTCTGGTGCTCTTTAAAATTGCCCGGCCATATAAAACTCTTCCCGCACAAAGAGCACATGTACGGCCTCTCATTTGTGTGAACCTTCAGGTGGTTTTTCAGAATGGACGATGACGTAAAAGCCTCGCCGCAATGAACGCAATTAAAAGGCTTCAGCCCGGAATGAGAGTGCAGATGATTATTGAGACTGTGCGCCCATTTAAACGTCTTTCCACAGTGATGGCATTTGAAAGGCTTTTCTCCGGTGTGAACTCTTATGTGATCCTTAAGACCTTTTTTACACGTTAAACCCTTTCCGCACTGAGGGCAGATGAACAGCTTCTCCCTGGAGTGGATTCTTATGTGAACCTTGAGGTTGTTTTTGAACGTGAAGCTCTTTCCGCACTGGTGGCACGTGTACGGTTTCTCTCCGCTGTGAATCCGCAGGTGATACTTCAGGCTCTCTTTACGCGTGAAACTCTTCCCACAGTGATGGCAGCTGAAAGGTTTCTCTCCCGTGTGAATTCGTAAATGCTCCTTAAGGCTGTCTCTACGCGTGAAACTCTTTCCGCACTGAGGGCACGTGAAGGAGTTTTTGGCTTCGGCTCTTTGAGTTTTCTTCTCAGCCTCTGAACACGGTTTTTCCTGATTCTGGTGTTTCTCCTTCACCTCATCCAGTTCCTCGCTTTCTTCTTTTATGAATGTCATGTCTACAAAAAACATGTACAAAAAAAATCTGTAAACAATAGTATCATATTTGATATTCTAAAATTAAATTATCATTCTCGTCAAATTACCATATAAGGCTAAAATCACTTAAATTACATTGTTAATGGAATGTTTACTGAAATATTTTAGTTGGACATCCGTCATCATTTTTTAAATGTTTCACTTGTTTCAGAACATTCAGAGAACATTCAAAAGTAACATTCTCAAAATGTTTGCAAAATTCTAAAATGGAATGTTCCCTTAATGTTCACATTA
The DNA here is from genome assembly GCA_036247105.1 of Cirrhinus mrigala. Taxonomy (NCBI): domain Eukaryota; kingdom Metazoa; phylum Chordata; class Actinopteri; order Cypriniformes; family Cyprinidae; genus Cirrhinus; species Cirrhinus mrigala. Next base: position 33,181,441 of record CM070021.1, read on the forward strand.
CAAAAAAACTAACTTTTGAAATCATTTTAAAAACTGGACATTTTGAATGCTTTCATAACTTTGTGGGAACAATAGCAAAACTTTCTTATAACATATTTTCGTTCGCTGGGTGTACACTACCAGTCAAAAGTTTTTAAACAGATTTTAAATGTTTACAATGAACACGCAGAAAATAAATTCAGTAAAAAAAGGTATCATATTTGATATGCTTAAAGGAACACTCCACTTTTTTTTGAAAATAGGCTCATTTTCCAACTCCCCTAGAGTTAAACAGTTGAGTTTTACCATTTTCGAATCCATTCAGCCGATCTCTGAGTCTGGCGGTAGCACTTTTAGCATAGCTTAGCATAGATCATTGAATCCGATTGGACCGTTAGCATCTCGCTCAAAAATGAGCAAAGAGTTTCGATATTTTTCCTATTTAAAGCTTGACTTTTCTGTAGTTACATTGTGTACAAAGACGGACAAAAAATGAAAAGTTGCGATTTTCTAGGTCGATATGGCTAGGAACTATACTCTCATTTCGGCGTAATAATCAAGGAACTTTGCTGCCGTACCATGGGTGCAGCAGGCGCAATAATATAACACTGCTGGCTGCAACTCTGCATCTACACAAACTTAGTGCCGGTCACTTTCAGGTGCTGCGTATTGCGCCTGCTGCACCCATGGTACGGCAGCAAAGAGTTAGACAATGAGCCTATTTTCAAAAAAAGTGGAGTGTTCCTTTAAATTAAATTCTGTCATTCTTATTGAATACCATCAAATACTATACAATGTTAAAATCACTTGAATATATTTTAGGTAATTTACCCAGCTAACAAGAAATGTTCTCAGAACGTTCTCTCAAAAACGTTCTCTCAAAGTTATATTGATGTTAATAGAATGTTCGTTCAAAGTATCTGGTCTTTAATAATGACCTCAAATCTTTAGCACAAAAATATTATATACATCATTCATGGAATGTTTTCTGAAAACGTTTAGTTAGACATTCACCTAACATTTTTCGAATGTTTCACTTGTTTCAGAACATTCCGAGAACATTTAAAAGTAACATTCTCAAAATGTTTGCGAAATTCTAAAATGGAATGTTCCCTTAATGTTCACAAAAAAAAAAAAAAAAACATTTTTAAACTTTTTAAAAACTGGACATTTTAACTTAATAGGAATGACAGCAAAACTTTCTTATAACATATTTGTTTTGTATTTGTTAGCTGGGTATACACTACCAGTCAGAAGTTTTTGAACAGTCAGATTTTTAATGTTTCTAAAGAAGTCTCTTCTGCTCACCAAGACTGCATTTATTTGATTTCAAAATGTACAGCAAAAACAGTACAATTTTGAAATATTTTCACTATTTAAAATAACTGTTTTCTATATGAATATATTTTAAAATGTAATTTATTTCTGTAATTTCAAACCTAAATTTTTAGCATCATTACACCAGTCTTCAGTGTCACATGATCCTTCAGAAATCATTCTAATATGCTGATTTGCTGCTCAAAAAAATTTTTTTATTATTATTATTATTATTATTATTATTATTATTAATATATTTTTTCAGGTTTCTTTGATGAGTAGAAAGTTCAGAAGAACAGCATTTATTTAAAATAGAAATCTTTTGTAACATTTTAAATGTCTTTATCATCACTTTTGATCAATTTAAAGCATCCTTGCTAAATAAAGGTATTAATTTCTATAATTATATACATATTAATATATATATATATATATATATATATGTATATATTGACTCCAAGTTTTTGAACGGTATAGTGTATAATGTTTCAAAAGCTTATTATTTTAGATAAATGCTGATCTTTGGATCTTTCTATTCATCAAAGAATCCTAAAAAAATATGTACTCAGCTGTTTTAAACATTGATAATAATAATGCTTCTTGAACAGCAAATCAGCATATTAGAATGATTTCTGAAGAATCATGTGACACTGAAGACTGGAGTAATGATGCTAAAAATTTCACATTGAATCACAAAAATAAATTACATTTTAAAATATATTCAAATAGAAAGCAGTTATTTTAAATAGTAAAAATATTTTTTAAATATTCCTGTTTTTACTGTATTTTGGATCAAAAAAATGCAGGCTTGGTGAGCAGAAGAGACTTCTTTAAAAAATATTAAAAATCTTACTGTTCAAAAACTTTTGACTGGTAGTGTATATTTATTTTCACATAAATACTCGACTATGACAGCCTGTTTCTGATCACAGGAATAAATACAGGAATAAAGGTATATATATTCAAATAGAAAGCAGTCATATTCACAGTATTTTTGCTTTTGCTGTATTTTTGCCGTACATGCAGGCTTGGTGAGTACTAGACAATTCTCTAAAAAACATTAAACATCTTACTGTTTAGAAACGTTTGACTGGTAGTGTATAATTTTCTAAATGCAGCCACCAAATTCAGCAATAATAAACAATTAAAAATAGACACTAACCTGTTTGTTCCTCAGCATCTTCATGTTTCGTCCTGGATGGTTCTGGATCACTCATGTCCTCATTCTCCTCTTCAACAAACTCTGTTTTTATCATAGTATACATAATATGTATATTTCTCTTGTTACACCTGGAGTTTGTTCCTCACTTGTAGGATGATGGGAATATAATAGTAGCTTCAGGTGAGAATGGGCCGAAGGTCTAGATCTGTCCTATAAATCAAAAATAATAAGTTAGTATTTGTTTTTGTCCTAATTAATACACCTGTCTGTCTAATTTGCCAAAATTTATTAGACACTCCTTTGCATTTTTGTCATAGTTTATCTTTTTTTTTCACATTCGAGAGACTCCAAAGCCAAATAATTCATAAGATATGTGCAATTACATGCAAATATTTTAACACAAGAAGTGATAATGTTGCTAGTCATCATTTATGATGCTGATGCTGATTATTATGTTCCAGTGAAAACAGTGTAGTTCCACACAAATCATAATAGTAAAACTGCATAATGCATAAATTAATCTCATGACATTAAACTCTGATAAATGTCACATAACAGAATGAAAAAATGACACACAGACATGACCAACATGCATAGCAAATGTTTAAAGTGTTTATTTGTTTTACCTTTTGTAGTGTTTCTTCTCTATTTCGTCTCTCCTCCGGATTTTGTGTATTTAATGTTTATTGCTATTAAAACTCACATCATACGATCTCATAATGCTGCCTCAAACGCGCCCGTCACTGTCGTGAACTCCTACCGTACAGAAATGCGTTTTAACAGTGTATGGAGCTCACAAATTTTCCGATTCATATTTTTAAGTTATTAATATATGGCTGTACTGTAAAAATGTCTCCAGTAGGACGAAAACATCCTGAGATTTGAATGCGCCTCAACGGGGTTCAGCATTCAGCGCCCTCTGGAGGGAAAACAGGCTGGTAGTTTCAGTATCTGCTGCGACAGACGCATTACGGTAGATGTTTACGATAGTGTGAGCGCGTTTGCGGCAGCATCATGGCGGCGTACGGTGTGAGTTTTGAGAGCGCAAACAGCATTAAATCCAAAAAAGAGGCCAAAAGGGAAGAAAGAGAGATCGTTTTACAAAAGGTAAAACAAATAAACACTTTAATCTAATATTTTGTCAGAATAAGACTCGAAGACCTGACAGAATAGGAAATGAATGCTGTAATAACAGCTCTGTTTACAAACCTTTACCTTCAACTTAAATGAATATACAGGTTTATTCTAAATTTATGTCTTTTTGTGTAATTTTTTTTTTGTGTCTAAGTGTCCTAAAGCGTGTTTCGGACTATCCCTAAACATTTGAACTGCTTTATGTATTGTTTGTCAATATTTGTTGTTAATGTTGTTGTATTAATTATGTAAATGTACTTTATTATATACAAATTAATGAAAGGTATTGGCCTTGCTATCGATCTTAAAATAAATTACACTAGCTTTTATATTCTGTTATAAAAAATAAATTGGTAATTAAAAGAAATCTAAAATAAAATCAAATAAAATTATTAGATGACAAACTTATATTAGATAAAATATTGCCTTGACAACTAACTAAAATTTTAAGTTTATGTTGGAATACTAAAATTACTAAAACTGAAATAAATAAAAAATATTAGATTAAATTCAATAGAAATATGAAAAAAATGACAAAGCACATAACAAAATAAACAAACAGCATTAAAATGAAAACTGAAAATCTAAAAATAAATTAAAAATTATTAAATTAATTAAATTAAAGCTGAATAGAAATATGAAAAAAACTATAAAAAAAAAGCGCATAAAAATGACAAATTAAACTAAAAATAAAATGAAAATTGAAAATATAAAAATAAAAGGGAAGAAAGAGAGCTCATTTTACAACAGGTAAAACAAACAAACACTTTAAACTAATATTCAGTCAGAATAAGACTCGAAGACCTGCAAGAATTAGAAGTGGGTGTATTTAACAGATCTGTTTACAATCCTTTACATTCAGCTTGAATGAATACACAGCTTTATTATGAATTTATGTCTTTTTGTGTCTTTTTTTTTTTTGTCTAAGTGTCTTAAAGCATGTTTCAGACTTGATCCATAAACATTTGAGCTGTTATAAATATTGTTTGTCAGTATTTGTTATTGTGCTGTATTAACTGTATATGTAAACATATTTCAATATCTAAAAAAATAATGAAAAATCTTATCCTTGCTATTGTTTTTAAAATAAATGGCACTAGCTTTAATATTCTGTTATATATTGCAGTGTCAGCTTTAAAGTGACTTGTGTCCAAAATACCAACTCTTTTGGAAACAAAATTACTCTCTGTAGAATGTATAGCATGTAATAAGCATGTAACATAAACTGATTAAACGCTGTTTACAATGCATCAATTAAAATGCTGTTATGTGATTGCATTTTTATAACAGAAAAGTAAAATTTATTATTCTTTAAATAAATTATTCCTTCTAATTGATTAGAAAGCTGCTTTATGTATTGTTTGGCAATATTTGTTGTTTATTTTGCCGTATTAATTATGTAAATATTCTTGATTATATAAAAAGTAGTGAAATATCTTGTCCTTGCTATTGTTCTTAAAATAAATGACACTTGTTTTCATATTCTGTTATAAAATGCATTGTCATATCAACATTACCAACTGTTTTGAATACTAAATTAATCTCTCTGTATAATGTAAAAAATAGGCTATGTAATATAAATTGTGATTGAATGGTGTTTACAATGCATCAATAAAAATTCTGATGTCATTGTTTTTATACAAGAATATAAAATATAATTTATTTTAAGAAAGATATTTATTCTTAAAAAAAAAAAAAAAAAAAACATTTATTTATTTATTTTTCATATATTCTTCAAAAAGTTGTGCCCAGGGTAAAGTTAGAATATAATTTGATGATAGCAAATGAGATGTTCTCAAAAATGGAAATAAATTCATAATTTATTTCACACTATATTTTATTTTATTTTATTTTATTTTTTGGAACAGACGCATTTCTTTTAACTGGCCAAGCAGTGACAATCATGATCTCAAAATAATAAGATTTCGGTTGGTTAATCTGGCTGGTTTGTATCAGTCCATCACTAGTTAGTTGTGACCCTGTTAGTGTGTTTTATTGTACATAACGTTAAACTACCTGCAGGTGGCGCTAACAGTCCACAGTGCATTTATAGATTTATGGTTTATTCTGGGACAAAACAAGCCTCGATTTAATGGTTGTGATTAATGAATAATTAAAATAATATTTGCAATTTGTGTTTATAGAATATGAGCCATTATGTAAAAGGCCCAAATAAGTGGAACAAACATTTTTTCCCCCCACCCTTTTACTCCTTTTTACAGTAAATTCTCATGCTCTCTGATATAAGAAAAAGCAATTATGTTTTAATTTTTGCCCGAACTGGTGCTATAATCCACTATTTAAGCATTGTAAAAAATGGTGTGCATCATCTTTAAATTTGCTTGGTAGTCAATGTAAAATTTTCTGTCCTGGAAATGCTCTTTATATTAGAGCTTTCTCTCTCTGTGTGTCTTTCTGAATAATGCCAGGATTGATGTTTTTCCTCCTAATGATGATTAGCAGGTGAATATAAACATCACCGATCATTGCTCTGTTTAAGTGGCCTCTGTTAACAGGATGGTCAACTCTGTCCTCAGCTGATAACAGCCACTCTGTTTTGTTGCATTTGATTTATTTTCTGTCATTTAAAAAGGTGTTTGAAGATGCTGTAGTAAAATTCAACATTATTTCCTTATTTTATGATTTCCTCTCTTTCCCTGTGGTGTTTTGATTGCTTCCTGTTTGTGAGGAGAGACCAGTGGTGAAATAAACTGCAATAAAATCAAAAATATATATATATTGGACGGCAAAACTTAATTGAAAATTAGAAATATTGCCTTGACAACTAACTAAATTATATAAGTTTACGTTGGAATACTAAAATTACTAAAATTGAAATAAGTAAAATAAGTGAAATTAAATAGAAATATTTAAAAAGCAACAAAAATGACAAAAGCACATAACAAAATAAAAATTAAGATGAAAACTCAAAATCTAAAAATAATTTAATAAAAATATTAAATTAAATAAAATTTAAATTTAAGGCTAAACAGAAATATGAAAAAAACTAAAAAATAACTAGCATATAAAAATGATGAAAATTAAAAATAAAATGAAAATTGAAAATATAAAAATATAAGTTAATTTAAAAATTGTGTAAAGTTAAAGCTAATAGTTTAAAAAAAACAATTAATAAAAATGACAAAACCACATAAAATTACAAAAAATTAAATGAAAATAGAATAGTTAATTTACAAATGTTACAAAAAAACAAATAAAAAGCTAAACAGAAAAATAAAAATAAATATAAATACAAAAACATAAAAGACAAAAGCACAGCAAAATTACAAAAAAATCCTAAAATTAAAATGAAAAATGAAAATGCTAAAGCTAATTTAAAAATTGTATTAAAAATAAAGCTAAACAGAAAAATCAAAAATAATAAATATGTCAAGAGCACTTAAAATTGCACAAAAACTAAAATGTAAATGAAAACTGAAAATATAAAAATTAAAATTAATTCAAATATTTTTTAAATAGTATATAAATGATACAAAAATATTACTGGAGTATACACTGACTGTTTGGACTGAAATGCTAGCTACTATTAAAAATATATGATGTGAAGAATGCAGTGTACAATGCTAAACATTTCAAACAGTAGTATGCTGGATTGTTAGATGACTTTACTATGTTTTATGATTATTCCAGTGAGGTCATCTCAGAAATTAATAGGCTTACTATGCTGCATTTTTTTTTTTTTTGACATACTGCATATTCGATTAAATATAGGAGGTTAATCGGGTTGTTTGTGGAAATAGAAAATTCAGATACTGCAGAAATGGTATGGGTATAGTTTGCTATTCCAAACTATCACTGATGTGACCAGATCCCAGTATGCATACTGTGTCTGTTATCTCTCTGCCAGCTGTGTTGGGTTTTCTCTGTGCACACATTTGCCTCAGTGTTCCTTTACCCTGACAAACCTTTATCACCTCAGCACAGCGCGCAGCTGACGGATACGGCGGACAAATATGTAATTAGAATTTAAACAGCCCATAATGCTTATCTGATTCCAGAAATCACCACTTCTCCTTCTTCTGCTGCTTTATCTCTCTGCAGGCTAAAGAGAAGTACGAGAAAGAGGAGCGGAGGAAGGCAGAGAGGAAAGCCAGGGGTGAGGACACATGGATGCTTCCGGACGTTGACCTGCGACTGCAGCAGATAGGCGAGGTCAGAGGTCAAACTGCAGCATGAGCCTCATTAAGGATGACAAGACACCTAAACAAATGTGCATGTTTATTGAACTCGAATCATAATATAACTTCAGGTCTCTTCTGCTCAGCAAGGCTGCCTTTATTTGATCTAAAAATATAGTAAAAACTAAAAAATTGTGAAATATTATTACTTTTTCAAATGTTTTCTTACTGAATAGTTTTTCAGCTCTAATTTATTTCTGTGATCATTACTCCAGTCTTCAGTCACATGATCCTTCAGAAACTGTATTGTAGAAGTTAAAATGCTATGAAAGCTAGAGATCGACCGATATATATCAATTTACCGATATTTTTCCTGATATTTAAGCATTTTACCATAATCAGATATCGGTTTTGTAATATTGGATCCACCGATGAACAACAAAAACATTAGTAATTCTGATATAACATAAAAGACTGCTAATTTTTAACACTTTTTTTAAAAATGACTGAAAGGGGAAAAATCTAAGTGAAGTTTGGACTTACTTCACTCAGTCATTTATTTACTTTATAACAGTAAATAAATATCGGTTATCGGGCACGTAAGTATGCATAAAATCAGTATCGGCTGCATTTATTTGATGGAAAAAATGCAGTAAAATTATGAAATATTATTCCTTTTTCAAATGTCTGTTTTTTTTATTGAATGGTTTTTAAGCTCTAATCTATTCCTGTGATCCAAAGCTGAATTTTCAGCATCATTACTCCAGTCTTCAGTCACAGGATCTTTCAGAAACTGTATTGTAGAAATTAAAATGCTATGAAAGCTAGAGATAGACCGATATATCAATTTACCGATATTTTTCCTGATATTTAAGCATTTTACCATAATCGGATATTGGTTTTGTAATATCGGATCCACTGATAAACGACAAAAACATTAGTAATTCTGATATAACATACCAGTTGAGAAATGCAGTAACACATGATGTTTTGTTTGTTATATTCCAGTATTCCAGAGAATATAAATATAATTTTCTCCATTTAAAAACATTTAACATTCTACATTTATTTTGCTTATTAGTGTTGCAGCTGATGCTTTTTATGAATAAAATGTTTTTGTTGTTGTAATATGAAGATTAAATTTAACATAAAAGACTGCCAATTTTTAACACTTTTTATAAGATGACTGAAGGGGGAAAATAAGTGAAGTTTGGACTTACTTCACTCAGTCATTTATTTACTTTATAACAGTAAATAAATATCGGTTATCGGGGGCATAAATAGGCAAATAATCGGTATTGGCTGCATTTATTTGATCAAAAAATACAGTAAAATTATGAAATATTATTACTTTTTCAAATATGTGTTTTCTTATTGAATAGTTTTTGAGGTCTAATTTATTCCTGTGATCCAAAGCTGAATTTTCACATGATCCTTCAGAAACTGTATTGTGGAAGTTAAAATGCTATGAAAGCTAGAGATTGAGCAATATATCAATTTACCAATATTTTTCTCAATATTTAAGCATTTTGTAATATCGGATCCACCGATAAACGACAAAAACATTAGTAATTCTGATATAACATACATGTTTTCTTTGTTCTATTCCAATATTCCAGAGAATATAAATATAATTTTCTTCATTTGAAAAGATTAGACATTCTACATTTATTTTGCTTATTAGTGTTGCAGCTGATGCTTTTTATAATTTATAATAAATTAAAATAAATTAATAATAAAATAATATATAAATTCTAAAAAAAAAAAAAAATGTTTTTATTGTTGTAATATGAAGATTAAATTTAACATAAATTACACTTTTAACACTTTTTTTAAAGTAAATATCAGTTCTGCATATTGGTTATCGGGCACATAAATATGCAAATAATCTGTATCGGTTATAAAAATGTGGGTTTTTTTTGCACACAGGAGCACACAGTGAAAAACAAGAAAAAGAAAAAAGAGAAGAAAGCAAAAAAGAGTAAGAAAGAGAAGAAGAAGAAGAATGCCAAGAAAGAGAAAAAAGATGAGGAAGATGCATCTTGTGACAGCTCTGGAGTATGTACCTGGATGTTTTGGATTTTATTTTCATGCTACATTCAACCCTTTTAATCATATTAAAGGAATAACTGATCCAAAAGTGAAAATTTGCCGACATCCGAGATGTAGATGAGTTTGTTTCTTCATCAGATTTGGAGAAACGTAGCATTCCATCACTTGCCCACCATTCCATCCTCAGCAGTGAATGGGTGCCGTCAGAATGAGAGTCCAAACAGCTGATAAAATCATCACAATAATCCACAAGAATCCACACCACTCCAGTCCAGTTAACATCTTGAGAAGACAAAAGCTGTGTGTTTGTAAGAAACAAATCCATCATTACGGGGTTTCAACTTCAAACCATTCAAACCATAACCCATAATAAATCTGTAATACATAATAATGCTTCCTTCAGCTTTTGGCTTCTCAAGATGTTAACTGATGGACTGGAGTGTGGTGGATTACTTGTGGATTATTGTGATGTTTTTATCATCTCTCATTTTTATCAACTCTCATTCTGACGGCACCCATTCACTGCAGAGGATCCACTGTTGAGCAAAAAACAATCCTTTAATCCACACTTAACTAAATTGTGATTGCTTTTTAGTACAAAATTATATTTTTCCTGTGCCGATCCTTGTTTGTTTTCAGGACTCAGAGGATGAGTGGGTGGAGGCCCTGCCTTCGTCAGGGGGCGGAGACAAGGCATGGAAGGCGGAGCATGATGCAACACCTGCTGCTAGCTCAGCCAGTACTAATCAAGTAAGTGAGTTTTGTTGGTTATCTGAAATGGATAATATTAGATCAGTAATTTCTCCCAATATCTCCAAAATCTCAGTAATATTATTCCTCTTTCAGTGAGAACAGATTTGTACTTATTAGGACCTGGCGTATGTAAGTCTGTCACACAGGAGTTTATCATGATCTGATTACTATCCTTGCTGTGGTCTGTAATCACAGTCTTCAGAAAGACATTGAGATTATGAGAGAGTGAGTGAGTGTGTGTGTGTGTGTGTGTGTGTGTGTGTGTGTGTGTGTGTCAGAGTGGGTGATTGTTGTCCTACACAGTAAAGCCACTTGTGGAAACTTCAATACTGTTATTAGTTGAATTGAAGAGCTCTCTCTGCTCTCTCTGAGCCGTGAGGGTGTTCACACTGACAGCCATTTTCAAAGCGACCAAAATCATTCATTTTCAGTGAGGGCTGATGGGATGTATGTACGTCCAGCCGTGTGACAAAGATGTGAAAAGTCTAACTTCATGTTACACAAAAATGCTTTTCAGATCTTCAGAATGTTAATTTTTAACTGCAGTAAAATTTGTTGTGGGTCAAAATAGAGTGACATATAATGTACCTCATTAGGTATACTTTCATTCACAAATTTTGGGGTATTACAAAAAAAAAAAGATGGATGGAAATAACGACGTGCAAAAAAAAAAAATCATAAAATGTCCATAAAAATTCCTTGAAATTTACAGAAAATTTATAGAAAAAAAAAATTAGATTTATTTACTTTTTTTTTTTTATTTAATTATTATTATTTTAATTTATTTATTTTATTTTTATGGAAATTATTATTAAATTTATGGAAAAAAACTTAATTTGCACTCAATTTAGATGGCTATTTTTTTTTTCCAGAAAGAAAACATGCACAAACAGTGCATAAATATTTACTTTAAAAAAATCCTGAATGAAAAAAAAAAACGGCACGCATTTTGGGGTACTACATAAAAATACTGGATGGAAATGGCACGAAGATATTAAAATATGCATTAAAAAAAGTATGCACTCAATTTAGACAGCTAATTTTTTTTCTTTTCAGAAAGCAAGCATGCACAAATAGTGCATAAACACATTTACTAAAAAAAAAAATCCTGAATGCAGAACGTAAAAAAAAAAACCGACACGAATTTTGGGGTGTTACATAAAAATGCTGGATGGAAATGGCAAGAAGATCTTAAAATATGCATAAAAAAAGTATGCACTCAATTTACATGGCTAATTTGTTTCTTTTCAGAAAGCAACCATGCACAAATAGTGCATAAACACATTTACTAAAAAAAAAATCCTGAATGCAAAAAAAAAAACCGACACAAAATTTTGGGGTATTGCATAAAAATGCTGGATGGAAATGCCAAGAAGGTCTTAAAATATGCATAAAAAATGCATAAAAACATGTGCATTCAATTTAGATGGCTAATTTTTTTTTCAGAAAGACAACATGCACAAACACAATGTGCATAAACACATTTACTAAAAAAAAATCCTGAATGCAGAGCAAAAAAAAAACGCCACGAATTTTGGTGTATTGCATAAAAACTGAATAGAAACACCAAGATGTGCATAAAACCTTAAAACGCCTAAAATTTGTGTTTCTTCTGTGCACACAGAAACGCAAGAATGTGTAGGATAAAGATACTACAAATACATTTAAATATTATGTCCCTTAATAAAAATACCCTGCAATTGTACTTTTAGAATTGTACTAAACTGGTATATGTAAAAGTACGCTAAATTGGAACAACTAATTTTGTACTACATGCACTTTAATTGTGCTAATTAAGTATAAATGATTGTGCTAAAGTGGAACTATTGCAAGTATACTTTAGGTATTATGTAAAGATCATACAATCCTCATCAATAGTGACATATTTTAAGCTTAATATTAAGAAATGTGCATTGTGCACAAGTAGTACTCCAAATTACAATTTTTATATCAGTATGTCTCGAGCGATTTGTCAGTAAATATGCTTATAGACTTAAACTATACTTAATATAAAATAAATGCATTTGAAATCTATTACTTTTTTACTAGAGGGGGCACAGGATTCCCTGTTTGCAGCATTTTTAAGATAATGTATTTGCACCAGTTTCCCAGGAAGTGAGGATTTTGTTTCACTTGAACACATTAGATAGAAACTTTAAATGCTGCTTTATTTCCACTTGTTTTATGTGATATTCCAAGATTCCAAGACAACTTTCAATGGAAACTTTTCAAAAAAATCCACCGAGAACAGCAGCCGAAACGCCACCTACGATCAAAAATAGGCTTGTTTTTATTGCCTCTGTCTGTTTGACCTTTCCTAGAGAGACGAATGGATGACTTTTGACTTCTTGGCGATGAAGACGACCTCCCTAGGAGAGAGGCGAGCGCAGAAAGAAGCAGAAAAAGAGGCGGAGAGGCAGAAAGCGCAGTCTATCGAACAGGTAAGCGACATTTGTGTCTCCGAACAAGATGAAGGTTCATGGATGCATCAGTGGCATTTGTAATTGGTGTTAAAGCAGTCTGTTCTAATCTGTGAAATTAAAAGATGTTCTTTGCAGATTTAATAACACAGCTCTGTATCTTAAAATTAAAAATTTCTTAAATTCTTAAAATTCTGCTGAATGCAAGAAAGGACTAATATTTTCTAATCAACATGCTGCTTTCAAAAATATAAATAAAAAACTGTCACATATGTGACCCTGGACCGCAAAACCAGCGTTAAGTAGCACGGGTATATTTGTAGCAATAGCCAACAATACATTGTATGGGTCAAAATTATTTATTTTTCATTTATGGTAAAAGTTTTTAGGATATTAAGATCATTAAGATCATGTTCCATGAAGATATTTAGTAAATTTCCTATCGTAAATATATGAAAACGTAATTTTTGATTAGTAATATGCGTTGCTAAGAACTTCATTTGCACAACTTAAAACAATTTAAACTTTAAATATTGTTTTTCTCTATATTTTGATTTTTTTTTTTTTTTTTGCACCCTCAAATTCCAGATTTTCGAAATGCTCCTCTTTAAAATTTAGTGTTTAAGTTTGTTTCTTATAGGAGCCAATGGCTCCTTACTCGATTTTTTTGTCTGGAGCCCTGCAATAAAAAATGCATTATGCTAAAATAGCTCAATTATATGTTAATAATAGCAGTTCAGTTTTACAAACTCTTTGCTTGTTTATTTTAATGCTATACCAGCATTCAATGCTATTTACCTTTGCGAGTTAAAAACTTAACTCGCAAATTAATATTTTGGTCGCAAATGCAACCGTTTTAGTCGCAGTCTGTGCAGAATTGCATTCAAGAGCATTTTGCATTCCTTGCATCTTTTGCTATTTGTGTTGCGAATGCTTGCAATGAACAACAATTCATCTTCTATTGGTTTATATTTCATGTACTGAAAGCTGAGAAAGTCTGTGAAATCTTCTGTGTCGTAATTTAAAATTAAAAATTGTGATGCAAACTTGGGTTTGGACCAAGCAGTCAAACCAAGTGCTAAAATAAGCACTGTTGTGGTGTTTTTTTGTTGTGTGAGGAGAGTGTGTTTGTGTTTATCGTTTGTTTCTCTCTTTCTCTCAGGCTGGTCTTCACAAGTTAGAGTTGAACCCTTACTGGAAAGACGGAGGAAGTGGTCTGCCTCCCGAGGACACCTCCAGTACTGCGGTTAAAAAAGGTGAATGCCGAAATCAAGTGTGATGATCCGACACGGTCAGACTCGGAGAGATTATTTTCGTCTCAGCCGCTGTAGGCGGTACAGTTTGTGTAAAATCTAACACACTAAGAAATGTTTTCGTTTTTTAAAAAAAAAAAATAAATAAATGCTCTGAGAAAGTAAAGAAAATACTCTTTCTACTTCTTAATCTCAGGTTTAATTAAATGTTGCTCATTATTTCTGTGTAAATACACTACCTGTCAAAAGTTTTTGAACAGTAAGATTTTTTTTTAAAGAAGTCTCTTCTGCTCACCAAGCCTGCATTTATTTGATTCAAAGTACAGCAAAAACAGTAAAATTTTAAAATATTTTTACTATTTAAAATAACTGTTTTCCATTTGAATATATTTAAAATTTTAATTTATTCCTGTGATCAAAGCTGCATTTTCAGCATCATTACTGTAGTCTTCATCGTCACATCATCCTTCAGAAATCATTCTAATATGCTGATTTGCTGCTCAAGAAACATTTATTATTATTATCAATATTTAAAACAGTTGAATTATTTTTTTTTTAGGATTCTTTGATGAATAGAAAGATACAAAGATCAGCATTTATCTCAAATAAAAAGCTTTTGTAACATTATACGCTATACCATTCAAAAGCTTGGAGTTAGTATATATTTTTTATCTTTTATTTTTGGGAAAGAAATTATAGAAATTAATACTTTTATTTAGCAAGGATGCTTTAAATTGATCAAAAGTGATGATGAAGACATTTATAATGTTACAAAAGATTTCTATTTCAGATAAATGCTGTTCTGAACTTTAAATTCCTGAGATTTACCTACATTTTACCCAGCTCTTCAACATAATAATAATAAATGTTACTTGAGCAACAAATTAGAATATTAAAAGGATTTCTGAAGGATCATGTGACTGGAGTAATGATGCAAAAATCACAGGAATAAATTACATGTTAAAATATATTCAAATAGAAAACAGCTATTTTAAATAGTAAAAATATTTCAAAATTTTACTGTTTTTGCTTTATTTTGAATCAAATAAATCCAGGCTTTAAAAACATTAAAAATCTTTTGACTTGTAGTGTATACCAGTATAAAAACCTAAAAAGGCAATTGGTGACTTTTTTATCTCAATATTTGAACTTTTTTTCTTGCAGTTCTAAGAAAAAAATCTACGAACTGTAGAAAAAAGGCAGAATATTGAGATAAAATAAAAAAAACATCCAAAAACTTTTGACTGGTAGTGTATATGTGCTATTTACTAGCAATTTCTGAGTGAAAATTGTTTCTAAATCCTACATCAATTTTTTTTTCTCAGTAGAGCAGTTCAGCAATATCCTTTGACATTTTTTATATTATATTTTGTATTATTTTAATTATACACCATTTTTGAATTCAATTGATTAGACATATTTTAATTTTTTATTTTATTAAAATTTAATGAAACCATTAAAAATTGAATCCTGAGAAATGAAACTGGAAAATGCGTTTTTGTTTTTTTGTAAAAAGTGCATTTTTGAGCAGGTCGCATCTTTTGCGAAGCGTCCATGCAATTTGTGTTGCGAATGCTTCCAATGAAAAACAATTAATCTTCCATTAGTTTATATTTCATGTGCAGAAAGCTGAGAAAGTATTTGGGTGTCTAATGTAAGAACAAATGGGCCATAAAACCCATTTTCTCAACTTCTTTTTTTAGGCTTCAGTCCAATTTAATGTTATTTACCCCTAAATGTGACAAAAAAAAAGAGGAATCGACATTTACATCTTGCTCAGATAACTTTCTAATATCTAAGTGAGCTATTTAGGGCAAAAATAAGCTGCAATTTTGACCAGACTTTATACAAAGTTGGGCTATGTGGAGCTATTAATATCGTAGCCCATGCTTATAAAGCTTTGTTGGCTCTGACTCTTGTAGAGACAGTTTAAAGCAACCAGCTGCTATCGTCCTTTTTTATTTTTCGTGATTCATTCCATGCTCTCTCTTTTTGTCATTTAAATACACTGTTTCACTTGTCACATTATTAGAATGGGGAATTAAAATGACATTTGGCATTGACATTAAGCTGACGGTGCAGTTGGAGCCACGCTCTCTTATCTGAGCTCTGTACATGCCGAGCGGGAAGTGTTTATTTCAACAGATGTTTTACACTGATTTCTCTCTGTCTCAGCTGGAGTGGTGAATGATGGAGGGGTGAGCTGGCTCAGGAAGTCATATCAGAGGATGAAAGAGCAGGCCGACAGAGAACAGCGCAGCCTGGAGAGCGTGGTGGCGGAGAGATACGGGGTGAACACACACACACACACACACACACACACATCTCTACTTCAGCACACTGTGAAGCTGCTTCCCTTCTGCGATAGATCAGAGTTTGTGTATAGCAGTGTTTCCTAATTCAATTCAGACTAAAAGAACCAGTCATTCGTTCATGAAAGTGAATGAATCATTGCTGTTTGCAGCCAATAAGGACATGTGATGCAGTATTGTCACATTATTTTACATCGCCCAGTTATTCACTAGTCAAATTCAGTTCAGACTGCAAGATCGTAAGTTATCGAAAATATAAAATCTCACTTTGTGGAGCTCTAGATTCTGTAGCAAAAATGTTTTGCCATTTAATTTCTCCTTACAGATGTGCTCTGAAATGAATCTGGCTTTTAAATCAAGACTTACAAACTTTCATTTGAAGCAAAAGAGTATATGAAAATCAGAAAAAAATTCCTTGAATGACAGTCAAATGAAAGAACACAGCACAATATTGATTTATAGTTGTTCACTGTAAATATAAAATATAGTGTATTTTACATTTATTTTAAAATAATGTATTTGAATGTATTAATTTAATATATCTTAATATATGATTTATATGAATCTAAACAAATTATAATATATCAACATAATTGCACAATATATATATACATTGTTGTGAAAATAATGTTTCTGTGAATGTGTTATTAAATATATTTTAATATAATGTTTTAACATTAATATATAAATATAAACTAATAATATATTAATGTAATCTGCATTTATTGCTATATAATATATAGGAAAATAATCTTAAAACTTGATGTATTATTTAATATAATTAAAATATAGTTTTAAATATATAAATGAATCTAAAATTAAATTAAATATAATTTAATATAATGTATACTAACATTAATATTAATATATATATGTACTGAATTAAGATTAGCATTATTATTAATATACTAATTAATATATTTTACATTCATATTTGCATATTATAATGTTTTAATATATAATTGGTTAAGTATATTCTGATGTTTTATTGCAAAAAAATCATATGTATGTATAGAAACGTTACAACTACAGTCAACATTAAATATTTTACATTTATTGTGAAATAATTGCACAATATATATTTACTTTTGTTGCAAAATAATATGTTTGAATAGCGTTTTATTACGTTTTAATATAATGTTATAACACTATTTAAATGTGTACTACTAATAAATTAATGTAATCTGTTTATTGCTAATATATATAGGAAAATAATATATCTTTAAACTATGGTATATGATTTAATATAATTAAAGTATAATTTTAAATATGTTAATTCATATAAAATTAAATTAAATATAATTTAATATAATGTATACTTGCATAATAATATTAATATGTATAGTGAATTAATATATACGTGTGTGTGTGTGTGTTTAGATAGCTTATTATAGATATTATTAAAAATGTTTTAATATATAATTGTTTAATTATATCCATATATTTTATAGAAAATTAATCATATATATATATATATATATATATATATATATATATATATATATATATATATATATATATATATATATATATATATATATGAATGATTAATTTTCTATAAAATATGTGGATATAATTAAACAATTATATATTTTATATATATATATAAAAGAAAAATATAAACCTAACATTACATTTTTTATTTATTGTTAAATAATTGCACAATATATATTTACATTTATTGCAAAAGAATATATTTGAATAAGGTATTATTAAATGTAATTTAATATAATCTTATTACATATTAACATAAAAATTATTAAATAATCTTACAACTATCATAAAATATGATTTAATATAATTAAAATATAATTGGAAGTTAATATAAAATAAAATTAAATATTTAATATAATGTATACTTATATTAATATATTAATATTATTATTAATATAATAATTCATATATTTTACATTTGCTAAACAATCATATTTTTTATTATATATATTATAAAATGTTTTAAAATATTATAAAATTAAATATGTTCATGTATTTTATTCCAAAATAAACATATATGTGTATGTATATGTGTAGAAAAATATAAACCCAACATTATTTACAGTATTTCATGTGAGTAGCCAGTCACTGCTGTGTGTGTTTTTTGTTGTTGTTGTTGTTTAAATTTTAAATTTTGAAATTTTGAAATTTTTTAATTAATTTGGAATTACACAGACTGATGACTTTAACGGAATTGTATATCATAAATGAATGCTTATGTGTATATTTTAAGTCGAACAGTGTCTTCTAATTCATTATTTTACACTGAGGGTGACCGGTACTAAACTGTAGTGAATTTGATTTGCTCTAGGTCTGAATGATGTGTTTTGATGGTTCTCTCTTCCCCCTGTAGTCCATGGAAGAGTTCCAGAAGAGACTGCAAGAGGCGGAAGAGGCTGCGTATGGAGACAGAAGAGAAGAGAGGAGTGAGAAGAGAGGAGACCGAGAGAGATGGAGGAGAGACGACAGAGATGAAGGGAGGGAGAGATGGAGGAGAGGAGACCGGGAGGAGAGGCGGAGAGACAGATCTCCACACGCTGAGAGAGAAAGAGAACGAGATTTTGAGAGAGGCTCTCGAGGCCGAGACGAACACCATCCGAGATCCCGGCCGGATCCAGATGAGGATCGGCAGTCCCAGAGACGCAGCGCTTCCTCTGTGTCCAGCTTCAAGTTCCTCAAACCCTCAGATGCTGATGCTGATTTAAGTGGAAGGGCGGAGTTCAGGAGGGCGGGGCCGAAAGGCTCTATGTCCAATCAGAGTGCTGAATTCAGAAAACCTGTTGATGATGATGACGTTGTGCCTGCCTGGAAAAAGAGCAGTGCTGTCCAGGAGCCAAAGGGGACGCCGAGTCCGCAGAAACGCACAGAGAAGAGCGCCGCCCCGCTGGAAGAAAGCAAAACTACAACAACAACAGTGAGCAGGTCAGTTCACTACAAATCATCCTGACCTTTACACCTATATTTGAAAATGGACAAAAAGGTGTCTAGCTGCACACTGAATCCAATCCAGACTGGAAAAGTCTCCAAAAAACCTTTTTTATTTTATAAATTGCATCATGCAAAAAGTGCAAAGTGCATGCGAGTTAAAAACAGAGTTAATCACATGCACTTTGCACTTTTCGCACGATGCAATTTATAAAATAAAAAATGGTTTTGTGGACTCTTCCAGTCTGGATTGGATTCAGTGTGCGGCTAGCCACCTTTTTATTCATTTTCAAGTATTTCATTGGCTCTATGCACTTGTAGAAAAAGGATTTCTTTTTTTTTTGAAATGCTATAATTTGTCAAACTTTAGACCTATATTAGAATGCAGATTTTCAGCATTTCGCTTGTTGTCTTTTGTCAATGGCGAAATAAAATGAGACAAAACAAGCATTAATAAATAAGACAAAACAACTAAAAATCAAATAAAAACCTGGATATATGACTTTGTGAATTCTTGACCTGTAAAAGTCATGTAAATGAATACCTTTTTATAATAAATGTTCATTTTTCTAATTATCCCAAGCTATAAACATTACTGATTGTAAATGTCCAATACAGTATATTTTACTTCATATTATTTGAATACAATACATTGTTATAATACATGATATATATTAATATTATATACTTTTACTACAAGTATATTTAAATATAATATAATTTGACAAGTATACAAATATGTATATTAATGTTATTTACATTTAATCCAAAATAATCATTAATAATAATATTAATGTTAATAATCATATTAAATATATTAAAACATTAAATACAGGGTTCGTGCAAGGTGCTTAAAATGCCTGAAGTACTTGAATTTGACTTTTTGTAATTTAAGGCCTGGAAAACCCTTGAAAATAGCAATATCCCTGAAGTAGTACTTAAAAAGTTATTGAAAGACAATGTATCTATGAAATAAGTGTTCAGCTGTTTCAGTAAGCACGTGTCTTTTCACGCAAAATTCACGCAACATAATACTTTTTTCGCTTATTTCAGTTAGTCATAAAACTAGCAAGCTAAGTCAGTAGCAGTACTGACAATGTTGTGTAAACATGGCTGAAGACGCGGAAAGAAGAGCAGATGAACCGAATCAGTTGAGTGAGTCATTTACGCTGGGAACGCTCCGATTGATTCAAACTCGTGACTTCGATCTTTCATTTCAAGCGATTCGCTAGCAAAAACCAAAAAAAAAAAAAAGATTAAAAGATCCGTAGTGATGGATAAAACGGAGCTTTTCGAAACTACGAATCAGTTAAACCATTAAACCAAAATGATTCAATGTTTCGAAGCGCTTCAATTGAATCGCGTATCGCGAATCATTTGATTCAGTTTAGACATCAGATCGCGAATCATTTGATTCTAATCGCGGATCGCGAATCATTTGTTTTAGATCGAGACTTCGGAGCGGGTTGGAGAATTATTTTATTTAGATTGGAACTTCGCGTATCGGGAATCACGATTCACAAATGTTACCCGACTAAAGTCTTTCTTAGGAAATATAAGCCTGACATTGAAGTGAACTGCAGTTTTTGTCATTCTTCTGAAGAAGACTTCATTCATTTGTTTTGGCAATGCACCCAGACAGAGAAATTTTGGTCAGATTTTTTGGTGTTTATCCAATCTTATTTTGTAAGTGACTTCTCATTTTGTTTTAAAGATGCTTTGTTTGGATTACTTGACTATTCTAAGGAGAATACAGGAAAATATTACATAATTAATTTGTGTTTTCTGTTAGCTAAATTTCACATTCATAAACAAAAGTTTACTGGCTCTAAACCTCTTTTTTCTTTGTTCAAAGTGGACTTGGATAAGTATGTAGAAACTATCCAAAGTTCTGCTAATTTGAAAGCTATAAAAAAAACTGTATCTCTGTATTCATCCTTTGTGTCATCTTAAGATGTAATTTTATTACCCTGTTTTTCTCTGTGTTACCCTGGCAACAAGTCTGTATATTCTTGTTTTTTTTTGTTGTTGTTTTTCTTAATAATTCTCTTTTGTTGGTAATTATACTGTCTTGCTGTTTTGGATATCTGTAATGTTTAATTTAAAAAAAAAAAAAAAAAAAAAAAAAAAGCGTATCGGGAATCATTTGATTCAGATTAGACATCAAATCGCGGATCGCGAATTATTTGATTCAGATCGCGTATCGCGAATCATTTGATTTAGATCGAAACTTCGAAGCAGGTTCGTGAATCATTTTATTTAGATAGGAACTTCGCACATCGAAGTTAATTATTTGATTCACACCGGGACTTAATTAATCATTTCACGAATGAATGACGTTCCGAGTCCTGATCTGAAATGATGATTCGCGAATCATTATTCAGAATCTTTTGCTTTAGATCGGAACTTAGGAGCGAGGAGCGCGAATCCTGAATAATTTGATTCATATCAGACTTTTTTTTTTTTTTTTTTTTTTTTTTTTCAGATTTCTTTTTATTAATCTGTAGGAGACATCAAAGTATTAAGGCAGTACAGTTATAAAAACAGACCAAAGAAAGAAAGAAAGCATACACAAATACACATCCCACATCCAAGAAAATTAACTGTGGTTTTACTATAGTAAAAGTGTAGTAAGCATGTTTTTTTTGTATAACCACAGTTCTACTACAAATGCCATGGATAAACTATTGTTAGTGTAGAAAAACCATGCTTAATTTGTAGTTACCATGGTGTAACTATAGTAACTTTTTTTTTTTTTTTGGAGTAAGGAATGTGTTGCCATGTTGTGTTATAATTTTAACAGTAGTGTCATGAAGTCAGGGACATTTATTTTTTTCTATACAAGTTCTTGGCTTTATTTTACACTTCCTTTTGTGAACGTTACTCATGCTAAAATTGTTTTGTTTGTCAATCTTCCAGTTCAGAGAGTGAGGAAGAGGAGGAGGAAGAGGTGATCCTGACGGATGAAGAGATGAATAAACTTGGAGCCAAACTCGTCAAGGCAGAACTCATGGGAAACACGGTGAGCTCATCAAAACACTCCTGTGACCTAGACATTGATGCCCAAAAATACTGTCTAAGTAGGAAGCTCACTAGTCTGTCTTTGTGTGCTAGTAGTAGAATCATATTCTGATTGTGTGTGAATAATCACAGGCACTGGCGGAAAAACTAAAGGCTCAAATGGAAGCCGCCCGTCGAGCCAAAGAGAACCGGGCTCAGAGAAAAGACCAGAACAAACCGGTTTCGGCACCAACAGATGCAGAAAAGGAAGTGGTGCTGTTCAGAACCGACCCAATGGGACGAGCCTGGCCGGTCAAAGCCCCATCACAACAACAGGAGCCTAAAGGAGGACGGAGGAAGCGGAAAGCGGTGAGACACAGGCCCTGCTTTTTTTCCTCAGTTTTAATTTTGAATCATTTTTTTTTTAAATATAAATATTTAATTTTTTTTTAATTTTTAATTTTAGTTTTAATTTTAGTTCTGATTTTTTTGTTTCATTTATTTCTTTATTTTATGTATTTATTTATATATTTATTTTGTTTAATTAGTAATTTCAGTGTTTTAACTTTCAGTTCTATTAGCTGCCAGCGCAATATTTCTGATTTTCTTTTATTTATTTTATTGTATTATTATTATTTTTTTATTATCTTATACATTTTATTTCAGCTTTATTTTAATACTTTTAACTATTACTTTGACTTTTTTGATGTTATTTTGCTAACTGTGGTAATGTTATCTTCTTCACATTAATATTAACTTGTAGCCTGTCAAAATACAACTTCAAATGAGGTCATTTTTTTCTCCTCTTTTGTGATTTTTAGATCGAGACGCACCAGGATGGCGAACGTGTGCGCTATTTTGAGGATGATGATGGTATGAATCTTCAAGAGATGGTCAGACGGGAGAAGATGAGCTCTGCTGAAGATCAAAACGCTCTTTACTCACGCATGGCCGCTAAGGTGAGCGTCAGTCTCATTTACAGACTATTTACACACCAAACATATTGATAAATGACTGTAGAGTTTAGCCAATCATAACAGAAAGTAGCAATAAATAGTGTATTCACAAGGGTGTTCACAAAAAGATTTGCATTGAAAAAGCAACTGGAGTCAGGGTTATTATGATTTACTAAAACTAAAAGCATATTATTTTTTATTACTCGAAATCAGTTGTTATAGTCAAAAAAAAACAAAAAAACATTTATATATATATATATATATATATATATATATATATATATATATATATATATATATATATATATATATATATATATATTTTTTTTTTTTTTTTTTTTTTTTTTTTTTTTTAATATATATATATTTATATATATATATTTATTTATATTTATTTATTTATTTATTTATTTTATTTATTTATTTATTTTTTTTTTAACAAAAATAACTTGGCATAAAATAAACCTAAAATAAAATAAAATATTAAAAAACAAAATCATTTCAGCAGGTTGGCAACGGAACATTTCTCATTTTAATTTATTTAAATGAAAAATTTTAATTTATTAATAATTAATAATTAATTTATTAATTTATTTTTAATTTATTTTTAATTATTAATTAATTAATATTAATTCATAAATTTAAAAAAACATATTGATATAAATTCATAAAAACTATGCATATTTAAAGCAAACAGAATTACTAAAATTAACATGAAAATATAAAAATCAATTCAAAAGATTAATAAAAACTATAATAATATCACAGTGATAAACTAAAACAGCTAACTAAACTAAATAAAGCTGAAATGTTAATAAATTAATAAAAAACATTGATTTACATATTTATGTATTTATTTAAATAAAAAAACTTGGCATAAAATAAACCTGAATTAAAATAAAATAAAATATTAAAAAACAAAATCATTTCAGCAGGCTGGCAACGGAACATTTTTCATTTTAATTTAGTTTAACTAACTAAAGCTGAAATGTTAATAAATTAATAAAAAAACATATTGATATAAATTAATAAAAACTATGCATATTTAAAGCAAACAAAATTACTAAAATTAACATGAAAATATAAAAATCAATTCATAAGATTAATAAAAACTATAATAATATCTCAGTGCTAAACTAAAATAACTGCTTAAAATAAATCTAAACTGAAATAAAATTGAAAAAACTTAAACTTATTTATTTAGTTCAACTTGATATATTATAATAACTAATATACAGCTAAAAAAATGTAGCTATATAGAGATATTAAAAAAATGAACTAAACTAAAATTGCACAACAAAAATTACTAACTTTAATTAAAATGAAAATATAAAATTCTAATTCAAAATATTAGTCAAAACTGTAAAAGTATGTCAGTTGCTAAAATAACACTAACCTTTTTTAGCTTTATGCAAATGAGCAATGATGTAATTACTATTATTAGCCCGAAGATAAAAGAGCACATTTGATTTTTAACTCCATTGCTAAAAATATAATAAAATGCATGACGTATAGCAGTATTCGGCCCCTTTAATATATCAGGAGTGAGTTTGTGAGCCGCAGACGTGCCCAAACAGCCTGCGGTTGTATATTTTTCTGTGCTCGTCTATGGTCGTAAGACAGACTGGCATCAGCAGATGGTGGCGGTGAGGCCGCAGGATTCGTGTGATCAATCTCTCAGTCTGTCCTGCTCTCTGGCACCGACGTGATTTGGTGTTTCTCTGATTTGAAACCCGGGCAGGGCTACTAAAATCCGTTATAATAAACTAAGACGTCACGGTCGCCATGGAGACGAGAAATATAAAAGTGACAAACATTTGCACATTTTAGCAGCACATCTCTCCGTCTCTCTCTCCCTGCCAAGTTACCATGGCATAGCGGCTAAAAGTGTTATTAATATATTTATTTCACCAATTTCACCAGTAGATGCCAAAATTGTGTGTGTGAATGTGCAGGGTGTGTGTTTGTGTAATTGCTTTGCATGTGAGGCTGCGTCGTATTGCATTAAGCTGGAATGTTCAGCGGAACGTTCGACTTTTACAATTTTGTAGATCATTTTTAGAGCATTGACCTCACGTTTGTAGAATGTTCGCTATTCAAAATCTAACTGACAGTGATGATGTCATTGAAATATCTGGTTTGCTTCCTTAAAATCATTGTGTATGGTGTGTTTTTTTTTTTTGGCTTCCATTTCTTCATAATCATTGTTTTATTACGTTTTATGCTTAAAAAATTTGAGATTGAAGTTTGTACATCTTCTAGTTGACATTTAATAGTGTGTCCTTTTGACAATGACATATTTAGTACACAAATATTATAATAGCAAATAGTTATTGTAATATGTTCATACTAAATATGCATTTATTTGCATAATTTTAGTTTAGTTTATTTGATTATTAAATTCAAATTTACATTTTAATAATTAAAAGTGTAAAATTAATTGTAAAATGTGAAAATCTCCCTGTGATTCAAATAAATATAATTATGCTTTAATTCAATTAAATTTATTTATTTGCTTATTTCAATGTATTTCTTTATTTGCTTGTTTCAATTTATTTCTTTATTTGATTATTTACTTATTTATTTAATTTTAATTTAAAAAATGTATTAATTTGATTCTAAATCTTTAATTCAATTAATTAATTAATTTTAAAATGTGTTTTTTTTTTAAATGTGAAAATCTCCCTTTGATTCAAATAAATATAAGTATACTTTAATTCAATTCAATTTATTTATTTGCTTATTATTTCAGTTTATCTATTTGATTATTTAATTATTTGTTTAAATTTAATTAATTTTAAAAATGTATTCATTTGATTCTAAATCTTTAATTTATTTATTTGATTAATGTATTCAATTTAATTTTAATAATTAAAAATAAGTAATTAAAATTTGAACATCTCCTTTTGCTTCCCATTAATAAAATGCAATGTTTGTTATTGTAACATCTGCTATAATGTCTGATTTTCTTATTTGCATTTATTTGCATAATGAAATGAGCAAATGAAATTGTTTTCTGTTTTTTATTTAATTTTAATTTTTTTCTGTCCTTTTGATTCTTTAATTTAATGAATTGGTTATTTAATTTTAATTTTAATAAAAATAAAATGTGAAAATGTCCTTTTGTTTCACATTAATAGAATGTAATTGCAATCACATATTTAGTACTCAAATATAATAACAAATAGTTATTATAATATTTGCATACTAAATATCCAAATGTTTTTCTGGCTTGCATTTATTTGCATAATTAAATGTGCAGTTTTTATTTTAAACTTTAATAATTAAAAATGTAAAATTAATTTTAAAAAGTGTTTTAAAATTTGAATCTCCCTTTGATTCAAATAAATAGAATGTAAACCCAGCTGTGATGAAGTTATTGTAATATTTGCATACAAAATTTTGATTTGATTTTGTAGTTTTTGTTAATTTTCCTGCATAGTGAATATTTATTTTGCTTTTTTGCATCTATTAGATTGTTAAATAGATTAAGTTGATACATAAATACTAAATAGATTAAATAAATTGAATGTAAACCCAACTATGATGAAGTTATTGTAATATTTGCATACAAAATTTTGACTTAATTTGGTATTTTGTCTTAATTTTATTGCATACCGAATCTTTTTTTTGCTTTTTGCATCTATTAACCACTTTTACAGTCCAAACACGGTTGTTGTGCTCTGTGTTGATTCTTAAGCAGTCAACCATAACCAAGACATTTGCCAAAACCTGCATTTAAATGAAACTGAAAATGAAAATCTAGTTGTTTGTGTGTTTATACCCAGTCTGCTTCATATGTATTCCAGACAGTTGTCAGCCTCAGACCTGCACACAAACTATCCTTAAAATCCCCGCTCTGTCTAGGTTTTTTTATTTGCATTTCAGCTGGTGTCAGAAAGCATCAAAGCAGAGAATAAACGCAGAATTGAAAGCGCAGTCTGAATTCAGCCAGACTCTCCAACACCTCGGCTCCTCTCCATCTGTCAATCAAACATGCCAGTGTGAACAGACACGCCTCCCACACAGATCACCCGTTGCTACGGATACATTGCCTCTTTGTCTGCTTGTTGTAGCACACCGTTAAACCTCTCTCGCTCCGGCGTGTGTTGGAGAAACACACACTGTTAGCTCTGTTAGCGTAATCCCTGCGGCCCGGTCGCATCTGCTGCTGTTTTCTGGATTCTGCTCTAGATAATGACCCGCAGGTTTGCCAGCAATCAGTAGTGAAAGCGCACCTGACCCTCAGTTAGATCACATGATCACCTGCCGCCCAATCAGGTCACCTGACCTCTGTTCCTCTTCCTCAAGTGCTTGGCTTCTTCCTATATAGTATATGAAATAATTATGGTGTCCTCACAACATAGTATGTAAAGCTTCCAAAATCGTCTGCTATTTCCAAATTGTGGATTTTTACTAGTACTTTTACTAGTACTTAGACTTTTTTAAAAGTAGTAGGGATTTGTCAGCTGAATACCTTAAACCTAAAATATTTACTTGAAGGCCTCCTTAGATTTAATATTAATATTTTAGTAATTTATTAACATATTTGTATGTTCACGGTTCTTTCATGTTGGTTAAATAGTGCTATAGTGGTTTGACTTTGTAGCTAAAGTATTTTATTTATTTATTTATTTATTCTTACTTACATTTTAGTATTTATAATAATAAAATCAAAAATAATAAATATAATTGAATATATATTATTATTTTCTTGTGTTATTATTATATTGTATTTATTATTATTATTATTATTATTAAAATCTTGTATTATTATATTATTATTATTAGTGCTGTGCAATGATTAATCGGAAATAATCGCATCCAAAATAAAAGTTTTTGTTTACATAATATATGTGCGTGCACTGTGTATATTTATTATGTATATATAAATACACACACATGCATGGATATATTTAAGAAAAAATGTTTTGTTTGTGAATTAAATATATTTATGTATAGTATTAATTGTCTCAACAAAAATATGCATGTAAGAAAATATATACTGAATGTGTGTGTTTATATACAGTATACATAATAAATATACACAGTACACGCACATATATTATGTAAACAGAACCTTTTATTTTGAATGCAATTAATTGTGATTAATCGTTGCACAGTACTAATTATTATATTGTATTATTTATATTATTATATTTTATTTATTATTATTTTTATATGTATTATTTTATTACATTATTATTGTTATTACTGTTACATCTAATTATTAAAATAAAGACATACTGATGTAAATTTAAAAAAAAATTTCAATATAAAAATGAGTATTTGATGATAATTAAAATAATAATTTTATTTAAACATTTCAAATCCTCTAGCTTTTATTTTGTCCAGAAATTGGTGAAATGCTTTAAGTTTCTGTTCACTAAAAATTTGTGAATTATGAAATTGTTTAAATAAGGTAAACTTGCCACTACTTTGTCCCAAATGCGCATTAAACTTACATGCATGTAGTTTGCTGCATTTACTGTAAGCAAACACACTAAATACATATTATCATGCAGCCCCATTTATTTATCTATTTTAGTTTTACATTCAGTATAAATAATTATTAGCTTTTCGTTAACTAACGAACTAATTTTGGCCCATAATTTAAAAGAATCATAAAACGATTCTTATTTATCTGTCCTGACATGCTTTCAGCTCTTAAATCAAGATAAAACTCGCAGACATTCAGGATAAAGTGACTGATAAAAGTCTGCACGCAAACAGAACTCTGTAATGAGCTTGTTTTTAACGTGCTATTGATGGATTTGTGTTTTGTGCAGATGATGGGGAGGACAGACGGCGATAACTACACACTGGATGACATGTTTGTGTCCAGCGCGGCTCAGAAAGAAAGATCAGGCCGAGACGAAGAACGGCAGAGGAACAAAGCGGTGCAGGAGACGCGGCGGTTAGCCGGACAGATGGAGAAATGCAGACACTGCTTCGACAGCCCTGAGCTGCCCAAACATCTAATTGTCGCAGTTGGAAACAAGGCACGATATATTGCTGTTACATATCTGCTTACAAGAAAAACTTGATGCTGAAAAACTTGGGATACGTTTGCATTTTTACTGAATCAAGTTTGACTTTTGACATATTTGACTTTGAAATGCACAGCATATGAATTATTGCGAGAAAATCATGCTTATATATATATATATATATATATATATATATATATATGTATATATGTATATATGTATATGTATATATATATATATATATATGTATATATAAAACACACCATATATACACCATATATATATATATATATATATATGTACATGAAATCACCATAGCAACCCCCTAGCAACCAGCCATAAAACCATAGCAATGCTGTGCCCCTGCTAACCACTTAGGACATCTTAGCAACTGCATAGAAACAACCCAAAACACTATAGCAATGCCCTGGTATCCACCCAGAACACCCTAGTGACCGCATAGCAACGCCCTGGCAACCATCTAAAACACCTTAGCAGCCTCATAGTAATCTAGGCACTGCTTACAGCACCTTAGCAACTGCATACCGGCAACCCAAAACACTATAGTAAAGCACCGGTAACCACTCAGAACAGCTTTGCGACCACATAGCAACGCCCTGGCAACCACCCAAGACAGATTAGTAATCTCATAGCCATGCTCTTCCCCACTAACCACCTAGAATACCTTAGCAACTGCATAGAAACAACCTAAAACACTATACAAATGCACTGGTAACTGCTCAGAACAGCTTAGCAGCTGCATAGCAATGCCCTAGCAACCATCCAAAACACCTTAGCAATCTCATAACAATGACCTTCCCCACTAACCACTTAGAACACCTTAGCAACTGAAAACACCATAGCAATGCCTTGGCAACCACCCAGACTTCCTTAGTAATGACATAGCAATGCCCTGCCAGCCACCTAGAAAACCTTTGTAGCCTAAGCACTGCTTTGAGCACCTTAGCAAATGCATAGCATCAACCCAAAACACTATAGCAACACCATGGTAACCACCAGAGCACCTTAGCAACCACATAGCAATGCCCTGGCAACCAGCTAAAATACCTTAGCAGTCTCATAACAATGCTCTACCCCGCTTATCGCTCAGAACACCTCAGTAAATGCATAGCAACAACCTAAAACACCATAGCAACGCCCTACTAACCACCCAGAACACTTTAGCAACCACATAGCAACACCCTGGCAACCACCCAAAACACCTTAGCAATCTCATAGCAATGCTCTACCTCTGTAACCACTCTAAGAACACTTTAGTTAATGCATAGCAACAACCTAAAACACCATAGCAACACTCTGGTAACCTCCTAAAACACCATAGCAGGCTCATAGGAATGTCCAAAGTACTGCTTAGAGCACCTTAGCAACTGTATAGCAACAACTCAAAACGGTCAAACAGTAATGGTGTGCAACGACTTAGAACGCACATACACACTCACAATTATACACTAATTTGCTTTACAGAGCAAGAGCATGCTGTCAGAAAACACTGTATATCTGTAGGAAAAAAGCCTCTGTTTCAAGTGTTGCGTGCTTGAAGAGGTTTCCTCCTGATGCTCAGATCGTCCATGAGCGGTTGAGATGACAGGAGACAGCCTGTGGGACAGCTTGAGGTTTTAGTGCACTGTCTTGATTCACACACATGACAGGTGTGTTTTCGCTTATGCAGGTGTACCTGTGTCTGCCGAACTGCGTGTCTCTGACCGAAGGTCACTGTTTGATCGTCCCCATCCAGCATCACACAGCAGCCACAGGCCTGGATGAAGACATCTGGAGTGAAATACAGGTGCAAACGATAAAAACACATGCCCTCATTATGTATACTCATCCATTTGTGATACAGACATCAATAATGCATAAACATCCACCCCAAACACCTTAGCAACTCCCTAGCAACCACCCAGAAAACCAATAAAAGACAATCAGGATGCGATTGTGCCATTTTGGTCTCTGACCCGCCCCCAGTATTCAAGTAATTAAATTAATGTAAACATTTGATTCGTCAGCAAATAGATTAAATGAATGACCACTAATCCTCTCTCTCTCTACCTCTCTCTCTCTCTCTCGTAGATGTTCAGACGTGCTTTGGTCCGAATGTTCGAGTCTCAGGAGTTGGACTGTGTGTTTTTGGAGACTCATATGAATCCAAAGAGGCACCTGCACATGGTGTACGAGTGTGTACCGATGCCCAGAGAGCTCGGAGACATGGCACCCATTTACTTTAAGGTAACTTGGACCAAACAACCTCAAACTGATGTTACAATCTGAAAGTGGTTTTCCTGTTAATTTTTCCCATAGGGATTTTTAAAAAGTCCTTGTAGGAAAGCTATTTTAAGAAGAGCTTTTTGATAAATGTATGTATTATATTACTCATTCGTTATGTTTTTACTTAACACTTTTGCAGACAAACAGCAATGCCCTGGCAACTAGCCACAACTCCTTAGCAACTTCATAGCAACGGCCTAGTAACTGCATAAGAGACTGCAACAATTGCATAGCAACAACAATTTAGAAGCAAACAGCAATGCCCTGGCAACCACTCACAACACCATGGCAGCACCCTGGCAAACACCCTCAACACCGTAGCAACCACATACCAATGCCCTTGCAACCACCCAAACCTCCAGGGCAACTTCATCACAATGCCCTAATAACTGCATAAGAGACTGTAGCAACTGCATAGCAACAACATTTTAGAAGCCAAACAGCAATGCCCTGGCAACCACCTACAACACCTTAGCAACAGCATAGCAACACCCTGGCAACCACCCAGAATTCCTTAGCAACTTCATAGGATTGTTGTAGTATCTCCTTATGACACTGTAGCAACTGCATGGCAACAACACTTTAAAAGCCAAACAGCAATGCCCTGGCAACTACCCACAACACCGTAGCAACACCCTGGCAACCATCCACCACACCTTAGCAACTTCATAGCAATTCCCTAGTAACTGCTTAAAATACAGTAGCAACTGCATAGCAACAACACTTTAGTAGACAAACAGCAATGCCCTGGCAACCACCCACAAAACCATAGCAACACCCTGGCAACCACCCTCAACACCGTAGCAATAGCATAGCAATGCCCTAGTAACTGCTTAAGACAGTGTAGCAACTGCATAGCAACAACACTTTAGCAGACAAACTGCAGTGTCCTGGCAACCACCCACAACACCTTTGTAACCACATAGCAATGCCCTGGCAACCACCCAGAACTCCAGGGCAACTTTATCACAGTGCCCTAATAACTGCTTAAGACACCGTCGCAACTGCATAGCAACAACACTTTAGAACCCAAACAGCCGCAACACCTTAGCAACCACATAGCAACGCCCTGGCAACCACCTAGAACTCTTTAGCAATTTCATAGCAATGCCCTAATAACTACATAAGACACTGTAATGACTGCATAGCAACAGCTCTTTAGAAGTCAAACAGCGTTGCCCTGGGAACCTGCCACGACACCTTAGCAACAGCAAAGCAACACACTGGCAACCACCCCTAACTCCTAAGCAACTTCATAGCAATTCCTTTATAACAGCTTAAAACACTGTAGCAACTGCACAACAACAACACTTTAGACACCAAACAGCAATGCCCTGACAACCACCCACAACACCTTAGCAACCACATAGCAACACCCTGGCAACCACCCAGAATGTCTTAGCAACTTCATAGTAATATGAGGTAACTGCTTATGAAAACATATCAACTGCATAGCAACAACACTTTAGGAGACAAACAACAATGCCCTGGGAACCACCCACAACGCCTTAGTAATAGCATAGCAATACCCTGGCAACCACCCAGAACACCTTAGCAACTTAAGTTTAACTCTAGTTTAAGTAATTGCTTAAAACACTGTAGCAACTACATAGCAGCAACACTTTAGCAGCCAAAAAGCAATGCCTTGGCAACCACATAACAACACCCTGGCAACCAACCAGAATACCTTAGCAACAGCATTGCAATGCCCTGGCATACACCCATAATACCTTAGCAACTGCATTGCAACACAGAACAGTTTAACAGCCAACCAGCAATGCCCTGGCAACCACACCAAACACTGTAACCCCTGCATAGTAACACCCTGGCAACCACCCACAACTCCTTAGCAACACTCTGGCAACCACCCACAACACCTTAGCAATGACATAGAGACAACACAGAACTCTTTAGCAGCCAAACAGCAATTCCTTGGCAACCAAACTGAACACTTTAACCGCTGCATAGCAACACTCTGGCAACCACCCAAAACACCAAAGCAACGAACCAGAACACCTTAGTTTCCATGTAGCAACCACCTTGAGCAGCCAAACAACAATGCCCTGGCAACCACACCAAACTCTTTAACTACTGCATAGCAACACCATGGCAAGCACCCATAGCAACAAACCAGAACACCTTAGCAACTGCATAGCAACAGCTTAGCAACAACCTAGGGCCTAGAACACTGTAGCAACTGTGGCAATTGTTTAGCCGTTTTGGTTCTCAACTTATTTTTGATGTTTTAGTAAAAAATTATTTTCAGTGCACTATTTTTTTACTATTATTTTTTTTTGCTCTATGGGGAAAATTAATAGGATACTTATTTATAAATCCGACTAATCAGCATTTTTAACAAACAAACAAATAAGCATGCGCTTGTGTGAATGTGAACACACTCATTAATCTTTTGTGTGTGTGTGTGTGTGTGTTCAGAAAGCCATAATGGAGTCAGATGAGGAATGGGCCATGAATAAGAAGGTTGTGGATCTCTCATCCAAAGACATCAGACAAGCTGTGAGTTTGTTTTTCCTGTTTTCTCCTGATGTCTTTTATCCTCCTCTCTGTCAGTATTTGACATCAGTCGTGTTTTCTCAGGTTCCACGTGGGTTGCCGTACTTCTCGGTGGATTTCGGATTGCAGGGCGGCTTTGCGCACGTCATTGAGAACGAGCAGAAGTTCCCACACTATTTCGGCAAAGTCAGTCTGACAGTAGTCTTATTGTGTCTTATTTTTTTTAAATCACACTTTAAATTACAATTTTTATTAGAATAAATTGTGCAGCTCTAATGTCAACATAGTGACTGAGATTTGTTCTGTCTCCATCAGGAAATCCTGGGTGGGATGCTGGACCTGGAACCGAGACGATGGCGGAAACCGATACGTGAGAATTTCGACGACCAGCGCAAGAAGGTTCTGAAGTTCGCTCAGTGGTGGAAAGCATTTGACTGCACTAAAACTGACAGCTAGACACTCTATCAACTCTATAGAGACTTTTCCATGCCTGGATTTTTATTTTAGAGGGCATGCATTGGTTTAGGCTTGTGTCATGTGTACATGACTAATATTTTACAAGTAAAAGTGTAAAATCTAAACCTAAAATCTAATGTTTTTTTGGGACCCTTTTCATTTTTTTTTATTTTAATTAAATATCAACCCAGGAAATTTTATTTTTTTTCTCAAATGTAATAGTTTTTGAGTCGTGTTGTTGTTGTTGTGTGTGAAGTTCAGCCTCGTTCTACCTGCTCTCGTCCGGTGTTGATGTTAATCGTGTTTTCCTCAGCAATTAAACTCAGAATAAAATATTACAAGACCTCCAGCCGCTCAGCTGATTATGTGCTCTGGCTTTATAATCTGATTATGTTTAGATGACGTCTGCTCGCTCATTCCTGTGAACCTGACCTTGAGTTCACCCTTGTTGAGCAGCGATCATCTGTGGGGCAATGTTGTTTACACCCTAACATTAATTAAGCAAAAGAAAAAAACACTTTTTAGCTGTTAGGCTGCAAATGAAATAAATTCACAAAGATTCTTCAAAACACCTACCCACAATTCAGACTTTTTTCATGCAATTCTTGAAAAAAACGTCATAATTGTGAGCTGAAAACTTGGAATTGAATTCAGTTCTGAGGATTGAACTCAGAATTCTGACTTTTTTTTTCACAATTCCAAGTTTATATATTGCAATTCAGACTTTTTCACAAAAAAAAAAAAACAAAATAAAATTTTAACAAAAAAAGGTAAGTGCAACTTTTTATTTCACAATTCAGACTTTTTTCATGCAATTCTGGAAAAAAAGTCATAATTGTAAGCTTTGAACTTTGAACTGCAACATATAAACTCAGAATTCTGACTTTTTTTTCACAATTCCAAGATTATATCTTGCAATTCAGACTTTTTTCTTTGAATTCTGAGTTTATGTTTGCAAAAAAATAAAACAGAATAAAATTTAAACAAAAAAGGGAAGTGCAACTTTTTATATCACAATTCAGATTTTTTCATGCAATTCTTGAAAAAACGTCATAATTGTGAGCTGTGAACTTTGAATTGCAACATACAAACTCAGAATTCTGACTTTTTTTCACATTTCCAAGATTATATTTTGCAATTCAGACTTTTTTCTTTGAATTCCGAGTTTATGTTTGCAAAAAAATAAAACAATTAAATTTAAACAAAAAAAAAGGTAAGTGCAAATTTTTATTTCACAATTCAGACTTTTTTCCATGCAATTCTGGAAAAAAAGTCATAATTGTGAGCTTTGAACTTTGAACTGCAACAAACTCAGAATTCTGACCTTTTTTTTCACAATTCGAAGATTATATCTTCAAATTTTGACTTTTTTCTTTGAATTCTGAGCTTACACTTTGCAATTCTGTTTTTTTGTTTCTGTTACAACATAAATATGACTTTGACTTACAATTTTGACACTTTCTCTTGCAATATGAATGAGTTTATATCTCACAGTTCAGACTTTTCTTATCAGAATTGCAAGTTAACATCTCAAAATCAGAATTTATTAAATAAACTGCAACTGCAACTTTTAATGTTTTTTAAAAAGTCTCTTTTTCTCACCAAGCCTGTATTTAAAGTACAGCAAAAACAGAACAATTTTGAAATAATTTTACTATTTAAAATAACTGTTTTCTATTTGAATATATTTTAAAACGTAATTTATTCCTGTGGTTTCAAAGCTGAATTTTAAGCATCATTTCTCCAGTCACATGATCCTTCAGAAATTATTCTAATATTCTGATTTTCTGCTCAAAAAACATTTATTATTATTATTATGTTAAAAAAAGCAGCTGTTAAAAAACATTTTCAGGTTTCTTTGCTGAATAAAAAAAGTTTATATAAAAACATGCAAGAAAAAAGTAATTATTGATTAAAAAATTATTTTTAACTGTGGTGGAAACAAGCTTCCATAGACTTCAGCTTTTAAAAAAAAACAGTCATGTAAAGGTCATTTTGCTCGTACAGTTATAGCATGATTTGTATTTTATGTAATTGCATCAGGGAGCAGCTGTTGTGTTCGGGTCAGAAGGACAACAGGACATGGCCTGTAACAGCAGATGAGGTGATGTTTATGAGGGTGTTAAACAGCACTATCACAGATCGCTCAGGGGTCACAGGTAAGCGGGGAGGTCGCGATGGCGTGACCTTAGAGCTGCTGTAATGTGGGTGTTTTATTGTTCGGTCATGTGGCATTATAGACATTAACACACAGATAATACAACAGTGATTGCACAATTCGTCACGCAGCACTGCACAGACACAGACTGGCAGCATGAAGATCTCCATTCGATGGACATTGCAGTGTTTCTCCAGTAAATGCCACACACAGGTAACACAAACTAATGAACAGCAGTTGTGTTGAATGAGTTACAGATTGGGTATGTTAATATTGCTAAATGTGAGTGATCTGAGCAAATCCGATTCTAGCATTAATGAGCTGTAAAATGTTTTTTTTCTTCAGTTCACATTACCAATCAAAAGTTTTTGGATAGTAGGGTTTTAATTTTTTTTTAAAGAAGTCTCTTCTGTTTACCAAGCCTGCAATAATTTGATCCAAAATACTTTATGAATTAATTAAAATTAATTAATTCTAATAATTAATAAATACGATAATAATAATACATGAATAATAAATAATTCTAATATTTGCTGTTCAAAAATTTTTATTATTCTGTGGTCTGTATTTTGTTTTGTTTTTTTTGGGGGGATAGAAATCAAACTAAAAGTGAAAAAAAAAAATCAAAAGTGATGATAAAGACATTTATAATGTTACAAAAGATTTCTGTCTCAGAAAAATGCTGTTCTTCTGAACTTTCTATTCATCAAAGAAACCTGGAAAAAAATTCTACTCGACTGTTTTCAACATAAATGTTTTTTGAGCAGCAAATTAGAATATTGGAATGATTTCTGAATGATCATGTGACTGGAGTAATGATGCTAAAAATTCAGCTTTGAAATCACAGGAATAAATTACATTTTAAAATGTATTCAAATAGAAATCAGTTAATTTAAATAGTAAAAATATTTGGAGGTTTTTTCTATGGAAGCCTGTTTTTTCTCTTTTTATATCACAGTTCAGACTTTTTTCATGCAATTCTTGAAAAAACGTCATAATTGTGAGCTGAAAACTTAGAATTGCAACATATAAACTCAGAATTCTGACTTTTTTTTTTCACAATTCCAAGGTTATATATTGCAATTCAGACTTTTACACAAAAAAATAAAATAGAATAAAATTTTAACAAAAAAGGGGAATTGCAACTTTTTATATCACAATTTAGACTTTTTTTCATGCAATTCTTGAAAAAATGGCATAACCGTGAGCTGAAAACTTTGAATTTCAACATATAAACTCAGAATTCTGACTTTTTTTTTCACAATTCCAAGATTATATCTTGCAATTCAAACTTTTTTCTTTGAATTCTGAGTTTATGTTTGCAAAAAAATAAAACAGAATAAAATTTAAACAAAAAAGGGAAGTGCAACTTTTTATCACAATTCAGACTTTTTCATGCAATTCTTGAAAAAACGTCATAATTGTGTGCGGAAAACTTAGAATTGCAACATATAAACTCAGAATTCTGACTTTTTTTTCACCCAATTCCAAGAATATATCTTGCAATTCAGACTTTTTTCTTTGAATTGTGAGTTTACATTTGCAATAAAATAAAACAGAATAACATTTTTTTTTTTAAAAAAAAAAAAAAAAAAAAGAAAAAAAAGAAAAAGGGAAGTGCAGCTTTTTATATCACAATTCAGACTTTTTTCATGCAATTCTGGAAAAAAAAAGACTTAACTGTGAGCTGTAAATGTTGAACCGCAACATATAAACTCTATTCATCAAAGAAACCTGGAAAAAAATTCTACTCGACTGTTTTCAACATAAATGTTTTTTGAGCAGCAAATTAGAATATTGGAATGATTTCTGAATGATCATGTGACTGGAGTAATGATGCTAAAAATTCAGCTTTGAAATCACAGGAATAAATTACATTTTAAAATGTATTCAAATAGAAATCAGTTAATTTAAATAGTAAAAATATTTCACAATTTTATTGTTTTTGCTGTACTTTGGAACAAATAAATGCAGGTTTGGTGTGCAGAAGAGACTTAAAAAACAAATATTTTACTGTTGAAAAACATTTAACTAGTAGTGTATATAGTACATGATGTCAATATGATAGCAAAACAGCAACTGTTTAAATGTAAATGTAAAAATATCTAATTTTGATAAAAAAAAAAAAAAAATTATATAATCAGATTTGCAATTCCTCATATTTTTACAGTCTGCATGAATTTAAAATTCAACCTATTTTCTAAATGCATGACTTTTTTTTTTTTTTTGTAACATAATTTGTAATGAAAATGTCAATAATTGCATCTTTAAACCCCCAGGATAAAATTAAATCTTGTGCTACATTTTTGTCCTTGTTGAAATTTGACATTGCAATTTATAAATGCTGAAGTTTGTGGTTTTTGTACCACTATTACCAGACCGAATTACTAAAATAATAATTGTTTCCAAACAGCTTTCCATACAGCTCCTGCAAATATCAAGTCCTAGTGTTTTTGCTTATTTTAATGGCCAAAACAGCACAAATAGCATGAGTTTGATGGCAGGACTATCTGTTCTTGGCCAATTGCACATGGAAACCTGTTTGAAAACAGTTATTTTCGCAATTCTGATTGCTGAGGCTAGTTACACAGAAACTACACCCTCTTATCTTTAATGTTTAAATTAAATCCACTTCCTTATACCGTTTTTTAAAAAATCAAATGGCGCTGTGTTAGTTTATTTATACGCACTCAGACAGACACGAGGCTGCTCCCGTGTTAATATGTGAACAAAAACAGGCAGAACGGGGAAAGTGGGTCAGACTCAGGAGCGGAAAGAGGGATGCTGGGAGAAGAGTGAAGGGCGAAAAGAGAGGAGGAGAGAGAAGAGAAATATCCGGAAGGCATCGGAGGGAGAGAGAGAGACGCGCACAGTCTTCAACCTTCACCCCTGCTAACATGACCTGACTGTCTCTGTCTCTCTCTCTCTCTCATGGACCTGCGCTCTTTTTTGCATTGCGGATGAACAGAGCATTGTCTGTGAAGGGTTTTAATTATCCAGGTCAGTGTAGCGTTAAAATACATGTGGTTTTAAATTGTTTTTTAATATGCAATGTTACACTTTATATTATTGTAATTAAAGAAATGACTCCAGACCACGAAACCACTCATAAGAGTCAGTTTTTTTTAAATTGAGATGTATACATCCCTTGAAAGCTGAATAAATAAGGCTTCTATTGATGTTTCCAGTGATTGAGATATAGTTATTTGAAAATCTGGAATCTGAGGGTGCAAAAAAATCAAAATATTGAGAAAATAGCCTTACAGTTGTCCAAATGCAATGCATATTACTAATCAAAGTTTCAAATATATCAAGTTTACAGCAGGAAATTTACAGAGTGTCTTCATGGAACATGATTTTTGTTTAATATCCTAATGATTTTTGTCATAAAGGAAAAATTGATCATTTTTACCCATACAATGTATTGTTGGCTATTGCTACAAATATACCCGTGCTGCTTATGGCTGGTTTTGTGGTCCAGAGTCACAAATGTGTCATTTCATCACCTGCACACCAGTAGATCATTTGCAGTGAATGGGTGCCGTCAGAATGAGAGTCCAAACAGCTGATAAAAACATCACAATAATCCACAAGTAATCCACTCCAGTCCAGTCCATCAATAAACATCTTGAGAAGCCAAAAGCTGCATGTTTTGGCATCAAGACGTCTTTAAACAATCTCTTCCAGCTAAAATACAAACACATGATTCATAATAACGCTTCCTCCAGTGAAAAAAGGCCATCTCCTGTTGTCTCCCACATCCAAATCCAGCGATATATATTTGTTTAGAGCTGTTTTGGACTGATTGGTTTATAAATGGTGCTTAATCAGTGCATGATTTCTCTCCTGATTCAGACAGGATGACTTTTTCACTGGAGGATATGGATTATGGATTCGTATTTTGTCCAAAAGCAATGGTTTAAAGTTTAAAAATGTCTTAATGATGGATTTGTTTCTTACAAATACACAGCTTTTGTCTTCTCAAGATGTTAACTGATGGACTGGAGTGGTGTGGATTACTTGTGGATTATTGTGATGTTTTTATCAGCTGTTTGCACTCTTATTCTGACGGCACCCATTCACTACAGAGGATCCATTGGTGAAAAAACAATGGAATAAACTCCTTATCCTCATTCATGCCCTTGACAACAGCACATGCAAGTGCAAAATGTAGGTCACAAGATTCCTAGGGTGCTTTGCTCCATCTATGTATTGATTTTGTTCTTTTCATTTACTGATTGTAAACAAAACATCTCTGCACCACTCCAAAACACGCATTTTCACAGCTTTCAGATTTAAATTCTGATTAATGCAGGCCTGTTTTGATCTCTGGAAATAACAGTTAACATGCCATTACAACATGGTCAGTGTACCCTAAAATCTCTTGAGTAATTACAGTGCCTATTCTTGTAATGTTTAATATGGCCACTGTGATATTAAGTGTGAACAGCATTGCTTTGCATGCGCGCGCGCTCTCTCTCTCTCTCTCTCTCTCTCTCTCTCATGGGAGGGTGTAGAGGCTTTTTGCTGTATGTTAAGCGATTGGCTGTTTCTTAGTTCTGCGCGCCCTGTACTGTGGAATATTTCTGGTCTTTACGCGCATCTGGACGCGACTCTCCCCACGTCAAACCCGCAGAGACCCGCACGGACGGACGGATCATGAGGTCTCCGGGGGTCTTCATCGGTCTACGGAGCTGCTGGGTCACCGACGGGATTCGGTAATACGAACACCCCGCTTCATCCCACCCCACACCCACGCGGACAGAATCTGGGTTTTGCGCACTTGGTGATCCGGCGGTCCCTCCGAGCGCTGCTGCTGCTGCTGCTGCTGCATTCATTCGGGAGTGAGTGAGAACGTCCCGGTTCCGCGATGGTTCTGTGTCACCTGCGCGTCTGATGAGTCCGCCCGCATCGGCAGCACCATGTCCTCGCGGAAGATCTCCTCCGAATCCTTCAGCTCCATGGGCTCGGACTACCTGGAGAGCCCCGGGGAGGACGGAGAGTGCCCGTTCTCACGCGTCTTCTGGAACGGCAGGAGCCCCGTGGAGACGCTCTCGTGTCCGTTCGAGGACGCGGCCGTCAGCAGGAGGGTCGCCCGGCGTAAACGCGTCAATCTGGACTCGCTCGGGGAGAGTTTGAGACGCCTCACCTCACCGACGGTACCGAGCCTTACCTTACATTCAACATTAACAAACATATATATATATATATATTAATTCACATATTCACATATATATTTGCTCTGAGATAGATAGATAGATAGATAGATGCAGATGTGTTCCTCACTATCTATCCTGCAGTTTTTTTCCAGAAATATATATATGCAAATACACACACACACATACTGTATGTATATTACTATAAATATACATGTTTTTGAAGAGAAAACAGCGTAATCTAGTATATGTACTGTATATATGTATACACACATATTACTAGAAATACTATAAATATGTAAATTATGTATGTGTATGTATATATATATATATATATATATATATATATATAGGACCATGAACCACAAAACCAATCATAATGGTCTTTTTTTTTTTTTTTTTTAATTAAGATTGTTGGTTTGTTGGGATAGAACAATATTTGGCTGAGATACAACTATTTGAAAATCTAAAATCTGAAGGTCAAAAAAAATTAAAATACTGAGAAAGTCACCTTTAAGTTGTCCAAATTAAGTTCTTAGCAATACATATTACCAATCAAAAATGAGGTTTTGATATATTTTCGGTACAAAATTTACAAAATGGAACATGATCTTTACTTAATATGCTAAAGTATATTAATATTGCTGCAAATTAAAATATTGCTGCAAATATACCCGTGCCTCTTAAGACTGTTCTTTGGTCCACGGTCACATATATATATATATATATTCACAAATTATATGTAGTGTCACTTATGTATAGATGGATGGATAGATACATACACAATGTATATATTATAGGATAGGATATAGGATTTTAAGGCTTAAAGCACATGTTCATAGAATCATAGAATATAGGATAAACTATGCATATAGTATAGATACATAAATGGATTGTTGGTGTTTATCCATCTATCCATCTGTCTATCTATCTATCTGTCTATCATCACATGGAGAATATTCATGTTTACTTAAAGGGTTGAGAACATACATGAACCATCACTAGCGGAATACATCTGCTCTCTCTAACCATTTACACCAGTATTACTAGTCTATATGCTGTTTGAGTACTGATGATGATGATGGATTTGACTCAGTGCATGAAAGCGGATTATACGCCTCGTAAATCTCCTCCAAACAGCAGAACCGGTGACAGTGCAGATGTTTGAGAGCCCGATCCCTCAAACCGTCTAACATTTATAGCATGTGTGTGTGTGAATGGAGAATCAGTGTAGAGTATGCTGTGGTTGTCCAGGCCCTGCTGTGTTACGTGTGTGTGTGTGTGTGTGTGTCAGCATGTATTCTTACATATTCATCATGTCTCATGTGTTGAGCAGAACAGTGCTGAGCACGTTCGTGTGTGTGTGTGTGTGTGTGTGTGTGTGTCTGTGAAAGGGCAGGATAACCTCTCGGTACACTGGTCCCTGGTGCATTTGGGTCTCAAAGAAACACACACACTGTACCGCAGAGCTGCGATAGCGCATGTATATCTCTGCATCAGAATGTTCCTGTCCTGAGATTCACTCCAGCAGATTTACTGTGTGTGTGTTGTACTAGATAGGCACTTGAAATGTGGTTCATAGCAAACCAACTGCTCCAATGGCATAATTCCAAAATGTGTGTGCGTGTGTGTGTTTTTGCTGGATTATATATAAAACACTAAAACTGGCTGTATACTGACATGCATGCATGTTTTTTCATGCACTGGTCAGTTTTGAGATTTAGGGCTTTTTGCTTCCATAGCAT
This sequence comes from Cirrhinus mrigala, assembly GCA_036247105.1. Lineage (NCBI taxonomy): Eukaryota > Metazoa > Chordata > Actinopteri > Cypriniformes > Cyprinidae > Cirrhinus > Cirrhinus mrigala. The sequence goes on from CM070021.1 coordinate 33,225,142, forward strand.
GTCTTCTTGACTAGTAAACAGAAAACATCCAAAACAGACATTTAAGTGTTTATTTTATTAATTTTTTATCCATTTGCATCTGTAGATTTCAAATACGGTTCACATTTTCACATGCATTAAATTTAATGCATTAAACTTTAATGTTGAATAGAAAAATCATTAAGAATTTACAATAAACTTTCATTTGTTAACATTAGATAATTACATTAGTTAACATGTTAGTCAGCTAACCATGAAAAAACCTTCTGAAGCATGTACTTAGCAATAATGCCAACATTTACAAAATTAATTTAATGGACCTGAGCTGACATGAGCAACACATTGTTAGTAATTGCATTAATTAATGTTAACTAATAGAACCTTATTGTAAAATTTTTTGTTAACTTTTTTTTTCTCAAATTGCTAGTATATTTTAGAATTAATTACAAAAAAATGGCAAGTAACATTTAATTATGCATGAAATTTCGAAGTAGAATGACTGAAATAGTATTTTTCTTGTAAAATGTACTACAATAATCCAATAAAAATGTATTCAATTAACTTCAATTTATGTTTATTACAATTTTCACTAAATTTCACATTTAATCACAAAGAAACAGCAAAACACACTGAATTAAGCAAAACTTAGAAACAGAAAGACTGAAATATAATTCTTGTCAAAGAGTATTTTCTTACAAAACATACTCCAGGAATCTTAGAAAAATTGTTTATTTATTCATTTATTACAGCTTTTACATGGTGTCTGCATTGTCTGATCATCAGTATTTTCTGTAGTTTCTCACTCACACTCCTGTAAACAGCGGATTATGTTTGCATGTCAGTTGAAATCATGTCTGTATTTGGGGATTACACAAAACAAATAACACGCTGTTTAGAAGATAACATTGATCCTTTGTTTTTTGTGTGTGTGTGTGTGTGTGTGTGATAGATTTATATTGAGTTTATAGAGCTCTGTTTCAGAAACTAGTGAACTGCCTACATAGACTACATTGCAGGCAACATAGATACTCCTCTTGATGCAAACACCAAAGTGACCTCTTAATGCTTTCTATAACTCGTTTCTAAGCCAAAATCTAAATAATTGTTGTATGAAGGTAATCCCAACATGCATTACTGGAAACACTGCGCTTTTGAAAGAAGTCTTATCTGAGCAAACATACAGTAAAAACAGTAATATTGTGAAATATTAGTAGAATTTCAAATAAGTGTTTTCTATGCAAATATATTGTAAATGTAATTTATTTCTTTGATAAAAGCTGAATTTTCAGCATCATTACTCCAGTCTTCAGTGTCACATGATTTTTCAGAAATCATTTTAATATGCTGATTTGCTGCTCAAGAAATGTTTATGATTATTATCGATGTTGAAAACAGTTGTCCTGTCGAATATTTATGTGAAAACTGTGATGCATTTTATTTTTCTAGATGCTTTTATGAATAGAAAGTTCGGAAGAACAACATTTATTTGAAATAGAAATCTTTTGAAATATTATAAATGTCTTTACAATCACCTTTGATAAATTTAATGCATCCTTGCGGAATAAAAGAAATAATTTCAGATGGCTGCATGAAGCATAAAGAAAATGAAGCTCATAAAGATTTTTTGCACCATTACATTATTCTCATAACAATCAAGGTAATTTCCCCCACCTTCTCATTACCATAATGCATTTTATTATAATTCTTATTATTCTCTGGTGAGTTACGTTGGTATAAATTAGGTTTAGTTTCTCCAGAGAGAGAGAGAGAGAAAATGCTGTGAGGTCACTAAAGCAGATTTGGCCAGGTAAAGCTGGATTTGAGCTATTAAGAGCTTTGCTGAAATGAGGAGGATTTTGATTGGAATATTGTTGCCGTGGTACCATGATAAAGGCAGTTGATTGGATAAGGCTTAAGGGTGTATTCTATTACAGGTGGATCAGCAGTGTAAATCCCTTTTAAAAGGGCCAGATCAGACAAACAGGGCACAAACAGACAAATCCAATCGAGATTACGGTTTACCTTCACCTTTTACTCAATTCATAAAATGCAGAGCTTAGTTTAATTAGTTAGAACTGCAGCCTTGTGGAACTTATTACTGGAAAAAAGTGTAGAAACACTTTTCAATTAGAAATTGCTAGTCAATTTTAGATGCGTGTAGTTTTGTGTATTTTTGTGACTTTGGAGCCCTACAGTTAAGCGACTGGTATTCGTTTTCGTAAATATGTCGTAATTACAGTGGCTGTATACGTGCTTTTGTTGTTGCCGTAAAGCAATCCGCACTTTTCGCGGAATTTCGTACCCGCTCGTCAAACGTTTACACTCCCACAAAAGATGTTTGGGGGAAATGGGAACGATTATGAAACTTCTATTTTAGGTAGAAAAAATACAGTTGCTTTAACTTTCGATTTTGTTGTGTCAGATGTTTTTGAATCCGTTTTAATTAGATTCTGTGAAAGGAGCTCTCGAAGCCGAGCAGTGTTTGGACAAGTGCGATGAGAGTGCTGTTGTTTACCAGTTAAACCGTGTCTTTGTAGAGTCACTCGTGAATCTGGGTCGAGCAACTTCTGACTGCATTGTTTTTCTTCTTTTTAGACCCAGACAATTCAGCAGGCCCTGCAGAGAACAGTGGAGTTTTACAGACAGAGGGAAATCAGGTACATCCACTAATGCCGGAGAGAAATGCGATCTCTGTTGTTTCTTCTAGACTAACTCAACCAAGTCTCAAATTAAGCCAAGATACAAAGTTCTGCAAATCAAAAGACATACTGAAATGTAAATATGAAGTCATATATTATCTGAGTTGTGCATTCCACATCATTTTATAGCTACGATCACCTTATTTTTAATGCAAGTAACTTGAATGTGCGCGACTTCCGGTCTCATTCGTTTCTAGTTATTTTACTTCCACAAAAACAGTCTGTTGTGGCGATATTGCAAACTGGTATTTATTATCATATAATTTAAATGTATTATCATAATCATAAACATACTGGTTTGTAGCACAAATAGTTTTACTTTTTATTGTGCTTTGTTACTCTAGTATTTATCTCTAGAGACAAATGAATCGAAAGTCTCTCATTATCAGGGTTGCCAGGTTTTCAGAACAAACCCACTCCGTTGCTACTCAAAACTAGCCCCAAACTATCCCAATTGCATTTTAAGGGGGGTCCCCTGTTAAAAAAAAGTGTTTTGGGGGATAAAATTACCCTTTTTTTTGTCGGGTTCCCCTGGTAAATTCGTATTTCAGGGGCTAAATATGACGTTATTTGGGTTGCTTCAACCCGCGGACATCAAAAACAACCCGGGGCAACAGTGTTAAAGCTTAGTAGGCACCAGATGTCAATATAATGTCAGGTTGATGTTGGACCCCAACATCGACAGACGTTGTATTGTGGCTGAAAATGAAAAACAGGTTGACGTTAGTATTTGACGTCAATTTGACATTCACGTAATGTTGGATTTTGGTTACAAAACCTAAAAACAACAAAATATCAATGTCAGCTGACGTCAGTATTAGACATCAAATTAACATTGATATTAGATGTTGAATTGACATTGAATTTTTATTGTAACCAAATATTAACATCTTATGACGATTTGTGCCTGCTGGAAGTAGCCCAGTTCCGCGGGAAAACTGCGGACTTGGCAACACTGCACATATTCATCTGAAATAGTTTACTTCTGCCTTGCAATATATTTTGACACCAAATTCACACTTAAAGGAACACTCCACTTTTTGCCGTACCATGGGTGCAGCAGGCGCAATGATATTACACAGCACCTGAAAGTGACCGGCACTAAGTTTGTGTAGATGCAGTGTTGCAGCCAGTAGAGTTGATGGCTGCGTAATATCATTGCGCCTGCTGCACCCATGGTACGGCAGCAAGGTTCCTTGATTATTACGCCGGAATGAGAGTATAGTTCCTAGCCATATCGGCCTATAAAATCGCAAACTTTTCATTTTCCACCAGTCTTAGTACACAATGCAACTACAGAAGAGTCAAGTTTTAAATAGGAAAAATATTGAAACTCTTTAGTCATTTTATAGTGAGATGCTAATGGTCTAATCGACTTCAATGATTTATGCTAAGCTATGCTAAAAGTGCTACCACCAGATGCGGCGATCAGCTGAATGGATTAAAAAACGGTAAAACACATCTGTATAACTCTAGGGGAGTTGGAAAATGAACCTACTTTCAAAAAAGTGGAGTGTTCCTTAAAAATGAATTTTCACTGCCTGTGATGCAAAATAAAAAAAACAAAATAACCAATTTTTAACACTAGATCTAATGATTGTTTCAAACCTAACAGATGTTTTAGGTTTTTGTCAAAAGTTTGTAATGTGCTCTTTTCTTTACAATAAATGACACTTTGTTTGAAATTTTGTACAAATGCAATGACGCACATTATACACTATAAAGCAAATCTCAACTGCCTGATTTTTTTAATAAAATTTATGTGAAATTGTATATATATTATGAATATATAAGTATGTCTAACTTTATTTTCATACAGTACACTCATGGAAAACAATATACTATAAAGCAAATCTCAACTTTCCTGATTTTGTTTATTTTGTCTCAAAATGTAACTATACTATCATCCAGCTCTTTATATAAAGTTAGGTAGTGTGTACATACAGTATATTCATGTAGGGCGATATATACTAATGCCAAATCTCATCTGCTAGACTGTTTATATTGTCATAAAATGTAACTATATTATCATCCAGCTCCAATTTGATAAATGCAACTAAAAGACATGAAGATATTAATTCATTTTAACAATAACGTCATGATTTTCTGTAAAGCTGCTTTGAAGCAGGGTGTATTGTGATAAGCGTAATACAAATAAATGTGACTTGACATGCAAACATTTATAAAACATCTGAACTATAATATGTTCTTTTGATATTTTGGTTACCCTTTTATCTAACTCTGGTAAATGTTAATTCAACTCTCTTTCTCCTGCAGTGGACAAGAGTTTGTACGAAGCTTGTCAGACGAGCAGAAGTGTTTGTTTGAGAACTCTCGCTGTGACAGCCAGACTGACATCTCAGGAATACTGAAATACACAGCAACTATTTTAGGTGAGTACACACTAGGGCTGCTCAATCAATTAAAGAAAATCAAAATCGCAATATGACCTTGTGCAACTATTAGGGATTATTAAATCTTAAAATGCTGCAATTTAATTTAATAAATACAAAGTGATATTGTGTATGTACTATGCATGCTTAAGAATGCACATATTTAGTTTTTTGTCTCCAAAGTGGTCACTTTTAGCATGCATTGACAACACAAAGTGCTCTAGCTTCATTTTGCATCATAATTGCAATATTTCTCATGATTTTTTGACCGAATCGTGCAGCTCTAGTGCGCACGCACTCGAAACGGCAAAACTTTGACCTCAATACACACTCGCTGACACTTTCCTAAAAACTCCCTCCATTGCTGCAGTCTCCATTCCCGAGCTGTTGCTAAGATACTAACTCTGCCATCCCTAACGAGAACACGTTTATAAATAAACCGCAATGAGCCATTTGAACTGAGCCCTGCCCAGCTAAACCTACTGCGCATCTCGCTTTTATGCAGCAAAGCCGCAGCGTTTCACGACACGCTTATACTGCAGCGATTGATTTTTTTCGATTAATCGATGGTTTCGCTGGGGGCCAGACCTTTAAACTTTCCATCTTTATGTAAAAGCATGTTTATAAAACAGATAGTTTAACTAAATACAGATTGCATGAGCCGTGTTCAGTCCAATGTAAATGTCTGTGATTAATCTGTGACTGTACGTTTCATATTAAAATGCAATGGAGTGCCAAGAGCTGCATTGCATTTACTTAAAGGTTACTGCATAATACAAATGTTAATTTATTTAAATATACACCACGTGTCTAAACATTTGGAGTTAAAAATAAAAAAAAAAATGTTTTGGTAAAATGTTTTTAGTCTCTTTTGTTTGGAAGCTTGTTTGTCCCATGGAATTAAAAAAAACATTATATTATAGTGTTACTTTTTATGTCATGTTCCTGCAATTTTGAGTTTACATCTCACATCTTTACTACTTTTTATGTCACAATTCAGACTTTTTTTCTCGCAATAGCAAGTTTATATCTCACAATTGAGTTTTTATATCGCAATTCTGAGACAAAAAGTCAGAAATTATAGATATAAACTCAGAATTGCAGTGTTAGAAAAGTTAGAAATGTATATAAAAAAGTTGCAATTACCTTTTTTATTTTTTTTCACATGGTGAAAACAAGTTTCCAAAATACAGTCCAAAACTGAATATGTTCGGAGATTGTTATCTTTTGAATGGAAATATTGATATTATATTTGTAAACATCATACTTTTTCGCTTTTTTCAGTAAATGTTATAAAACTAGCAAGCTAAGCCAGTGTTGGTACAGACAGTGTCGTGTAAACATGGCTGAACAGGCGAAAAGCGGAGAAACAGATGAACCGAATCAATTGAGTGAGTCATTTACGCTGGAACCGCTCCGATTGATTCAAACTCGTGACTTCGATCATTCAGTTCAAGCGATTCACTAGCAAAAACCAGATCAAAGTAGTCATTAATTTTCGAATTTGGACATCGCTTGTAATGATTTAGAAAAGGCACATATAATGATGGGTGAAATGGAGCTTTTCGAAACTCCGAATCAGTTAAACCATTACGTCACAAAATGATTCACTGTTTCGAAACGGATCGCGTGCCGTGAATCATTTGTTTCAGATCGGGAGTTCAGATCGCGAATCATTTGATTTAGATCGGGACTTTGGATCGGGTTCGCGAATCACTTGATGTAGATAGGAACTTCAGCGCGGGTTCATGAATCTTTTGATTCAGATCAGATCTTCGAAGCGGGTTCGCGAATCATTTGAATAATTCAGTGATTCGCGATTCGCGTTCCGAAGTCCCGATCTAAAATGATGGTTCGCAAATCATTATTCACATCGAGACTTTGAAACGCGGATCGGGAATCATTTGATTTAGATCTAGAATTCAGTGCGGGTTCGTGAATCTTTTGATTCAGATTTTAACTTTGGAGCGCGGATCGCGAATCTTTTGATTCAGATGAGCGGTTCAGGAATTTTCTTTGTGTTTAATGGCTTATGGTAAAATTATGGTAAAGAGAAAACACAGCAACTGTGTTTATTTACCAAAATAGGATGGCAACATTTGAATTATGAATTATAAATTGAATTTAAATTTAAAAAGTATGTTTCATTAGCTAATAAATATACCAAATTTTATAATATACTGACATGAACCGTAAAACACAGGCGGTTATAAAATGTATTATATTACATATTATATTATATAATATTATACTGATAAATCGTTTTTATATTATTAAAAACTATAATGTTTTTAACAAAAAAAAAATCATAAATTATTTTAAAAGCAAAAGCTATTTCACTAAAATAATTTTTATAATACAAATACAAAAAAGTTAAAATATATAGATTTCACATAATTTGTGTATTATCAAAAAAAAACCTAAATATTATAAAAATTGACATTTAACCAAATTTTAATTTAAACCAAAGCACTGGTTTAAGTGAAGTGTTTAAGTGATAAATGTTATTTTATTATTATTTTTTTGTATATATATATATAAATGTCTTTACTGTCACTTTTGATCAATTTAATGCATCCTTGTTGAAAAAAAGTAACAATTTATTTAGAAAAATGTAATAATTTAAAAGTGATGAAAATGTATTAAATTTGTTATTATTATTAGTGTTCATTTCTTTTTTTTTTTTTTTTTTTTAAAAAAAAAAGAAAAAAAGAAAAAAACCGTAACGTAATTTTTATTTAAAGTAATCATTTTTATGCATAATTTTTTCACAGGTGTGGACTTTGCCGACATACGTGGCCGATTTGGGGAGGAATTCTTCGGTTTGTGTCTGGAGGAGAACGAGAGGGTTCTACGAGCTCTCGGAGGAAACCTGCAGGACTTCTTCAACGGTTTCGACGCTCTTCTAGAACACATCAGAACGTCCTGCGGTCGCCGAGCGTCGTCCGAGGCTCCTTCTTTCCTATGCAAAGACGCTCCTCAGGAGAGCGGAGAAACGGATGCGGAGAGCGACTTGGGACGGACTCTCCTCCTCCACTGCTTCAACCCCGACCCTACGGTGGGCGTGGCCATGCCGGGATTGATCCGAGCCGCCGCCCGACGCATCTACCAATCGGACGTTTCGGTGGAGGAAGCTCCTCCCACGTGGCTGCACACGGCCAATGAGGACGGCGAGCTCTCGGGGGACTCCTCCCCCTCTTCATCTCCATCTCCGCCTTCATCTTCGCCTCCCGCCTGTTTGTCCTTCCTCATCCGAGAGGTTCGGAGTCAACCCGCGTCCTCGTCGTCACACCACACCGCCGCATCTCGCCAGCTGTCGCGCTCGCCGCTGGATTTGCGCATCGGTCTGAGCACGTTTTGCCGGGCCTTTCCTTTTCACCTGGTTCTGGGACCCAACATGGAGGTCCTGCAGGTCGGGGAGGGACTTCGAAAACAGGCCAAGAGTGACCCGCACCGGACGCTCACCTTCAGCAACAGCTTTGAGCTGGTTTCTCCCAGGATTCCCTGTTCTTTCCAGAACATTCTGCTCCGGCTGTCCACGCCGTTCACCATTCGTACGCGACCGGACGGATCGTCACTCGACAGCAGAGAGAAGGTAAGAGAATCAGATGGGTAAATGGTGTGAATTTGTGTTTGCTTAGGTGTGAAACATGCTCTTATTAAGCCCAATGCTTTCAGTTTAACCAAGATAATTTAAGCTACATCATATTTTAGTCAGCAATAATTTGACCAAAATACCTTTATACACTGTTTTGCAACCTGTTTGAATGATTCATTAAAAGGAACCAACTCAAAAATGATTCATTCAGAATTTGTGAAAAATAAATAAATAACTTGAAAAAATTGTTAATTGAAATATAGCTGAAATAAAACATGAAAAAGTTGAAAAATGTAACGTAAACTAAAAAATGTTGCTTTGGTGACTAACTAAAATAAGTTTAAGTTGAATTAATAAAATTACAAACTTAAAAATAAAACTAGTTTAAACATTAAAAAACATTTTTTTTAAATAACTGCGGTAAAGCTTAAAAAAATAATTATAAAAAGACAAAAAATATATATATTTTTGAAATGTAGCCATGGCAACTAACTGAAATAAGTTTAAATTGAAGTACTAAAATGACTGATGTTGTTACACTGATTCAAACTCTTTTGAATGATTCATTAAAAGAAACCAATTCAAAAATAATTTATTCTGAATGTGTAAAAAAACATGAAATAAATAAATTAATTAAAAAAAATTGTTATTTGAAATATAGCTGAAATAAAATAGAAGTTGAAAAATGTAACGTAAATAAAAAAATGTTTCTTTGGTGACTAACTAAAATAAGTTTAAGTTGAATTATTAAAATTACAAACTTAAAAATAAAACTAGTTTAAACATTTAAAAACATTTTTTAAATAACTGAAATAAAGCTGAAAAATGATTATATACATTTGAAAAATAAAATATAAATATTATAAAAAGACCAAATTTAAAAAAAAAAAAATGTAGCCATGGCAACTAACTAAAATGACTGATGTTGTTACACTGATTCAGACTCTTTTGAATGATTCATTAAAAGGAACCAACTCAAAAATGATTCATTCAGAATTTGTGAAAAATAAATAAATAACTTTAAAAAATTGGTAATTGAAATATAGCTGAAATAAAACAGAAGTTAAAAAATGTAACGTAAATTAAAAAATGTTGCTTTGGTGACTAACTAAAATGAGTTTAAGTTGAATTAATAAAATTACAAACTTTAAAATAAAACTAGTTTAAACATTAAAAAAACATTTTTTTAAATAACTGAGGAAAAGCTTAAAAAAATAAGAATTATAAAAAGACAAAAAAATAAGTTAAAAAAAGTACGGAAATTTTTTAAATAACTAACTAAGAAAAACATTTTAAAAAATTTATTAAAATAAAGCTGAAATAAAATAGAAATTTAATGTAAATTAAATGTAAATTTTAAAAATGTTGCATTGGTGACAATAATAAGTTAAAGTTGAAGTACTGAAATTACAAACTTGAAACTAAAACTTTAAATATTAAAAATCATTCTTAAAGCAACTGAAATAAAGCTATATATATATATATATATATATATATATATATATATATATATATATATATATATATATATACATATATATATATAAAGGCACAAATTAAAAGTGATTTTTGAAATGTAGCTATGGCAACTAGAAGAAATAAGTTTAAATTGAAGTGCTAAAAATGCTTTTTGCACTGATTAAGACTCTTTTGAATGATTCATTAAAAGGAACCAACTAAAAAATGATTCATTCAGAATTTGTGAAAAAAATACAAAAAATAAATAAAATTGTTAAAGTAAAGCTGAAAATAAAATAGAAGTAGAAAAATTGAATAGAAAATTTTAAATGTTGCATAATTAACAAAATAATTTATAGTTGAAGTACTGAAATTACAAACCTGAAACTAAAACTTTAAACATCAAAAATTATTTTTAAAACAACTGAAATAAAGCTGAAGAAATAAAATATAAATATTATAAAAAACTAAAAGTCATTTTTTAAAAAGTAAAAAAAAAGTTTAAAAAAAATGAAGTACTAAAATGACTGATGTTTTTTTACACTGATTCAGACTCTTTTGAATGATTCATTAAAAGGAACCAACTCAAAAATGATTCATTCAGAATTTGTAAAAACAAATAAATAAATAAATAAAAAATAGTTAATTGAAATAAAGCTGAAATAAATCAGAAGTTGAAAAAATTTACCGTAAATTTTAAAATGTTGCTTTGGCGACTAACTAAAATAATTTAAAGTTGAAGTACTGAAATTACAAACGTGAAACTGAAACTTTAAACATTAGAAAGTATTTTTAAAACAACTGAAATAAAAGGTAATTTAAATATTAGAAAAAACTTAAACAAGAAGTAATTTTTTAAATGTAGCAAATTTAAGTGCATTAAAAACATTTTTTAATGAAATAAGCCTAAAATATATAAAATGAAAATATAAATAAATATAATATTGTAACCATAACTTTTGAAATTTTGCATTGGCAACTAACTGAAAAAATTTAAAGTTGAAGTACTGAAATAAAACCTAAAAATGAAACTAAAACGTAAAATCTAAAACTACTAAAATGTGTTGAAACAATATATAAACAGATAAAAAATGTAACTAAATGAAATGTTTTTGAAATATTGCCTTGGCAACTAACTGAAACAAGTTTAAGTTGAATTACTAAAATTATTAACTAAAATACTAAAATACAGATATTATAAAAATACTGATTCCTGCCGACAGAAAATGCCAGACACATAATTTGATTTTCTAATTAGGTTGAAAAAGTAATGTGAGTTTGTCATTGCTATCCTGCTACTTAAAATAGCTTTATGTAATAAAAAAAATTATAGCAAAAAATCTTTTTTTTGTGTCTAAAGCCACCTCCATGTCTTCCATGACTTCTGGAAATTTCTAATGAGTTCACATGTCGTAATTTTGATTTAAGTGCATTAAAATCATTTTTTTTTAAATTAAATAATCCTGAAATAAATATATTTGTAAATATAAAAAATAAAGTAAAAATATAAATTAATATATTATTTTTAAACACAATTTTTGAAATTTTACATTGGCAGCTAACTAGATTAAGTTGAAGTACTGACATAAAATAAAATAAAATAAATAAATAAATAAATAAAATATGAAAATGAAACTAAAAACATAAAAATTAAAAAATTGAAAACTAAAATGAAAAAAAAAAAACTATTTCTATTCTTCTAAACTATTCTTCCCAATTCCATAATTTCAGTATTGTTATTGATAACTAAAACTACTAAAAATGTGTTGAAACAATATATAAACAGATGAAAAATAAACTGAACTAAACATTTTTTAAATATTATTTTGGCAACTAACTGAAACAAGTATAAGTTGAATTACTAAAATTATTAACTGAAATAAAACTAAAACTATTTAAAAATATATAAAAAAAAATACAAAAATAAAAAAAGCACAAAAAATTACTAAAAATATATAAAATTAAAATGAAAACTGGGTAACACTGTACAATAAGGTTCCATAAGTTAATGTTAGTTGATGTTTTAACCAACATGAACAAACAATAAACAATACATTACAGTATATAATACTACATTATCTAATGTTAGCAAACACAACTTTTGATTTTAATAATGCATTAGTAAATGTTGAAAACATTAAGATTAATAAATTCTCTAGAATTATTGTTCATTCTTAGTTCGATGTAGTTAGCTAATGTTAACTAATGAACCTTATTGTAAACAGTTACTGAAAACTTGATTTTGACATGATGTTCAAATGATTTAGGCCAGAATTAAACAGACTTGTTCATATTTCTTCTTATTTTCACATTTTAAGTAAAGTTGGTGCATTTTAGCGCTGATGCAACAAAATAAAGAGCAAAGTCAGCTCTCCACTTGATTCCAAATGCATTAAAGCTAATCAGCATTTACAATGACCCATACGAAAATCAGTTATCATCATAATCCTTTAATTGGCTCGAAGAAAATCCCAGGTCTCCCACTAATAACTACAACATTGCGTTGGTGTCGGCGTCCGCTCGTCTCATTAATGCGGTCGCTCTGACATGACTCGAAGGCAGCATTAGACAGTAGGAACGTGTCCTAATTATGCAGTTTGCCATCGCTGAAAACTGATGCCAAACCCGCAGGATTATTTCCCAAATCTGCGCAGATTATTATGAAATGATTTGGACAAAGATGCAACTTATGTTCTGATGTCGTTCACCCTGGAGAAGAGCTTTACCAAACACACAAACACAAACATTCATGGGGTTTTACAGCTAGAATGGGAATGGAACAAACACCACCTGCCATGAAACGAGAAGATTTGGTTTGTGTGTTTAGGCTCAGCGCTGGTAACCAGAAGGTCGGTGGTTCGAATCCCATCAGGAGCGAGTTGTGAGATATCAGAACCACAAAATAGATTTTTAACTGTAGTTTGGAGACCTTTTAAATATTGATGTATGTAATACATCTGCGCTGCGAAAGTAGATATTTAAACATTTTTTAAAAATCGTGCTGATTTGTCAACAGTGAATCTTTATTGAAGAATTTCTTTGTAATCATTTATGGAGAAAATTAATGGGAACCAAGACTGGTTTTGCTTCAGAACCCAGATTTAAGTGTTAGTGAATCAAAAACGGTTGAATGTAATAAGAATGATAAATAAAGAATATCCAAAAATATGCAAAATTGATGCATTGTTATTTTAGTTTCACTGAGGTACAGTACTATTGTAGTTTTAATTCATATTTTGAATGTTTTTATTTTTATATTTTATGTTTTAATTTTAAATGTAGTTGTACGTTTTTTTATTGTTTATTAAATATTTATTGTTTTTATTTTTGAATTTTAAATTAATTGTATTAAATTTTTCTTTTTTTTTTCTTTTTAATTTTAGGTTTATTGAAGTTTTAATAGTTTTAATGCTGTGCATTTTTTGTCTTATTTTATTTCTCTATATAGTTTGTATTATTATTATTTTTTTAATTTTAATTTAAATTTAATTTAATTTAATTTAATTTAATTTTTAATTTTTGTTTCAGTACATCAAGTTACACTAAATAAAAATAAGAATGGTTGACTTGGCACAATAAGTGTTTTAAAATTATATGCATCTTTTTCAGCTAATTTTAATTGATTTAAAATAAGAACAATTTTTATGGTCTTTAGATTATAGATTTTGTCATCTATATTTATAATTACCCTGGTATGGTGCAACAAAAATTTAATACATTTTTTTTTATACAATATAGATTTTATTTCAGTTTTTTTTTTTTTTTTAATCAAAACCTGGGTTTAAATTTTATTTAAATCCTTAAACCTTTAAAATGCAGTGTTATTTTAGTATCGTTGAGATACTATTATAGTTTTTACTAATATTCTTAATTAGTAATAAAGTTTTTGTTTGTATATTTTATTTTATTTTTTAATTTTTAATTTTGTTTATGTTTTAGTGATTTTGTTGTTTTTTAATTATTTATTACTTATTTATTATTTTTATTAATATTTTGGAATTGTTTTTTCTTTTTAATTTTAGGTAAATTAAAGTTTTAGTGGTTTTGAGGTTAATTTTTGTCTTTTTTCTTTTTCTATATAGTTTGTATTTTTATATCTATATCTATATATATATTGAAATCCTTAAAACTTTTTATTTCCAAAAACTAAATAATTTATGCAATAGCATTCAGAATTTATAACATGACACAGGCTAAATAGGGAAACTGGCAATATTCATTTACTTTTATTTCGGCTTCATTTTCCTAAATAGTTAGGAATTAACTAACTATTTAATTAACGTAATTAACTAAGTCAATTATGACTTCTAATCAAAAGAAATGAGATGCATTTTCTCCCTTTTTTCTTTTTTTTATTATATAGGAATCAAAAATACAGTTCAAAATTGATAAAATAATGTCTACATTCAATCCAGCTAACGTCCTATTTGTAATTTTTCATAAAATCTTGCCTTTTTAATGCATAATCCCAACTATCCATGATTAAGTGACATTGTATTATTTGCATTTCGCATTATTTTTCCTTCTGTCACATCAGAACTGAAACTCACAAAAGCAGTGATAAATTTGAGAGTTTGGTCTCGGTTCCACGTCATTTAGCAGCAGCTTTTATTTTTACCCAGAGTAAGTTGCAGGGAGCTGATGGCAGGAACAGGCCGTCCCGCTGGAGACATCAGTGCCTCGCTCTGGGGTACAGTGGTGATTGTGTGAGGAGAAACTTAGGAACAAAGCACTTTTCTTCAAGCTGTGTTTGTGTGTCCTGAAGCTGCTTACTGGACTGAGGATGATAAATGTGAACAAATATGAATAAACAGCATAACACCGTGTCAGCACTAAGAGAGCGTGATGCACTGCGACAAAAATAGATTATAATCAACCGTGTGGACAGCTGCGTTCATTATCATGGGAGTGCTCTAGTTTTGTTTTATCACACAATGTTTTTTTTATTATATTATTGTACTGTAATATTAATAAATAACCAGTTTAATTAGTTATTTTACATTTTCTGTTTTTATTTAAATAATTGTTTTTATTTATTTTTATTTATTTAATTTTTTATTGAAATTTTTGTTGTTTTGTGCATTTTTGTTTTTGTCTAAAACAAAGACAAATTTGTCTAAATAGTTTGTATTATTTTTTATTTATTTTTTTTCCCCAGTACATCAAGTTAAACAAATGAAAATGTTGCCTTGGCAATTACCTGAAATACAATAGTTGTTTTAAAATTATATTTTATTTCAGTTAAAGTTATTTTTTTTAAATAAGCACAATTTTTTATTTTGTCAGCTATAATTTTAATGACCTTGTATTGTACTATAATATTAATAAATAAACAGTTTAATTAGTTATTTTATATTTTCTGGTTTTTATTTAAATAATTGTTATTATTTATTTTTATTTATTTAATTTTTTTTTTTAAATCTTTGTAGTTTTGTTGTGCATTTTTGTATTTTTTTTTAGTTGTCTATAGTTTGTAATATTTTTTTTTATTTCTATTTTTCCCCAGTACATCAAGTTAAACTAAATGAAACTAAATATTTTAATTTATTTAATTTTTTATTGAAATTTTTGTAGTTTTGTTGTGCATTTTTATATATTTTTTATTGTTTGTCTATATAGTTTGTATTATTTTTTATTTAAATTTTTTCCGCAGTACATCAAGTTAAACTAAATGAAACTAAATATTTTTATGTATTTAATTTTTTATTTAAATTTTTGCAATTACCTGAAATACAATAATTGTTTTAAAATTATATTTTATTTCAGTTAATGTTATTTTTTTTTTAAATAAGCACAATTGTTTTTGTCAGCTATAATTATAATTACCCTGTATTGTACTATAATATTAATAAATAAACAGTTTAATTAGTTATTTTATATTTTCTGTTTTTATTTAAATAATTGTTTTTATTTATTTTTATTTAATTTTTTTATTGAAATTGTTGTAGTTTTGTTGTGCATTTTTGTGTTGTTGTTTTAAATTTTAAATTTGTCAACTATAATTATAATTACCCTGGTATGATGCAACAAAAACGGAAACCAATTTGCATAATGTTTGCATGATAAATAGAGTAAAATGACCGAAATAATGCGTCTAAATTCATAAAATATTTAGAATACAATGTAGAAGGTGCCCATATTATTTCTGAATTGTGCATCTCATTACATTTTTAATTATTATTGATAACATTAATGCAGACAATGTTATTTTAGAATTATTTACATACTATTATCATTTGTATTAATATTTTAAATTGTAATGTTTTCATTTAGCATTTTATTTAGTTTAATTTTTTGTAATTTTGTTTCACGCTTATGTCATTTTTATTAGTTTTTTTTTTAAATATTACTATTTAGGTTGAATTAATTAATTTATTTGTTTAAGCATAATGTATGTATCTCATTTTTATTTAAGATTTAGTTTTTATTTCCAGTTTTTTTTTTATTATTGTTATTTTAATCCTACGTACACTTACAGGTAGACAGTTTAGTTTATAATTTTTTTAATCTAATATTTATATATTATTTTATTTCAGCTTATTTAAATGTACAAAAATATTTAAAATCTAAATATTAATATAATTAAAAATACATTATATTAAATAATAATTAAAATATTTAAAACGTTTTTAGGGTTTATTTTAGATTTTATTTTAAATATTTAAAAAATAATTTTAGTTAATGATAACCCTTATGCAGATGCAAACTGAATGTGACAGTGAGGTCAGTGTTATCAGGACCCTATTGAACGATGTGGTAGAAACTCCCAGTACTTGTGTTCAATGCACTGAATTATATGAATTGTATCGCTCTCACTCTGATTAGCACCTCGTTGCGCTCTGGAGTGCAAATGTCTTTTTAAAGCTCCCCTCTTCAGTCCTTGTCCTCTTTAATCTGTTGTTCTTTGAAGGATGCTGTCGTCAGATCTGATGTGTGTAAACGTGTTTTACCGTGTCACAGAAAGCCGTTTGTTGTCTTGTCATGTAAAACGCAGCTACATTTGAAAGCTCGGAATCAAGGTGGCTTTGCTAACAGAAGATAAATAATTAAACAGAAGAACAGATGATGAAATGAAAGTCAGGTGTCAGTGGCATCAGCGTGTCTGATCTCTGCACCTGTAGCGTCTGCAGAGACAAACTGATTGAGATTCGTAGTCGAATTGTGTGGTTCAGTAAAAATCTGTTTGCTGACTCCATCACTAGAGTAGCAGTGTCAGCCGCTCACTGTCTTTATTAGTGTTATGAGCAAATTGTTGTATCACTCAACAGATTTCACAGTCAAAACAAGAGGTTGTTCGTTGTTAATATTATTTTATTATTCAAAGTACTGGATTGTGCTTCAATCTGTTTTTTCATCAGTCCTTTCATCCATCCATACTTTGTTTGTTTTGTTGTTCTGTCGTTTCATCCATCCAACCAACCACTGTTCATTCTGTCGTTCTATCATGCCATCCGTTCATACATTGTTTGTTCTATTGTTCCATCCATTCATCGATCCTTCCATTGTTCATTTCGTCGTTCTATCGTTCCATTATTCCATCCTTCCATCCATCCTTCCATGCTTCCATCCGTCCATTCATCCTTTGTTCTATCGTTCCATCAATCCATCTATCCATCCATTGTTCATTCTGTCATTCTATTGTTCCATCCATTCATCCATCCATCCATCTATACATCCATCATTTGTTCTGTTGTTCTGTCATTCCATCCTTTCGTCCATCCATCATTTTTTCCATCCTTGCATCCATCATTCCATCCATCCATCGTTTATTCTGTCATTCTGTCGTTCCATCCATCCATTGATCCATCCATCCATCCATCCATCATTCGCTATTGTTCCATCATTCTATCCATCCATCCAACATTTGTTCTGTTGTTCTATCATTCCGTCATTCCATCCATCCATCCAACGTTCGTTCTGTTCTGTCATTCCATCCATCCATCTAAACATCCATCCTTTGTTCGTTTTGTTGTTCTATCAATCCATCCATCCATCGTTTGTTCTACTGTTCCATCATTCCATCCATCCATCCATCGTTTGCTTTGTCATTCTGACGTTCCATACATATTGTTCCATCATTCCGTCCATCCATCCAACATTTGTTCTGTTGTTCTATCATTCCGTCATTCCATCCATCCATCCAACGTTCGTTCTGTTCTGTCATTCCATTCATCCGTCCTTCCATCCATCCATCCATCCATCCATCCATCCATCCATCATTCATTCTGTTGTTCCATCATTCCATCCATCCATCCAACATTTCTTCTGTTGTTCTATCCTTCCATCCATCCATCGTTCATTCTATTGTTCCATCATTCCATCCATCCATCCAACGTTCGTTCTGTTCTATCATTCCATCCTTCCATCCATCCATCCATCCATCCATCCATCCATCATTCATTCTGTTGTTCTATCATTCCATCATTCCATCCATCCATCCAACATCTCTTCTGTTGTTCTATCCTTCCATCCATCCATCCATCCTTTGTTTTGTTGTTCTATCAATCCATCCTTTGTTCGTTCTATTGTCCCATCATTCCATCCATCCATCCATCGTTTGCTCTGTCATTCTGACGTTCCATCCATATTGTTCCATCATTCCGTCCATCCATCCAACATTTGTTCTGTTGTTCTGTCATTCCATCATTCCATCCATCCAGCATTCGTTCTGTCGTTCTGTCATTCCATCCTTCCATCCATCCATCCATCCTTTGTTTTGTTGTTCTATCAATCCATCCTTTGTTCGTTCTATTGTTCCATCATTCCGTCCATCCATCCAACATTTGTTCTGTTGTTCTGTCATTCCATCATTCCATCCATCCATCCATCGTTCATTCTATTGTTCCATCATTCCATCCATCCATCCAACATTTCTTCTATTGTTCCATCATTCCATCCATCCATCCAACGTTCGTTCTGTTCTATCATTCCATCTTTCCATTCATCCATCCACCCATCCATCATTTGTTCTGTCGTTCCATTCATCGATCCATTGTTTGTTCTCACTTTATCCATCCATCTATCCATCCATCATTCATTCTTTCATTCTGCTGTTCAGCTCATCCATCCATTCATCCATAGTCGTTCTATCATGCCATCCTTCCATCCATCCATTCATTGATCCATCCATTGCTTGTTATATAGTTCCATCTATCGTTCGTTCTGCCATTCTGTCATTCCATCCTTCCATTTATCCTTCCATTGCCTGTTCTATCATTCCATCCATCCATCCAACGTTCGTTCTGTTCTGTCATTCCATTCATCCGTCCTTCCATCCATCCATCCATCCATCCATCCATCCATCCATCCATCATTCATTCTGTTGTTCCATCATTCCATCCATCCATCCAACATTTCTTCTGTTGTTCTATCCTTCCATCCATCCATCGTTCATTCTATTGTTCCATCATTCCATCCATCCATCCAACGTTCGTTCTGTTCTATCATTCCATCCTTCCATCCATCCATCCATCCATCCATCATTCATTCTGTTGTTCTATCATTCCATCATTCCATCCATCCATCCAACATCTCTTCTGTTGTTCTATCCTTCCATCCATCCATCCATCCTTTGTTTTGTTGTTCTATCAATCCATCCTTTGTTCGTTCTATTGTCCCATCATTCCATCCATCCATCCATCGTTTGCTCTGTCATTCTGACGTTCCATCCATATTGTTTCATCATTCCGTCCACGTCGAGCTTCATCTTTGTTCGTCATTCCATCATTCCATCCATCCGTGTGTTCTGCGCGTCATCCATCATTCCGTCCATCCATCCAACATTTGTTCTGTTGTTCTGTCATTCCATCATTCCATCCATCCAGCATTCGTTCTGTCGTTCTGTCATTCCATCCTTCCATCCATCCATCCATCCTTTGTTTTGTTGTTCTATCAATCCATCCTTTGTTCGTTCTATTGTTCCATCATTCCGTCCATCCATCCAACATTTGTTCTGTTGTTCTGTCATTCCATCATTCCATCCATCCATCCATCGTTCATTCTATTGTTCCATCATTCCATTCATCCATCCATCCATCCAACATTTGTTCTGTTGTTCTATCATTCCATCCATCCATCCATCCTTTGTTTTTGTTGTTTTATCAATCCATCCTTTGTTTGTTCTATTGTTCCATCCATCCATCCATCCATCCATCTATCCATCAACCCATCTATCCTTTGTTCGTTTTATTGTTCGTTTGTTGTTTTATCAATTCATCCATCACCCATCATTCGTTCTGTCGTTCTATCATTCCATCTTTCCATTCATCCATCCACCCATCCATCATTTGTTCTGTCGCTCCATTCATCGATCCATTGTTTGTTCTCACTTTATCCATCCATCTATCCATCCATCATTCATTCTTTCATTCTGCTGTTCAGCTCATCCATCCATTCATCCATAGTCGTTCTATCATGCCATCCTTCCATCCATCCATTCATTGATCCATCCATTGCTTGTTATATAGTTCCATCTATCGTTCATTCTGCCATTCTGTCATTCCATCCTTCCATTTATCCTTCCATTGCCTGTTCTATCATTCCATCCATCCATCCATTGTTCGTTCTGTCATTCTATCATTCCATCTATACACCCATCTTTTGTTCTGTTGTTCTATTGTTCCATCTATGCATCCATCCATTGTTTGTTCTGTGGTTCCATCCATCCATCAGTCATTTATTCTGTCGTTCCATCCATCCATCCATCCATCCATCGTCCTGTTGTTCTATCATTCCATCCATCCATCCATCCATCCATCTAATTTTCACTGTATTGTTCTCAGCTTTTTAAAGCAATACTTTTTAAGTCTTTTAGACTTTTTAATTACGTTTTTATGACAGACATTGTTTGTATTGTAAAGGAGAAAATTCCAATTCATTTTAATCTACTTCCTTAAACTCAAACTCCAGTTCTGTATCCTTTCTTGTACCTCAATGCAAATTCAATTCAAACTCAGCAATTGAACCAGAGTTTGAGCCATTCTCAATTCAATTCTGAATGATGAACAGCTGTACTCCGGCGTGAGAAAGTTTTACTTAGTTTCAACAAATAAAATGTACTCACTGTATGTCTGCTTTAACTTGCTTGTGTTCACATCTTGAGATCCGGCTGATAATGATATAGAGTGATTGATCCTTTTCTGTTTTATGGAAATCTGTGTTTCTGTGAAGCCAGGGGAAGCATATGTCTGTATCTCTGGGCTGTTTATATATTTATTGTATCGTCCTATAAACGGTTCCACCGCAGTGAAGCTTGAACTCGAGCCAGGACGGTTCCTGCAGGATTCTGCTGTGCTGAAACTCTCACGTCGCAGGAGGGGAGAGATCAGCAGCTGCTTCCCTCAGACCTCAGTGTTTGTGCTGTAATGGGTTTGTTACTCTGAGGGGCAAAATCATTAAACAGTCGTGCTACTTGTGCATGTGGTATTTCAACATAAAAATCTCTACCTTATTCACAAACCCCCCTCACAAACCCCCTGCATTTTCGTTTAATCTGTGTCATACATATTTAAATTTTTAATTTCTATGTAAATCAGAGTTACATGGATTGTGCCTTATTTACTAAAGCGCGTTTGATTTGTGCTGTTCCAGTGGTTAAGGGGTTATGCAGTGAGTTATGGTTAGTACAGTGGTTGGTATTTAAACTCTGAGTATGAGTTATGGTTAGTACAGTGGTTAGTATTTACTCTCAGAGTAAATAGTAATCACAGTGTGGATTATGGTTAGTACAGTTGTTAGTATTTACTCTGAGTCTGGGTTATGTTTAGTACAGTGGTTAGTATTTTTCCTCTGAGTGTTGGTTTTGATTAGTACGGTGGTTAGTATCTACTCTGAGTATGAGTTATGGTTAGTACAGTGGTTATAGTTAGTACAGTGGGTAGTATTTACTCTGAGTGTGAACTATGGTTAGTACGGTGATTAATATTTACTCTGAGTGCGGATTATGGTTAGTACAGTTGTTAGTATTTACCTTGAGTGTGGGTTACATTTCAGTACAGTGCTTAGTTTTAGTTTTCTATTAGTAAATAGTAATCACATTGTGGGTTATGGTTAGTACAGTGGTTAGTATTTACTCTGAGTGTGGGTTTTGATTAGTACATTGGTTAGTATCTACTCTGAGTATGAGTTATGGTTAGTACAGTGGTTATAGTTAGTACAGTGATTAATATTTACTCTGAGTGTTAATTATGGTTAGTACGGTGATTAATATTTACTCTGAGTGTGGGTTATGATTAATACAGTGGGTAGTATTTACTTTGAGTGTGGATTATGGTTAGTACAGTTGTTAGTATTTACTCTGAGTGTTGGTTTTGATTAGTTTGGTGGTTAGTATCTACTGTGAGTATGAGTTATGGTTAGTACAGTGGTTAGTATTTACTCTGAGTGTGGGTTACATTTCATTACAGTGGTTAGTATTTACTCTCAGAGTAAATAGTAATCACAGTGTGGATTATGGTTAGTACAGTTGTTAGTATTTACTCTGAGTCTGGGTTATGTTTAGTACAGTGGTTAGTATTTTTCCTCTGAGTGTTGGTTTTGATTAGTACGGTGGTTAGTATCTACTCTGAGTATGAGTTATGGTTAGTACAGTGGGTAGTATTTACCTTGAGTGTGGGTTACATTACAGTACAGTGCTTAGTTTTAGTTTTCTATTAGTAAATAGTAATCACATTGTGGGTTATGGTTAGTACAGTGGTAGTACAGTGGTTCAGTACAAAGGTTAGTAAAATCTGCAGTGTGGTATGGTCTTCAGTCTCCTTTTAAAAT
This sequence comes from Cirrhinus mrigala, assembly GCA_036247105.1. Taxonomy (NCBI): domain Eukaryota; kingdom Metazoa; phylum Chordata; class Actinopteri; order Cypriniformes; family Cyprinidae; genus Cirrhinus; species Cirrhinus mrigala. The sequence continues at coordinate 33,248,034 of CM070021.1, forward strand.
CACAAAATTATAGCAACAAATTGTTTATTATTTATACACCTTTATGGTATGTATTAATAACTCTTCATTAGCAATTTTTTTTAAGTTTCACTTAACAATAGCAACATCAACCAGGTCATTTATATACAAGTGTGTCCAAACACACGCATCAGGCTTTTAGAGGTGTGTCACTATAAACAGAATTGGGAATTTACTAATTTACAAGGTTACCATGGAGACCACTGAGAGATGCACGTGTGTGTGTGTTCTGGTATATATGGTTTATGAGGACACTTCCGGTGTCCCCGTAAAACAAAAGGCTTAAAAAACATACTAAACAGTGTTTTATGAAATTCAGAAAGTGTGCACAGTCTCCTGTGAGGGCTAGGTTTAGGTGTCTGGTAGGTGTAGGGCGATAGAAAATACGGTTTGCACAGTATAAAAACCATTACGCCTATGGAGAGTCCCCGTAAACCACAAATGCAAGAATGTGTGTGTGTGTGTGTGTGTGTGTAGACATGAACACTTGAAACATGAAAGCAAAACTGTATGGTATACAAATATGTGCATCCGCTGGATGATTGTGCAAAGGGTCGAGTTCACAGTCCTGTTATCGTCATAGAAACAGGGAAGTTTCAGAGTGATGAAACAGAGTGCAGAAGTGTACAGTCACACACACACACACACACGGCCCAATCTTGCAGCACACTGCATTATTTAAGCAGAACTCCCCATCTCTGCATAATACATCTATACAGCTGGGACTGAGGCGAGGAAACAAACACACATACACATGCATTTTCGTAAATATACACACACTTCTTCCTAATGAACTTTCCATTCACACCCAAAATTCTCTTTTCCCTTCATCAGTGTGTGTGAACAGACAGACGGTTTGTCAATTCGATATCTCTGTTACATAATGGTCCACGGGCTATGATGAGCGTAAAGTACTAAAATTATTAAAACAGAACTAAAATATACTAAAAATGTATTAAAAGTAAAAAAAAAAATGTTTTGTTAAATTTTATTCATTTTTTTTTATATTTAGCATTAATGTGTTCTTTTATTTATAAAACAAAATATAAATAAAACTAAATAGAAATATTTAGAAAAAATAGTAAAAAGAACAAAATTGCTAACAAATAAAATTAAAGTAAAAGTTATGAATTTTATAGTTTTTATGAAATATATTATACATTTTTATTTGATATTTTTATTTATATATTTTTATTTTTAATTATTTTAGTGCATTAAGTTAAACTGAATGAAAATGAGAAATTATGCAATAAAAATAGCTGAAATAAGTTGTTTATTTTTTATATTTTTATTTAAAATAAATGTTTTTTAAGGTTTTAGTTTTAGTTAAATCTAATAACTCGGCTTTAATTTATTTCAGCTTTAGTCATTTAAGTTCTTCAACTTCAAACTTCAGTTAATTGTGTTCAGTTAATTGCCAAAACAACATTTCTAATTTTAATTTAGTTTAATTTGAAATAAAAACTAAAATAAAATGAATAAAAACTGTGTGGACAACAAAAACAGCCTAGTAAGTATGACAAAAACACACAACTGTTTAGTTGCATAACAAAATTGCTAAGATATTTAGAAAAAAAAAAAAAAAAAAAAAAAAAAATATATATATATATATATAATAAAAAAATATATAAAAATAATAAACGCTAATAAAAATTACAAAAGACCATAGATTTATTGAAACTTAAATCTAAAAACAGAAAACATAAAAAGCTAATTAAAACATTTTAAAACACAGGGATAAGTTTGTTTTGCTAGGGTGTTCTTGGTGGTTGCAGTGTTGTGGGATTTTTCAGCTGTTTTCTAGTCCAGTGGGTGAAAACGGTGCATCTGATCACATAAAGACACATGATTTGAGGAATCCTTCATTTCTGGAGGTCAAACTCTGCAGGAATTACATGCTGAAATTGAATGCATTCTCCTAACAAATGCAGATTCATTGCATATTCTAGATATATTCTCATAAAACATGCAGAGAACATTGAACACTTGCTCAAGAATTCCACCATAGCAACCAAATCCTAATAAAAGAACAGCCTCTCTCTCTCACTCTCTCTCCTCGAGCGATGTGATGTGATGAGATCTACTCTGTGTGTGCGTGTGATTGAAATATATGGCATTAAAATCCGATATGCCTTGTTGTTTTTCTTGACAACCATGTAAACATATTCATGTGAGTGTGTCCTCATGGCAACACAAACACGTCGGCTTATTGCATTAATATTAATTCCCCACCAACAAATTGAATTTGTAATATGACATGCATATTTGCTTTTCCATTTCAGCGCTTTACTTTCATCTGTTTGTGTGTGTTAACAGGTGATGGAGCTCAAAGGTCAGATGCTTCACCTCCCGGAATCCAACTCCATCATGTTCCTGGGCTCGCCGCGTGTTGATAGGCTGGAGGAGCTCATGGGGCGGGGCTTACATCTGTCGGACATTCCTATTCATGATGCCACACGTGATGTCATTCTGGTGGGTGTGTCAATGAATCGTTACTTAATAGAAGAATTGTGATTATTACTGTTAGTAAATGTCATTATTTATTGATTATTTATTGTTTTGACCTTATATCATATTTTAGCACACCCCTTAAATGTGGCAAAAGCCACCTCTTTTCACTTTTTTACGTTTAATTATGAGAAGTATATTTCTGGTTCTGGACATCAGTGTTGTTATTATAAGCTACACTCATAAAACGTAGAAATGGTTTTCACTTAGAAATTGCTAGTAAATTTCACAGCTCATTTCAAAGAAACAGTAAGCAACACATTGAATTAAATGTGAAATTCTGAAGTAGAAGATTAAAATTTGGACTATTTTCTTGTAAACATATTTTCTTGCAAAACATACTTCAGTAAGTTTTATTTACAACTTTGAAAAAATGTTTTCTACAGTGTAAAACTAAAATTATTAACATTGTTTTTTTAAAAATGTAATAAAGCTGAAATAAAATTAAATATAAATATTAGCTTTAAAAAGTTTGCTTTGCCAAATAACAAACTAAAATAAGTTGAAGTAAAATAAATAGAAGCTGAGTAGAAATATAAACAAAGTAATGTTTTAATAACTTAATGTTTAGTTTTTGTTTTTACATTTATATTTAACTTTAATATATTTTTATTCTCATAATAAAATTATTAAACTGAAATCTAAAATAAATCTTTATTTTCAATTAGCTTTAATGTATTTTATATTTCATATTTTTATATTTAGTAATTTACTATGTCATATTTATATACAGCTTTCATACATTTTTATTTACGTAACAAAATTACTAGAACTTAGAACTGAAATTAAAATAAAGCTAAATAGAAATACGAAAAACCTAATGTTTCGTCATTTAATTCTTTTTTTTAAATATTTAAATTTAGCATAAATATATATTTTAATTACCTAACAGAATTACTAAAGCTAAAAATGAAATAAAATAAATTAAAGCTAAATAGAAATATTAAAAAAAAACCTGTATCATCATTTTTTTTATTAGTTTATTATTTTTAAATATTTATGTTTAGCTTTAAACTGTTTTTTTTTTTCCATGACAGGATTACTAAAACTTATATTGAAATAAAAACAAATTACAGCTAAATAGAAATGTTAAAAAAAATTGACAAAATGGCAAAAGAGCGTAACGAAATTACTGAAACTTGAGCTCAAATTGAAATTAAGACTGAAAATAAGAAAGTAAATGCTAATTAAAAGATTAATAAGTATTCTAATAGTATATATATATAATACTAAAATAACACTACTGGATGTTACCAGCCATAATTTTTATCCGATCATTTCTGTAGGTTGGAGAACAGGCCAAAGCTCAGGACGGACTGAAGAAGCGCATGGATAAACTCAAAGCCACCCTGGAGAAAACCCATCAGGCTTTAGAGGAGGAGAAGCGGAGAACAGTTGACCTGCTCTACTCCATTTTCCCTGGTGATGTGGCTCAGAGACTGTGGCAGGGCCTTCCCGTTCAAGCCAAGAAGTTTGATGACGTCACCATGCTGTTCTCTGACATCGTGGGCTTCACGGCCGTGTGTGCGCAGTGTACGCCAATGCAGGTCATCAGCATGCTGAACGAGCTCTACACGCGCTTCGACTACCAGTGCGGCATACTGGACGTCTATAAGGTAAAGCTATCTGTCACACTTCATCTGTCACTCTAACCAAAACCACCTTAGCAACCACCCTGAAACACGCTAACAACCTTGTAGCAACCACCCAGGACATCCTAGCAACCATAAAGCAACCAACTTCCTAGAAACCACCTTGAACACCTAAGCAACAACATAGAAATCACCAACTAGCACCTTACCAACTGCATAGAAACCACCTAGTAACACCTTAACAACTGCGTAGCAACACCCTAGACACCACACTGAACACCTTAGCAATCACTTAGAAACCAGCATCCTAGATACCAACTTGAACACCTTAGCAATCACATTGAAACCACCTAGTAACACCTTAACAACTGCATAGCAACACCCTAGACACCACACTGAACACCTTAGCAATCACTTAGAAACCAGCATCCTAGATACCAACTTGAACACCTTAGCAGTCACATTGAAACCACCTAGTAACACCTTAGCAACTGCATAGCAACACCCTAGACACCACACTGAACACCCTAGCAATCACTTATAAACCAGTGTCCTAGAAACCACCATGAACACCTTAGCAATCATGTAGAAACCACCTAGTAACACCTTAACAACTGCATAGCAACACCCTAGACACCACACTGTACACCTTAGCAATCACTTAGAAACCAGCATCCTAGATACCAACTTGAACACCTTAGCAGTCACATTGAAACCACCTAGTAACACCTTAGCAACTGCATAGCAACACCCTATAAACCACACTGAAGACCCTAGCAATCACTTAGAAATCAACATCCTAGAAACCAACTTGAGCACCTTAGCAATCACATTTAAACCACCAAGTAACACCTTGCACAGCAACACCCTAACAACTGAATAGCAGCCTCCTAGAAACCACAATGAATACCCTAGCAATTGCATAAACCAACTTCCCAAAAACAAAAAAACTGAACACCTTAGCAACTACATAGAAACCACCTAGTAATACCTTAGTAACTGCGTAGCAACACCCTAGCAACTGCATAGCAAACTCCTAGAAATCACCCTGAACACCCTGAATCAAATAGAAATGCCTTAAACATTTTAGGAATCACATAGAAACCATCTGGTAACACCTTAGCAACTGAATAGCAACTTCCTAGAAACCACCCTGAACACCCTGTTGATTGCATAGAAACCACCTTGAACATTTTAGTAATCGCATAGATATCACCTAGTAACACCTTAGCAAACGCATAGCAACACCCTAGCAACTGAATAGCAACTTCCTGGAAACCATCTTAAACACCCTAACAATCACATAGGAACCAACTTCATAGAAACTATCTGGGACACTTTAGTAATCGCATAGAATCCACCTGGAAACACCTTGGCAACTGCATAGCAACACCCTAGCAACTGAATAGCAACTTCCTAGAAACAATTTAGTACTTTAGTAATTGCATAGAACCTGCTAGTAACACCTTAGCAACTGCATAGCAACACCCTGAACACACTAGCAAATGGAAACCGTCTTCATAGAAAACATTTTGGACACCTTAATAATCACATAGAAACCACCCAGTAACACCCTAGCAACTGAATAGCAACGTCCTAGAAACTACCCTGAACACCCTAGCAATTGCATAGAAACCAACTTTATTGAAACTGTCTTGAACACTTAAGTAATCACATAGAAACATTCTAGTAACACCTTAGCAACCACATAGCAACACCTTGAACACACTAGCAATCAAATAGAAAACAAACTTCAGAGAAACCTTCTTGGACACCTTAATAATCACATAGAAACCACCTAGTAACACCCTAGCAACTGAATAGCAACTTCCTAGAAACCACCCTGAACAACCTAGCAATCACATAGAAACAAAGTTTATAGAAACCATCTAGAACATTTTAGTAATTCCATAGAGACCACCTAGTAACACCTTAATAACTGCATTGCAACACCCTAGCAACTGCATAGGAACCTCCTAGAAACCACCTTGAATTTGCATAGAAACCAATTTCCTGAAAACTACTCCGAACACCTTAGCAACTACATAGAAACCACCCTGAGTGCCTAGCAACTGTATAGAAACCACCTAGTAACACTGTAGCAACTGCATAGCAACACCCTAGCAACTGCATAGCAACCTCCTAGAAACCACCTTGAATTGCATAGAAACCAATTTCTAAAAACTATTCTGAACACCTTAGCAACTACATAGAAACCACCCTGAGTGCTAGCAACTGTGTAGAAACCACTAGTAACACTGTAGCAACTGCATAGCAACACCTAGCAACTGCATAGGAACCCTAGAAACACCTTGAATTGCATAGAAACCAATTCCTGAAACTACTCGAACACCTTAGCAACTACATAGAAACCACCCTGAGTGCCTAGCAACTGTATAGAAACCACCTAGTAACACTGTAGCAACTGCATAGCAACACCCTAGCAACGCATAGCAACACCCTAGAAACCACCTGAATTTGCATAGAAACCAATTTCTAAAAACTATTCTGAACACCTTAGCAACTACATAGAAACCACCCTGAGTGCCTAGCAACTGTATAGAAACCACCTAGTAACACTGTAGCAACTGCATAGCAACACCCTAGCAACTGCATAGGAACCTCCTAGAAACCACCTTGAATTTGCATAGAAACCAATTTCCTGAAAACTACTCCGAACACCTTAGCAACTACATAGAAACCACCCTGAGTGCCTAGCAACTGTATAGAAACCACCTAGTAACACTGTAGCAACTGCATAGCAACACCCTAGCAACTGCATAGCAACCTCCTAGAAACCACCTTGAATTTGCATAGAAACCAATTTCCTAAAAACTATTCTGAACACCTTAGCAACTACATAGAAACCACCCTGAGTGCCTAGCAACTGTATAGAAACCACCTAGTAACACTGTAGCAACTGCATAGCAACACCCTAGCAACTGCATAGCAACACCCTAGAAACCACCTTGAATTTGCATAGAAACCAATTTCCTAAAAACTATTCTGAACACCTTAGCAACTACATAGAAACCACCCTGAGTGCCTAGCAACTGTATAGAAACCACCTAGTAGCTCATTAGTAACCTCATAGCAACACCATATTTAGAATGAAGTCTTTTTTCTTTTTCTTTTTAACTGTAATAGTTTACTCCTTTGATTTTGTTTGGGTGGAATATGACCGTGATATGTTCTTGACTGGTTTAAATAGACTGCATTGTATTAAAGTACTGGCCATCAGCATTTAAAACCTTTAACTTTACAAGCTGATCTTTAAACACACGCACACACACACACACACACACACGCACAATATGTGTTCAATGAAAAGGCACTTAGTGAGTGTAAGTCAATAAATTGGCATTATAACAGCGGCTCTCCATTACCACAGATAAAAGCGTGTGTGTGTGTGTGTGTGATCTGCTGATGCCAGCTCTGGTCCACACACACACACACACACACACACACACACTCACAGACATGGTTTGTGTGTTTCTGAAGGCTGTATGTAAATGCGGTTTGCTGTTGTTGTGATTCCTGTGCTGGCATCAGTGCGTCTCCAGAGAGAGACAGATTCATATTCATGTGTCCCTCACCTGCTCTGTGTTAAGTGTTATTCATCAGAGAGCGTTTATATTCTGACAGCAGCCGCCGGTGAGCATCAAGAGCCTGAATCTATCGTGTGTGTGTGTGTGTGTGTGTGTGTGTGTGAGATAACAGGGTGTGTGGGAGCGTGACAGGGTGAATCTCACAAAGACACACCTGGGTTGCATTTCACCCCAAAATCAAACAAAGAAATATATATTTTGCATAAAACAAGATGATGTCAGATAATAAAAAATAAGGTGTTAATTTGTCATTCTGGATGGTTGCATAAAGGTAAAAGAGCCCTGAAAGCCCAGTAAACCGTCTCTTCTCCACAGATTGAGACTATCGGCGATGCGTACTGCGTGGCAGGCGGGCTTCACAGGAAGATTGACAGCCATGCTAAGCCAATCGCGCTCATGGCCCTGAAGATGATAGAGCTGTCAGAAGAAGTGCTGACGCCCGACGGGAAGCCAATCAAGGTGAGTTGGCGGTTATGTTTGGAACTACTGTCAGGGTTGCCAGGTCTGTGTATCAAAACTAGCCCAATGGCAAATCATAAATAGCCCAGTGACCATATACCAAATATCAAAACTCAAAATATGCAATTCCCATACCTAATGTACATATTTCACAGTCACTGTTAAAAACCAGTATCGTAGTGATCATAAACACAGCTCAAGGGCTCCTCACCAATGGCCCTCCTTCATAAAACGTAACATCTACCGCAGTTTTATCATTGGTAGAATATAAAATATTTAAGTACAAGCATTTTAAATATACTTTAAATGCAATATGTCAATCCATTAACCCGCGGGGGAAGAAAATCAATCTGGCGACAGTTTAAAAGTAGCCCAATTCCATGGAAAAACCACAAACTTGGCAACCCTGACTACTGTACTGTACTATTGTTTGCGATATGCATACTGTGTGTGGCATTATATTCCATTAAAATGAGTGCAAATGGAAATATATTAAAAAAAAAAGAATATATTAATAAAAAATAATAAACAATTACAAAAATATAATATATTAATACATTTATATTAAATAAACAAATAAATATATTTTTAAAATCTAAAATTAAATATATTAAAAATATCTGAAAATTAAAAAAAAAAATGTTATATAAAAATATGCAATTTGTATATAAAAATTATAAATTAAAATTCTTATAATGAAATTATGTTTCTGTGTGTGTGTATATGTGTATATATATATGTATGAAATTATTAATTAATATATAATATAAAAAAAATAAAATAAATATATAATATATATTCATGAAATATATGAAATATACATATATAAAAAGAATAAAAAAGTAAAGATAAAAAAATAAATATAATATGTAAAGAAATTTATAATAAATATATAATAAAGAAATATTTAAAAAATATGAAAATTATATGTAAAATGTTTTAGAAATATATCTAAAAATTAAGAAGTTATACACATATATATATATATATATAAAAAACATAAAATAAATATATAATATATAAACATTACATATATGAAATATAGAAATATAAAAAGAATTAAATATTTTTAAAGATAAAATATAAATAATATATTCAGAAATGTATAATAAATATGTATGAATTAAATATATGAAATATATAGATAAAAGGAATATAGTTTAAAAATATTTATAAATTTTTAATCTTTATATATAAGATTTTATAAATATTTTGTTAAATACATTAAAAACTACATATATATATAAACATAAAATATACATAAATGAAAAAGTAATTAAAATGTTCTGTCTGTCCATCTATCTGTCTATCTGTCTATCTATCTATCTATATATATATATATATATATATATATATATATATATATATATATATTCTGATGGCGGGGCCGCGGTTTGATGTTTCTCGCAGCGAGACACTCGTGTGTGGGGTTGTGTTAAGGATCTTGTGTTTAATAGCTCCATCGACAGCACTGGACTCACCGTACTGACGGAGTGAGAGCGTGGAATCTGGTCGCCATGGGGACGGCGGAACACTCCAAGTGCTTGCCGCTAATTGATTGTTAGATTGTTGCTGTTTTCTCCCATTTAGAGGGAGTCAACGAGCGAATCGCTGCGTCTGAGAGCCTTGTGTGTGTGTGTGTGTGTTTGTGTGTGTGTTTAGAAGCATCTTTGGACATGCTGTGTTATGTCTATATTGTAATGAATGCAGCGATAATTGTGTTAGTTTATTTAAACTGCATGATTGTGGAATATGATTCAGCAAATGAAACGTTAGTTAATAGTGTGTATAAATAGTGTGTATTTTGAAAGAATCTTCACACAGACATTGCTAGTAAACTTCAAATAATTATAAATACAGCTAATACTAAAAATACTAAAGTAACTAAAACTGATACTAAAAAACAGTATAGGCATATTAAAAAAAAAAAAAAAAAATAAATATATATATATATATATATATATATATATATATATATATATATATATAATCAATTGAAAATATAACTAAAACTAAATAAATTAAAGTTAATTAATACAAATGAATGCAAACTGCACAGACATTAAATGACATTTTATTTTTAATGAAATCTAATTAAAAAAACAATATAAACTAATAAATACAAATGAATAAAAACTAAATGGACATATATAAAAAACAAAACTATTAAAAATGACAAAAACAATTAAATTACTAAACTGTTGAAATTAAAGTAAAAATACGTAACATAAAAATAAAATCGAATTCAAAATAACAACTAAAGCTAAATAAATTAAAACTAAATTAAAAAAAGTATAAAGACATTTTTAACAAAGAAACCTAATAAAAATGACAGACAACAAAAACAAAAATGTTAAAATTAAAATGAAAATAGAAAATATAGAAAATAAACTAATTCAGAATAAAATAAAATAAATGAATGAATTATTACATTTATTTTTAAAAAAATAAATGAATTATTAAAAATAAATACATACTACACTGACATAAACAAAACTAATAAAAAATGACAGGAAAAGAAGACATTAAAATTAAAGTGAAAATGTAAAAATAAAATCTAATTAAAAATAAAATACTTAAAAGTAAATAAACTACAACTAATAAATACAAATTAATAAAAACTATATGTACATTTAAAAAAAAAATGACAAAAACCACAAAACAAATTGCAGTAAAATGACAGAAAATATAAAAATGAAATCAGATTCAAAATAATAACAAAAACTTTAATAGTGCATGAGTACAATACAATACAGTGCAATAACACAGGCGCACACATTAGTATTCCTGAGAGACTGTTATAGTCTAGTCTGTTGTGTGATTGACAGCACTGTCAGTGTGACAACAAGGCCGTGAATAATATCAGGGTCGTCGCTGTGGGCGCCCATGCATCATCATTAAATGTGAGTGTGTGTATATTTGTGGACTCTCCGTGACATGAGAGCGCCAGTAATAAGATGCCCTTTCCATAACACTGCTGTTTATGAGCACTTTGGTTCAGATCACGTAACAGGCGTGTGTGTGGTGTTTAGAAATGCATGATCACCACCTCTGTGCTGCTCAAAAAACTGAAAATTTGATGAAAAATTGAGTTTGTTTCTTCAACAGATTTGACTTGCTCACCAATTGATCCTCTGCAGTGAATGGGTGCCGTCAGAATGAGAGTCCAAACAGCTGATTTGTTTGATGGACTGGAGTGGTGTGGATTACTTGCGTATTACTGTCATGTTTTTATCAGCTGTTTGGACTCTCATTCTGACGGCACCCATTCACATCCATTGGTGAGCAAGTGATGCAATGCTGCATTTCTCCAAATCTGATGAAGAAACAAACTCATCCTAATCTTGGATGGCCTGAGGATGAATACATTCCTTCTTGGGTGAAATATTCTGACATTTTCATTGACATTAGATCTGGCGATTAAGCAGATAAAAAGTGTGATCTGTTCTACTCTTCCCTGAGTTTGATTGACAGCTGTCAGTCACACACTGCTGCCCTTGTGAATTCTTTTTCAGCACTTGTTGTGTGTGTGTCTTGCACTTCTGACAGAATTGTCTCTTCTCTATAGTTGCTTTGGTGATGCTAGTGTGCATGAGTTGTTGGTTAGCTAGCCTCAGATGCACATATTAGCTCTCTTACAAAACCTAGACAGCATTTTAAGGCATCAGAATCACTGAAACAGTTATAAAAGAGATGCAGTGAAATGATTTTGCCATATAAGATATTGTTTAGTCAAAATGTAAAGCAGCGTTGCGTGTATTCTGCATGCATAAGCATGAGGAAATCCCAAAATGCATTGCAACAAGTTAAAAAAAAGCATGCAATTCTAATAAAGATGTTGCTAAGCTAAGTAATACTCTAATATTGCATACATTATACATAGAGTGCATGAATATTGGTTGAAATATTTCCATTTTAATTGCATTGAAAGGTAGCAGCTCACTAGAATTTAGAAAAGAGCTTGTGTTGAGAGAAATATATGGTACAATAATGAGAAATATTAATAAAAATAGTTAAATAATACAATTTGTACCCAATATTCCATTCTTTTGTGCATTTTTGGACTGGAAAAAAATATTTTTGCTTGTTCAATTAATTGCAGTGAGCAGAAGTAACAGTTGATGAACATTTTATCAACTTAATTTCACTGTGTTCACTTAAATATGTCAAATTGTAGCTTAATACAATTTTTTATTGGGACTAAATTCATTTTTGTTGTGTGTACTGAAACTGCATGGGTGGATTTTTAGATTCCAGCATGCTTTGCATTAATTTGCTGAATTGAGAAAGTAAATGTTGAAATTAATTGCTGTTTTATGTATTTTTTAATGTACTGGCAAAGGCATGTTAGTATGTTGAAGGATCATGTGACACTGAAGACTGGAGTAATGATGCTGAAAATTCGGATTTGATCACAGGAATAAATTATTTTTAATATATATTTAATGTATTTTTGTTAATATTGTATTTTTTATTGAATTTTACTTAACCTAGTTAAGTGGATTTTACTTCATTCCATGTGTGACATTTGCTTGAATGATCTAAGTCTGCTAAACAGACAAAACAAAATTACATTTACATGTTAGGAAATGTAAAAGATAAAGTAATTATTAAAATATTACTTTTTTAGAAAGAACAATTGTATTATTATAAAAATGTAATATATTCTTTGTCTTGATTTTTTGTAGTTAAAATATTTTTTATATATTTTTACTTTTTTAAAACAATTACTGTATAATATATTAGAATTTTTAGATTGTGTGTGTAGTTTTTGAACAATAAGATTTTTAACCTTTTTTAAAGAAGTCTCTTCTGCTCGTTTATTTGATTAAAAATACAGAAAAAAAATTATTCTATTTTAATATACATTAAAAGTGTAATTTATTTCTGTGATTAAAGCTGAATTTTTCAGAATCATTACAGTATTCAGTGTCACATGATCCTTCAGAAATCATTCTAATATGCTGATTTATTATCAGTGCTGGAAAGTTGTGCTGCTTAATATTTTATTGGAACATGTGATACTTTTTTCAGAATTCTTTGATGAATAAAAAGTTAAAAATAGCAGCATTTATTTAAAATAGAAATCTTTTCTAACAATATACACTATTGTGCAAAAGTTTGGGGTCAGTAAATTTTTATTCTTTCTTTTTTTGAAAGAAATTAATATTTTATTCACCAAGGATGTGTTAAATTAATTAAAAAAAGTAATAAAAAGTGAAGAATCACAGGTTCCAAAAAAATATTTGGCAGCACAATTGATAATTCTAATAATAAATCAGCATATTAGAATGATTTCTGAAGGATCATGTGACACTAAAGACCGGAGTAACAGCTGATGAAAATTCAGCATTGCATCACAGGAATAAATTATAATTTAAAGTATATTAAAATAAACCCCATTATGTTATATTGTAATAACATTTTGAAGTTTTACTGTTTTTTTCTGTATTTTTTATCAAATAATTGCAGCCTTGATGAGCATAAGAGACTTAAAAAAAACATTACAAGTCTTACTGATCCCAAACTTTTGAGTGGTAGTGTATATATATCTATCTATATATATATATATATATATATATATAGTCGCTCATTGCTGCAGATTCTTTCAGACTGGAGAGTTTTGCGACACTGTTTTTCCTTCATATTACTGTGAAGCTGCTTTGAGTCGTTCTCTGTTGTATAAAGTGCTGTATAAATAATTTTTTCCCCTGTCTCTCTCTCTCTCTTTCTCTCTCTCTCTCTCTGTGTAGCTGAGGATCGGTATCCACTCGGGCTCAGTGCTGGCTGGTGTCGTCGGTGTAAAGATGCCACGCTACTGTCTGTTTGGAAATAATGTCACGCTGGCCAGCAAGTTTGAATCGGGTAGTCACCCGCGCTGCATCAACGTCAGCCCTACTACATACCAGTGAGAGAAACACACACATAAAAACACACACACACACACACACACACACACATAAACGGCGGCCAGTGTTCTCAGCTGATGTGTAACTCTGCTGCAGTGGAGACAGTCACACCTGTTTCTATGGCAACCTGCTTCAGTCGAGATCGTCAAGGACGATACTCTGCAGTCAAGTGCAGCTCTGAAGATCTGCTCTCACACACACACACGTTTGAAAATGCACCAGCGAGCACCTGTGTTTGTAGACATCCACAAACACTCGACATGAATAATCATGCACAGGCAAACCGACACACGTGCACAATTAAACACACACTCTATATGAATAATCAAGCACACATATATATGTCTCCACACATGTGCACTAGTATATGCATCTAAAACACACACATTTACATGTCTAAATGGGAACACTATGAACTTGCAATAGACTATGCATACTATAAATGAGAGTTTCAGGGGGTTTGTGAATTGTTGGATAGCTGATGAATATTTAAATCATAAAAATGTTAAATTGCAATAAATTAAATGGGACTGCACAATAAATAGAAAGAAATCGTTGCATTTCACTTATAATAACATGCATTTGGGAATGCAACGTGTGCCAGGATCACTTTATTTTAACAATTTTGAGGACATTTTCAGGATTTTTCCAGATTTGTAAACAGAACTTCAGTTAAACAGAATTTAAGATGCATAAGTAAATCTAACAAAAATATTATTATTATTATTATTATTATTATTATTATTATTATTATTATTATTTAAATAATAATAATAATAATAATAATAATATATTTTTGTCTTGATTTTTATAGTTTGGATTGTATTATAAAATAGTATAAAAATGTAGTAATAATAATAAAATTATTATATGCTTCAAATATTAAAATCTTAACTTAAAATATACTTTGAGAAAATATTTTATGGCAAAGGGGTTTAGCTGACAAAAAGAAAAAAAGATTGGGAATCCTTGCTGATTATTTTAATTAGCAAATATTATTTTTTATTTTAACGTACATGTGTATAATTAAATATTAATAATATATTTTGTCTTGTTTTTTATAGTTAAAAAAGTATTATACAATAATAATGATATATAAATAATTTAATAATAATAATAATAATAATAATATATTCTTATAACATATGGAGTGTATTGAATTATTTAAATATTAACTTAAACTTAAATATAAAACTAAAATATAATATAATAAAATAATATAATAAACTAAAATATAAAATATACTTTAAGAAAATATTTCATGGCAAAGGGGTTTAGCTGACAAAAAGAAAAAAGATTGGGAATCCTTGCTGATTATTTTAATGATCAAATATATTTTTTTATTTTAAAGTACAATTGTATAATTAAATAATAATAATTATATATTTTCTCTTGTTTTTTATAGGTATAAGTGTTTTACAACAATAATAATAATAATGATATAGAAACAATTTATTTTATTAAATTATTGAAATAACTTATAAAAATATAAAATTCAAATATAAATTAAAAATATACTTCAAGAAATATTTTATGTCAAAGGGGTTTGGCAGACAAACAAATTTTGGGTGTCCCTTCTAATTAATTAATTAATTAATTTATTTATTTTTTGTTTAAAGTACAATTGCATAATTATATAATAATATTTTAATCTTGAAATAAATTAATAATAATAATAAACTAATATATTAATAATAATAAAAAACTTTATTGAATTATTGAAATATTAAAATATATTTCAAGATTGATTGATTTTTATATTTAAAAGTATTCTAAAATATTAGTGATACTAAAACAGTTTATTATTATTATTATTTTATAATTAACAATAATAACAATATGCTTAATTGAATTATTGAAATATTAACTTAAAATATAGTTTAAGAAGGTGTTAAAAAAGTTTGGTAATCCCTGCTGATTATTTTAATTATTAAATAATATATATTTTTAATTTTAATGTACAAATGTTTTAACATAGTTAAAAATATTGTAATATAATTTTTAAATTATATATAAAAACAATTTTGTTATATAATAATAGTGTATTATGCATCTTATTAAATTATAGAAATATTAATTTAAAATATGATTTAAGATTTACATATTTTGTGTCAAAGGGGTTTGGCTGACAAAAAAAGTTTAGGAGTTCTTGCTATGGACTAAACTAAGATATTATATATTTATTTATTTAGGTTTAGTCAGAATCAGATCTTGTATGTATAATTCCTTTCTATTTGCTTTTTTCTCTCAGACTCCTGCGCGATGACCGCGCGTTCACCTTCATCCCTCGCTCCCGGCAGGAGCTTCCCGACAACTTCCCCAAAGAGATCCCGGGAATCTGCTATTTCCTGGAGGCGGGGAAAGCCCAGAGCCACGCCTCTCTCACCAGCACTCGCTCCGCCCCCATCCGGAAAGTGTCCTATAACATTGGGACCATGTTTCTACGGGAGACTAGCCTCTGAGACGGCCCCGCCCATTCGCTACGACATCACGTCCTGTAGACTAGTGTTGCCTGTGGCAACTGGTTGCCCCGCCTCTCGACCGGAGCTTCGTCCCAGAGGCGTGACACGGAGGGGGCGGAGAGGACGGCCCCGCCCCTTGGCCCCGCCCTTTAAAGGAGCCATGGATAATTGTGTTCTGAAAATACAATAAAAACAAATATATATATATATAGATATATATTTAAAATAAAGCCTTCTGCTCAACGGCATAGCCAAACATACATGGTGTACACATGCAAATACTACAGACAACACACACATTGCAGGTAATAGATTTCACATGCATAACTTTGGTGCCTTTACCTCCCAAACACACACACGTAAACACACACACACTCCACAAACATGCATTTATCTTTGCCATTTTACACACGCCGCCATTAACCACTGTTAAGTCCTTTATGTGTGTGTGAATCCTATTAACCATTGTTAGATCCTTTGTGTTTGTGTGTGTGTGTGTGTGTGTGTCCTATCATTAACCGCTGTTAGGTTGTGTGTGTGAGTTTTTGTAAAGACTGAAGCTGTTTTGCACATCTCACATCTGCGGCATGTTTATATTTTGGCTCCCGTATTCGTAGCAGAAGCGTAGCTGTGCGAAAGGTGCACTGTTAACTAATTTAAAGAAATAGTTTGGATAAAAAATGTAACGTTTGCTGAAAATGTACTCAGTTTGAGTCCATCCAAGATTAGGATGAGTTTGTTTCTTCATCAGATTTGGAGAAATGCAGCATTCCATCACTAGCTCACCAATGGATGTGAATGGGTGCCGTCAGAATGAGAGTCCAAACAGCTGATTAAAAACATCACAATAATCCACAAGCAATCCACACCACTCCAGTCCATCAGTTAGCATCTTGAGAAGCCAAAATCTGCATGTTTGTAAGAAACGAATCCATCATTAAGACGCTTTAGCGTCAAACCATCAAATACGAGTCTCTGTTGTCATCTCACATCAAATTCCACCCATAAATTTATTTTAGACTGACTTCACAAGACATAAATAGATGGACTGGAGTGGTGTGGATTACTTGTGGATTATTGATATGTTTTTATCAGCTGTTTGGACTCTCATTCTGACGGCACCCATTCACTTTCCATTGGTGTGCAAGTGATGCAATGCTGCATTTCTCCAAATCTGATGAAGAAACAAACTCATCCTAATCTTGGATGGCCTGAGGATGAGTACATTTTCAGCAAATGTTCATTTTTGGCAACCTATTTCTATTAGTCAATGCTATATTTTGCAATACAGGCTTTTTTTAAATAATGCAAAATGCTATTTGAAAAAATTAGGTCAGGCTTGATGCAAGTTACATGCCGTTTTTGTTTCAGTTAATTGGTACTGAATCTGGATTATGGATGCACTTTGGGAGCCATGTAGGTTAATTATTATTTGTATGTAAATGTAGTTTTCATGCACATTTTAATGCAAACTTTGTAATAGCTGTCAATAATTCATTCTCAATCACGTTTAACAATTCACAAGTGATGCTGAATGAAAAACTTGTAAATTAGGACTCACTTTTATGCAGCAGAAATCGCATGCTGCAGATGGCAGATGTGTGAAACGAGGTGTGTGTGTGTGTGTGTGTGTGTGTGTGTGTGTGTGTGTGTGTGTGCGTGTGTGTGTGTGTGTGTGAATACTGTTTGAGTTCACAGGAAGGTATGTGACAATGTCATTCATTTCAGTCACATTTGATTAATTCAAGATCACATCCTGATGTGTCAGTCATTTTTATCAGGATGCCAATAAAGTTGATTCATTGAAGTTTTATGGTGTCAGACTGATGTGTTAGTGCTCAAATGGCTGTTTTTTTAAAAAATGTGACCCTGTACCACAAAACCAAGTTGCACAGGTATATTTGTAGCAATAGCTAAAAATACATTATATGGGTCAAAATTGATTTTTATTTTATGCCAAAAATAATTAGGCTATTAAGTAAAGATCATGTTCCATGAAGATATTTTGTACATTTCTTACTGTAATTATATCAAAACTTAATTTTTGACTAGTAACATGCATTGCTAAGAACTTCATTTGAACAACTTTAAAGGCAGTTTCTCAATATTTAGATTTTTTTGCAACCTCTGATTCCAGATTTTCAAATGTTGTATCTCAGCCAAATATTGTCATATCCTAACAAACCATACAGAAATGGAAAGCTTATTTATTCATGTTTCAGTGGACGCATTCATCTCAATTTCAAAATATTGACCCTTATGACTGGTTTTGTGGTCTACGGTTGCAAATGAGGCCACCTTATGACTATTTGCTCAATGCAACAACACAATAAGAATTGTTTTTTTGTTTGTTTGTTTGTTTGTTTTTTTCATTAAATTCATTTAAAAAATTTTTGAAAGAAATTAATACTTTTATTCAGCAAGTATGCATTAAATTGTTTAGAAGTGACAGTAAAGACATTTAGAATGTTACAAAAGTTATGAAATTTCAAATAAATGCTGGTCTTTTGAACTTTCTATTCATCAAAGCATCCTGAAAAATAAAAAGCGTCAGTTTTCACATAAATATTGGGCAGCACATGTGTTTTCAACATGTTTCTTGAGCAGCAAATAAGCATATTGGAATGATTTCTGAAGGATCATGTGACACTGAAGACTGGAGTAATGATGCTGAAAATTCAGCTTTGATCACAGAAATAAATTACATTTTACTATATATTCACATAGAAAAGACTTATATTAAATTGTAATAATATTTCACATTATTACTGATTTTACTGTATTTTTGATCAAATAAGGTGAGCAGAAGTGATATGTGACTAGTAAAATCCTATTATTGTGATTATGAGTTACATATATTACAATTATTAAACTAATAGGCCAAGTGTTTTCTAAATTAACAAACTATCAGTTTATTTCCATAATAATTAAATTATTATTTCAACAGCCACTAAAATTGTTACGTAGTATAAAATATTATTTATATTTCATAAAAATACTATTAATGTATTTTTTATATGTATTTACACTAGTACAGACCAATTGTAAATTGAAATAACTTTAAAGTTGAATTACGCATCTTTTAAAATAAAATATAATTAAAAAAATCTGTGGTTTACCATTAGAACACACACACACCTAGATATCAAAAATAAATTTATTTGATTATTTTATTTTTTACATCCAGTGATATGCTACTGACAAGAACAAATGTCTCTTGTTCGTGTTGATTAGTGGCTTCATTTGCATGCGGGTGTGTTTGGACGGTCACATTAGCCAGATGAGCTGGGTGTGATTTACAAAAGGATGGAGATTTATGTCAGTGCGTGTGGTTAGACTGCATATGCAAAATATTAATGAACAACATTAATCTGAATTCTCATACAAAGTGAGATTGTGTTGATGGAGGCCTAGAGGTGACAAGTGGGCGTGTCCTGTTACTATAAAACACTGTTCGTTACTGGCCACACCCACCCAGGAAACGCCCAATCGCAGTAAAGATTGAGTGATGACGCCCACTTTGACAGTTAACACTGATTGAAATTGAACAAGAGATTTGTGTGTGTGTATGTGTGTGTGTGTGTGTTTGTGTGTTTGTGTGTGTGCAAATGCAACACATTAGAAGACGGTTGGAAACAGAATCATCAGAAATTGGTTGGACGGTGGATTGCACAAGACTGTGGAAACACAGTAGGAGTGTTTGTGGAAACCTATTTGGAGACAATCATTTCTGCTGTTCTGTTTGCATTAATGGTCAGTCACTGTTTCTTGCTTCAATTACTTCATAATCAGAGAGCCATTGAGAGGAAGCTTATGGTGCTTGTTGAGACTTTCTAGCCGATTTCTGAAACACTGATGAGTTTTGTCAAGCCCACTTTTTGGTAACAATTTGTCTCTCAGAGCTCGGACTCGGAAGAGTCTTGTGATTGTTTGAAACATATCCATTCTTCCAGGACAAATAGCTTACCATTTTCACTTTATTTATATAATTTTATCCAGGAAATTATATGTATGTATATATATGTATAATTATTAGATTTTTTATTATAAAATTTTTAAAATACTAAAATACATATTTAAATATTTTATTTATATTATAATACTTAGAATTACTTGAACAATATTTAGAATTACTTGAAATCATTTCAAGTACTTAATATTAAAAATACTAGAATCCTGCATTTAGAAACTATTTAAAAACTGTAGTTATAAAATATTTTTTTATATAATACAAAAATGATTAATTTTTGTATTTTAAAAATTATAATGCTAAATTATTTTTTAAATTATATTATTTATATTTCACATATATGTTAATATTTTTATAATACAGCTTATTTACAAAATTATAAATATAATATATAAATAATAAATACAATATATAAGTAAAATAATAGTAAATAAATATAACAATTTATATAATATACAAATTATATTGAAAATGGTATTTTTAATATATATAATTTTACTTCATATTATAAAATTATTTAAAATGCTAAATACTAAAATATATAATTTGTAATTTTTTTTTATTTTATAGTGTTGAAACATTACATTTGGCAGAATATATATATATATATATATTCATATATATATATTCATATATACATATATATATATACTCAAAAATGTTTTTTAGGTCTAAAGCTGTACATTTAGTTAACTATATTTGAAGAGTTTATGTGCAAAAACAGATAACTCCATTTTTTTTAAATCATTTTCATTCATGTTTTTTTTTTTATCATGTTTTTGTGTTTTACTGTGTTAGTTAACTGTATTTTTTAGTTATTTTTACTTTATATCAAATAACCCAATTGCAGTTTGATTGAGATTAAATGGAATGCACAATGAAAAAAAAGATTTTTGAAAATTAAAAAAACAAACAGAGTTATCTGTTTTTGCAAATAAACTCTTTATTTGAAAAAAACATAATGCTAAAAACCTCATATACGTAAACATGTATGATGTCTATCGTTTCACTGTAGTTCTGCCGTGTTCCAGAATAGTCTGGCATGTTCTGCGATAGAATAAATTGATTAGAGCCGTATTCCTCTTCCTGAAACATCCCATAATAGCATTACTACGGTAATCAGCTCATTACTCATTCATTCTGACATCATCACATTCAGCCAATCGAATTAAGCGCATAATTAGAGCATGGCAGATGACGGGCGTGTGTGGATGAGCTGCTGATTGAACAACGAGCGCTGTCTGTCTGTTTATGTAATACTCACATTTATATTCTGAGAAACTAAATTACTGCTGCTATCAGCCATCACATAATCACTAACCACTGAAATCTACTCAAAGCTTTAAACTCAAAAATTTTCTGAAGAGATCGTGAACCATGTTTGCCAGTGCAAAAGTCAGATGCATGATGCTACAATGTTGCCAGTGGCTGGAAAAGTGTTGCTATGCAGTTGCTGGGTTGCCAGGTGTTCTGAGTGGTTATAAGCACGTTGTTATGTGGTTGCTAGGGTGGTCTGGACCATAGGTGGTGCATGTTATGTGCCAAAGTTCAATACTTAGGAATATTAATTAGTTCAAACCACTAAATAAAATAAAATCTTAATTTTAGTGGTAAAAAGTGGTAAAACCTGTTAATTGGTTACCGGTAAATTCTCTTACTATATATGGTGGAAAAACTGTAATAGATCTACTGGGATATTTCATCATTTCATGTTTTGACAGTAAAATATGGCTAAACATACAGTTTTAAATATATATTTTATATGTATATATATATATATATATATATATATATATATATTATAATATACAATTGATATGAAATTATATATATATATATGTATTTTCTAATAATTTGTATTATAGAAATTCATTTTAACTGCTGAAATATTGCTTTTAAAATAATTAATTAGAAATTTTAGTTTAAAATACTATTATTTTTAGTAAAACCAAAATGATTTTAATATCAATATAATATAATAATATAATATTTGTAAATACTGTAAATATCTGGCAACCACAGCTGCTGTGTTTTCTTTTTACCATACGGTTCACTGATTTTTGAAATATATTTATTTAACAATTTATTTGTTTTTGTTTATTTACAGTGTACTACTAGCAACTATACAAATATTATTTAAAAGTCTCTGGATATACAAAATCCCACTGTCTCATTTTCCCATGATGATCATCAAAATGCTAATCATACTGGAAACATGCTAGCAACAACCTAGTAACTTGTTAATCAAGTTAGAACATACTAGCAACAGGCTAGAAACATGCTAGCAACATGCTAATAACACACAAGCAACATTTTAATCATGCTAGCAACACAGTAACATGTTTATCATGTTAGAAACATGCTACCAACATGCTAATTATGCTAGCGACACACTAGTAACATGTCAGTCATGTTAGTAACATTCTAAAAACATTCTATCTATCTATCTATCTATCTATCTATCTATCTATCTAAAAGACTGCATTGCCTTCAAAACATTCATGCTTAAACATCAATTAAAACATCAAACTATTTCAGACAGAAAACCATCAAACTTTTAAAACTTGTTAACATTTTCAAACTTTTTGATCAGGCTTTCTCAAGCCAACTTACAGTTTGTTTTGAAAACTTTTTATATAGCCTAGCATAATAAACTAATTTAACCGCCAGTGTATTTCAGTATATTAAAGGTAAAAATCAGATTTTAGTAATTTGGTACATTTATTAGTTAATGAAATATACTTTTGTAAGTTTAAATTCAATTTGTAAAAACTAAAAATTTCCCATCCCATTTTTACGGAAAAGATCTGGCAACCACAGCTAATGTTGTTCCGATCTAAATCAAAAGATTCACAAACCCGCTCCGAAGTTCAAATCGAAATCAAATGATTCACGATCCACGTTCCGAAGTCCCCGATTTGAATCAAATGATTCGCGAACCCGCAGGTCCAGATCTAAATACAATGATTCGCGATTCGCGAATCATTCTATTCGAGAAATGATTCACGAACCAGCTGTGTTCTGATTTTTAAAATGTGTTTATTTACTTAAGAATTTCTTTATTTTTATTTATTTACAGTGTACTAGTAACCATATTATTTAAAAGTCACTAGATATACAAAATCCCATTGTCTCATTTTCCCATGATGATCATCTCTCGAAGCTCATGGGAAAGTAGGAACTGAAAGAGAATTTTTCCTCCAGCTGAAGCAATGAAACTCTTCGGTCAGAGTGTCTATTTGTGAACTACTTTCATCCCTGAGAAAGATCAGAGACACACGTGTTGAAGGCGCTTGATCTCCCTCAGGATTATAGCGGAGAAAATAAAACGAATTACTGGATTAACAGCTTCCTGTCAGAAATGCGCATCTTCCCCCAGGCGCGCGCACATAACAACCTCTCTGATGCGTCCTCAAGACACCGGCTCTTAAAGAACCTACATTTACAACACCTCTTTCTCTCTCTCTCTCTTTCTCCATCTCTTTTTCTATTATCGACGCACATCTTGAGCCGAAGAGGAAACAAAATGGTGCTAAAAGGCGAGGGAGGCGCTGGAGTGTCCACGTCTTCTGAGAGACAGACAATGTGTGTGTGTGTGTGTGTGTGTGTGATGAAAAGCCGCGGGAAAAGGTGATAGTATGATGGTGACCTGTAAACAAAGCGCTTCACCGTCTGCTGTACTGAACACCAAAACCACTGACCTTTCTCTGTCTGTGTGAATGAACAGTCTTAAAGGAGTAGTTCAGCCAAAAATGAACATTTCCTGAAAATGTATTCACCCTCAGGTCATCCTAGATGTAGATGAGTTTGTTTCTTCATCAGATTTGCAGACATGTAGCACTGCATCACTTGCTCAACAGTGGATCCTCTGCAGCGAATGGGTGCCGTCATAAAATTGTTTATCCATAATATTGTTTAACAGTGGTCGCCAACTCGTTGACCTTTATCACTGTCCCAGCAGCTCACGAAAATATAGGCCTACATGACATCTCTCTGGTCCTTGTACTGTATTTTTTTTGTACTTATTTTTCTGTTACTTTCAGGAGGGACAGTGATAAAGAAAAAAAAACATGACGGAGCAAGCTCACTGTTCACGATGCTCAAAATATAGGAAGAAAATATTAAAAAAATTATTGGTTAAAGGTAAATTATCTTGCTACATATGGTGAAAAACTACAATAGATCTACTGGGACATTTTATTTAATTTGACAGTAAAATATGGTTAAATGTACAGTTTCATAATATTTAAGTTTTTTGATAATATACAAATTTAAATAATTATGATATTTAAATAATTTGTATTATAGAAATGATTTAATTACTGAAATAGCTATTGCTTTTTAAAATATTTTGTGAAAAAATGCATTTATCATAATTATTGTTTAAAATACTATTGTTTAATAATACATGAAAACAATTTTAATATCAATATTATATCATAGCTGAAAATAATATTTATTATAGGCTAACTGCCTGTTTTTAAGGTTCATGTCAGTATTTTATAAGTAAAAATCAGGTTTTAGTAATTTGGTATATTCATTAGTTAATGGAATATACTTTTGTAAATTTAAATTCAATTTGTAAAAAGTAAAATGCTGCCATGCTATTTTTACGGTGACGATCTGGCAACCACAGCTGCTGTGATTCCGATCTGAATCAAAAGATTCCCGAACCCGCTCCGATATTCAAATCGAAAAAAATGATTCGCGGATCTCGAATCATTCTATTCGTGAAAAGATTCACAAACCCGCTCCGAAGTTCAAATCGAAATCAAATGATTCGCCATCCGCGTTCCGAAGTCCTCGATCTGAATCGAATGATTCGCGAACCCGCACTAAGTCCCGATCATAGGGTGCCGATCTAAATCAATTGATTCGCGGATCGCGAATCATTCTATTCGCGAAATGATTCACGAACCGGCTCCGAAATTCTTTTTTTTTTTTTTTTTTAATTAAACTTTACAGATATCCAAAACATCAAGACAGTACAATTACAGACAAAATAAAATTATTAAATAACAATAAATAAAAAATAAAAAACAAGAATAAACAGACTTGTTGCCAGGGTAACAAAGAAAAAAAAAAACAGGGTAATAAAATTACATTTTAAGATGACACAAAGGATGAATACAGAGATACAGTTTTCATAGCTTTCAAATTAGCAGAACACCCGCTCCGAAATTCAAATCTAAATCAAATGATTCGCGACCCACGTTCCGAAGTCCCGGATCTGAATCAAATGATTTCGCGATTCGCGAAATGATTCACGAACTCGCTCCGAAGTTCCGATCTGAATCAAAAGATTCACGAACCCTGAGTTCCTGTCTAAATTAAATGATTTTTATTATGCGCTCCAAAGTCCGATCTGTATCAAATGATTCGCGATCCGCTTCAAAACAGTGACGCAATGGTTTAACTGATTCAGAGTTTCGAAAAGCTTTGTTTCACCTATCAGTATGTGCCTCTTTAAACATTTTTAGATAACGACAATACAAGCGATGTCGAAATTCAAAAATGAATGACTCTTTTGCTGATCTGTGGTCTTTGCTAGTGAATCGCTTGAACTGAATGATTGAAGTCACAAGTCACAAGTTTGAATCAATCAGAGCGGTTCCAGCGTAAATGACTCGCTCAATTGATTCGGTTCGTCTGTTCCTCCTCTTCTCGCGTGTTCAGCCTTGTTTACGCGACACTGTCAGTACTACTCCTGGCTTACCTCGCTAGTTATATGACTTAAACTTAAAAAAAGCGAAAAAAGTATGATGTTTACAATCAATATTTCCATTGCAAAGATAACATCCAACACAAATCTACGAACATATTCAGGTGAGGTAACCGGTTTACTTCTATCTAGTGAAACACTCCATTAATATGACGAGCTGCAACTCAAAGTACATGTTAGACTGGAACATCATTGTGCAATATGATCGAGTTTGTAGCTTAATTCATTATATTTGAAATAGTTTGACTACTGCAATTCATGTGGTGGCAGTTCAATAGGAAATCAGTTGAAAGCATCCAGTCATCTCATGCTATTTAAGTAAATGTTCAGTTTATCAGTATTGTAATAAATATTTGAGAATTGTTGTATCTGATTGTATTAGTCTACACAGAGTAATACAGAAGAGCAAATTATTATGGATAATGGGCTCAACAATTTTAAGTTAAATATTTAATGATGGATTTGTTTTTGTTTTTTTTTGTCTTTTTAAGATGTTAATTGCTGGACTGGAGTGGTGTGGATTATTGTGATGTTTTTATCAGCTGTTTCCTTCTGACAGCACCCATTCACTGCAGAGGATTAACTGGTGAGCAAGTGATGTAACGCTAAATTTCTCCTAATATGACCAAAAAAAAAACTGATCTACATCTTGAATGGCCTGAGGGTGAGTACATTTTCAGCTAATTTTCATTTCATTTCATTTTTCAACAGTAAAACCCTGACATTCATCAAAACACACCCAAACATGCACTCATTTCACTCCAGCGAGTGTGTTTTAGTGTTTGTCTCAAGTGTAATGGACATTAGACCTGCTCGTGTCATGATTATTTAATCATTAAGGCCTGCTTGATTAAATAATTATCTTCTTTGCTCTTTGGGAGTGCTTTTATTAACAGACATTGTGCTGTTCTTCTGTGTGCTGCTGTGAACGATCCTTTGAGAAACACATACACGCATTACACTGTATTACCTGAGGGAAAACACTGCAGCAGCTCTATTGATGTGTCTAATTATTCTTTTGATGCCGAGGTAATATTAGGACACGCTGACACACGTAAACACACATCTTAGTGGTGTCATTACCTGCTTTACACAATTCCTCTGCAATGGAATTCAGCTCAAACCTCTTTGACTTTGTTCAACTGTTGTTAATTTCATTTTTTCACATTTTGGGTCATTTAGGTGTATACTTTTAAAGAGATTAAGCTTAAATTTGAGTATATTGACTACTCTTCAAAAGTGTGGGGTCAGTAATTTTATTTTTAGTCTTTTCTGCTTACCAAGGCTGCATTTATTTTATTAAGCAAAAATACAGTAAAAACGGTAAAACATTGAAATATTTTTACTATTAAAAATGCAAAAAATGTATGTATTAATGTATGCATTAAAAATGTTTTCTGCCAATACATGTTAAAATGTAATTTATTCATGTAATCAAAGCTGAATTTTTAGCGTCATTACTCCAGTCTTCAGAAATCATTCTAATATGCTGATTTCCTGCTCAAGAAACATTTCTGATTATTATCAATGTTGAAAACAGTTGTTACATTTTATTAATTCAACTTGATAGTCATGCTAGAAACATGCTAGCAACATGCTAATCATGCTAGGAACACGCTAGCAGCATACTAGGAACTTGTTAATCAAGCTAGAAACATGCTAGCAACATGCTAATCATGCTAGAAACATGCTAGCAACTTGCTAATCATGCTAAAACATGCTAGCAACATGTTAACAACTTGGTAATCATGCTAACAACATGGTAACAACTTGGTAATCATGCTAGAAACATGCTAGCAACCTGCTAATAATGTTAATAACATGCTAGCAACTTGCTAATCATAGTAGCAACATGTTAGCAACATGTTAACAACTTGTTAATCATGCTAAAAACATGCTAGCAGCATACTAACAACTTGCCAATTACGTTAAAACATGTTAACAACTTGATAATCATGCTAGAAACAGACTAACAACATGCTAACAACTTGCTATTTATGTTTAAACATGTTAACAACTTGTCAATCATGTTATTAACTAGTTAAGCATGTTAAAAACATGCTAGCAACATACTAGTAACTTGCTAATCATGTTAGAAACAGACTAGCAACATGCTAACAACTTGTTAATTATGCTAAAACATGCTAATCATGCTAAAAAACAGACTAGCAACATGCTAGTAACTGGCTAAGCCTGTTAAAAACATGCCAGCAACATGCTAGTAACATGTTAATCATGCTAGAAACAGACTAGAAACATGCTAGTAACTTGTTAAGCCTGATAAAAACATGCCAGCAACATGCTAATCATGCTAGAAACAGACTAGCAACATGCTAGTAACTTGCTAAGCATGTTAAAAACATGCTAGCAACATGTTAGTAACTTGCTAATAATGTCAGAATCATACTAACAACATGTTGATTATCTATCTATCTATAAGACTGCATTCAAACTGTCACGAATCTGGTCGGTGTCCCGCTGTCCGCTCACCACCAGATGTCACTCTCGCCCTTTCACACACAGACTGTTGCACCACACCCCGGACTACATTTCCCATCAGCCATTACACTTGACCCACGACCAATCAGCGGCGCTATAAAAGCCCCTGTATTTCGCCGTGCTAACCACGGATTGTTGTATTGTTGTTTGTTAGCGTTTTCCTGTTTCCAAGTTCCTAGTTCCCGTGGTTTTTGACTTCTCGCCTGCATTATCGTTTACGTCTGTCTAGCCGCCTGCCTTGTGGATTATCGCTCTCGTTTCCTGGACTATTCTTTCCTACTGCCTGTGTTATTCCTGTTTGCTCCCGTCTCGACCTTGCCTGTACGACCATGTCTTTGTCTCGCCCAATAAAAAGCTTGCATATGGATCCGCTCGCCTCTCGTCTCACTTCCCCCGTTACAGAACAATCCGTCACTACAGGATCCAGCAGCTTTTCACCCGGACAATCTTCCGACATGGACACAGACCTGATCTTAGCAAGGATCAAGCAAGGACAACGTACACTCGAACAATACATCCGTGAGTTTTTGGCCATTACTAACTACTCTACCCTCCCGGACTGCATTATTATTGAACTGTTTGCTGATGGCGTCAATGAGCCACTAAGAGCGAGGCTGAGACGCGAGGGCCCGCGCTCTTCGCTAGTGGCTTTTATGAACTTTGCGTTTTTGTGTGTGGGCTCGTCGTGTACTGTGGGGGTCGCGAAGGAGGTACGCGACAACGCAGACAGATCAGCCGCGCAACCCTCTCGCAGATTGGCGGTAATGCCGGATCACGACGCCACAAACAGGTTTTCTGCCTGGATCGCTCGTGAAATGGCGGCCGTAACAGAGCGTGCTCGAGCGATGGCGGCGTCAGCAGAGCCCGCGCACAAGATGGCGGCCGCGCCGGAGCGTGTTAACGCGGTAGCGGCGACAGCGGTGCCCGTTCACAAGATGGCGGCAACGGTGGAGCCCGTTCACAAGATGGCGGCGATCACAGAGCTCCGTCACGTCACAGCTGCCATACAAAAGCCATTTAAAGGTACTGTGTTTCCTGAGTCAAGTCAAGTTTCCAGGTCGAATCAAGTTGCAGCTCTGTTTCCTGAGTCCAGTCAAGTTTCTGAGTCAAGCAACATTACAGCTGCTGTTGCTGTGTCAAGTCAAGTTACAGTCATCGTTCCTGAGCCAAGCACTGTCAAGATGGCTGCCACGCCAGAGCCACTGCACAAGATGGCTACCATGCCAGAGCCACTGCACAAGATGGCTGCCACGCCAGAGCCACTGCACAAGATGGCTGCCACACCAGAGCCACTGCACAAGATGGCTGCCACGCCAAAGCCTCCGCCCGCTAAAGCCCCGTCAGTCAGGCCGGCGCCCGCTAACGCCACGTCAGCCAAACCACAGCCTGCTCAGGACATCTCCGTCAAGTCACAGCCTGTTCACGCCATGTCTTCTGCTCCTGAGTCTGCACCCATCATGGCCGCCCTCCCTGAAGCGGTTCCCGAGTCAAGCAAAGTCACAGCCGTGGTTCCTGAGTCAAGTCACGTCCCGCCTGACATCCCAAGATCGCGGCCTATCATGATGGCACATGTGCTGGATTCACCCCTGATGGCTGTACGGGCAGCTAAAATGGCGCTCCTTCACGTCGCGGCTGCTACCCCAGGGTCAAGTCAAGCTTCCAAGTCCGGTCAAACAACGGAGTCAAGTCAAACCAAAGCTCTTGTTCTCCACGAGTCAAGCCAAGTCACAGCTGTTCCTCATGAGTTAAGTCACGTTACCGCTGTTGTCCCTGAGCCAAGTCACGTTACAGCTGTTATTCCTGAAGCAAGCCAGGCCTCTGCAGATCCTCGTGAGTCAAGCCTTGTTGTCAGGTCCTGTCATAATGCAGCTTCCGTCTCCAGTCAAGCTTCAGCGTCCAGTCAAGCTTCAGCGTCCAGTCAAGCTTCAACGTCCAGTCAAGCTTCCAAGTCCCGTCAAGCTACAGCGTCCAGTCAAGCTCCAGCGTCCAGTCAAGCTTCCAAGTCCAGTCAAGCTTCCAAGTCCAGTCAAGCTTCCAAGTCCAGTCAAGCTTCCAAGTCCAGTCAAGCTTCCAGGTCCAGTCAAGCTTCCAAGTCCAGTCAAGCTTCCAAGTCCAGTCAAGCTTCCAAGTCCAGTCAAGCTTCCAAGTCGAGCAATGTCAGGGCGGCTGTTCCAGAGTCAAGCCACGCCCCGCCTGACGGCCCGGACTCAGGCCACGCCCCGCTTGACGGCCCAGACTCAAGCCACGCCCCGTCTGGCCACCCAGAGCCTTACCATGACCCGTCTGACGGCCCAGAGTCAGGTCATGCCCAGTCCCCAAGTCAAGTCACACCAGACCCCAAGTCAAGTCACATCTCGTCTGACATCCCAAGACCACAGCCTATCGGGATAGCCAGCGCCCTGGACCCACCACAACCTCCCGCTGCTGCTCTACCCTTAATGGCTATTGCCATCTGGTGTGTGTGGGCTGCACATTGTGCTTCTGGGGTCACGTCTGCTCCCAAGCCTGCTCCAGAACTCCTGTCCAAGCACAAGCCTACTCCAGAGCCCCCGCCAGTTGGAGAGGCCGCGCCAATGCCTCCTGAGGTGTCAGCTTCGGCTGTGGATCCTCCCGTGGAGGCGGCGTCCCCCTACAGACTCTCTGCCTCTCCCCATATTCTCTCTACCTCCTCTGTCTCTGCTGTTTCCAGGTCCCAGGCCATAACGCGGTTTCCTGCTCCGCCCCAGCTCCCGCCCGGTCACAAGCCTGTTCCAGAGCTCCCGTCCGGTCACAAGCCTGTTCCAGAGCTCCCGTCCGGTCACAAGCCTGTTCCAGAGCTCCCGTCCGGTCACAAGCCTGTTCCAGAGCTCCCGACCGGTCACAAGCCTGTTCCAGAGCTCCCGTCCGGTCACAAGCCTGTTCCAGAGCTCCCGTCCGGTCACAAGCCTGTTCCAGAGCTCCCGTCCGGTCACAAGCCTGCTCCAGAGCTCCCGCTGGGTCACAAGCCAGCTCCAGAGTTTTCGCCTGGTCACAAGCCAGTTCCAGAGTGCCACTTGGTCGGAGAAGCTGCGCCAATACCTCCAGAGGTGTCAGCCATGGCTGTGGATCCTCCCTTGGAGGTGGCGTCCCCCTACAAGCTCTCTGCTTCTCTCCCTTCTCTGTTTGTCTCCTCTGTCTCTGCTTTCCCCAGGTCCCAGATCGTAAAGCGGGGTCCTGTTCCGCCCCGGAGGGCCGCTGCGCCTCCTGTTCCGCCCCGGAGGGCCGCTGCGCCTCCTGTTCCGCCCCGGAGGGCCGCTGCGCCTCCTGTTCCGCCCCGGAGGGCCGCTGCGCCTCCTGTTCCGCCCCGGAGGGCCGCTCCGCCTCCTGTTCCGCCCCGGAGGGCCGCTCCGCCTCCTGTTCCGCCCCGGAGGGCGGCTTCGCCTCCTGTTCCGCCCCGGAGGGCTGCTCTGCCTCCTGTTCCGCCCTGGAGGATCGCCCCGCCTCCTGTTCCGCCTCGGAGGGCTCGGGCGTCGCCTGTCCCGCCTCCGGCTCCGCCCTGGAGGGCTCCTGCACCCCCTGCTCTGCCTCCGGCTCCGCCCTGGAGGGCTCCTGCGCCTCCTGCTCTGCCTCCGGCTCCGCCCTGGAGGGCTCCTGCGCCTCCTGCTCCGCCCTGGAGGGCTCCTGCGCCTCCTGCTCCGCCCTGGAGGGCTCCTGCGCCTTCTGCTCTGCTTCCTGCTCTGCCTCCGGCTCCGCCCTGGAGGGCTCCTGCGCCTCCTGCTCCGCCCTGGAGGGCTCCTGCGCCTTCTGCTCTGCTTCCTGCTCTGCCTCCGGCTCCGCCCTGGAGGGCTCCTGCGCCTCCTGCTCTGCCTCCGGCTCCGCCCTGGAGGGCTCCTGCGCCTCCTGCTCCGCCCTGGAGGGCTCCTGCGCTTCCTGCTCCGCCTCCAGCCCCTCCCTGGAGGGTACCTGCTCTGTCGGTTCTGCCTCAATCACCGGGTCCTCCGCAGGGACCTGGTCCTCCAGCCCTCGCCCTGTCTCACTCCCGCCCCACCGCTCCCCTGGACTGTTACTCTGTTGGAGCGTCTGGAAGCCGCTCCTTGGGGGGGGGCTATGTCACGAATCTGGTCGGTGTCCCGCTGTCCGCTCACCACCAGATGTCACTCTCGCCCTTTCACACACAGACTGTTGCACCACACCCCGGACTACATTTCCCATCAGCCATTACACTTGACCCACGACCAATCAGCGGCGCTATAAAAGCCCCTGTATTTCGCCGTGCTAACCACGGATTGTTGTATTGTTGTTTGTTAGCGTTTTCCTGTTTCCAAGTTCCTAGTTCCCGTGGTTTTTGACTTCTCGCCTGCATTATCGTTTACGTCTGTCTAGCCGCCTGCCTTGTGGATTATCGCTCTCGTTTCCTGGACTATTCTTTCCTACTGCCTGTGTTATTCCTGTTTGCTCCCGTCTCGACCTTGCCTGTACGACCATGTCTTTGTCTCGCCCAATAAAAAGCTTGCATATGGATCCGCTCGCCTCTCGTCTCACTTCCCCCGTTACACAAACTTTAACCTTTTAAAACTACTTTAAAATTTTCAAACTGAAAACCATCAAACTTAAAGCTTTTTAAAACTTTTCAAACTTTCTGGTCTGGCTTTCTCAAGCCAACTTAAAGTTTGTCTTGACAAACTTTTTTTATCTAGTTACGTTTACATTTTATTTTTCAGGATCCTTTGAATCAAAAGAACAGCATTTATTTGAAACAGAAATCTTTTATAACATTATAAATGTCTTTACTGTCACTTCTGATTAATTTAATGTGTCCTTGATGAATAAAATATTAATTCTTTAAAAGACGTTACTGTCCCCAAACTTTGAACATTAGTGTATATTAATATAATGTTTAACGTGTCTTTGTATTCAAATCTATTTTTTACATTTATGCTGATTTAAAACAGAACTTAAATGCAAAATTTCATTATTTTACTCTTTCTCTGCATTTTTCAGCCTAAAACGTTCCTTTGCTCTTCTCTTGCCCTTTAAGTGTGTGAATGCAGGACAATCAGTTTTAACCTACAATGTTCTTTTGTTACCATGGTGATGTTCTTTATCTCCACGGTGACTTTGCACATAGTGATGATGTGGAATTACTATGCAGGGATGTGACACTGGTTTCAATGTGACACTTTAAAAAGGCCTGACTGTTACTATGGCAACAGGGATCCTGTTCACAAACAGGTAAACACACACACAGCAGCACCAAGAGACCCTGTCTGGATGTTATTTTTAGTGTGTTTACGCACATAAACACATAATGAGTCAGAGTCTTTTAATGCAGTGATGTCATCATTGTGATGTCACTGAAATCTACTGTCAGCTCTTTTATTGGTCACATCAGAGATTCGCATGTGGGCTCTCCCACTGAACTCTGGGAAACCGCTACCAAATGATGATATAGAGGCTTTTAAATTGAAGCATTTCTCAATTGTGAAAAAAGCTGCCACCATATTTCCAAATCTAATAATAGAATAGAATAAAAGCTTGTAATGGCGGTGATACAAAAAGTGAATTAATTCAGAATTTTTAGGTAAAAAAATCTGAGGAGACTGATTCATTTCGTCTGACCTACGCTGTTCACCTTAAAAACACTACAGACTGAACAGCTGCACAGCTGTGATTTGGGATGTGGGTCACATGACTGCTGCGGCGGGTCTGTCCTGAGCGTGATCCGTCTCTGATGGGGCGTTTCAGAAATCCAGTTTCATAATCCAGATGCGGAGTCTCTTCTAGCGTCTCTCTCTCTCTTTCTCTCTCTCTGCTCAGACAGTGATGTTGATTAGATTAACTCGGATGACTGCCTGTATCACACGTGTTCTTGTTGCCATGGCAGAGCTGGCTGTGCTGGGATGGTTGCTGTGGTAACAGGGGGAGAGAGAGTGTGTCATAGAGGAGGATGGGTGAGAAAATCAACTCTCTCTCTCTCTCTCTCTCTCTCTCTCTCTCTCTTTCACACACACTCCAGATTGCTGAAACACAATATTTTACAAAAATAAAATCCTATCTATCTATCTATCTATCTATCTATCTATCTATCTATCTAGCTATTGTTCGTTCGTTCGTTCGTTCATTCGTTCATTCTATCTGTTCATTCATTCATTCTATCTATTGTTTGTTCGTTCTATCATTCTGAATTCTGTCTGAAGTTCAACGCGTGTATCATTTGTTATATTGTTCTGTCGTTCCCTCTGTCTGTTGTTTGTTTGTCCGTTTACTCATTCGTTCTTTCTATCATTCTATCTTTTATTCATTCTATCGTTCTGTCAGTCTATCTATCTATCGTTCTTTTTATCTATTGTTTGTTCTTCACTCATGGGTTCATTTGTCTTTCTATCATTTGTTCATTCTATCTGTCGTTCTGTCTTGCTGTCTATCTATTGTTTGTTCTATCTGTCCTTCTATCGATCATTTGTTCATTCGTTCTGTCATTCTGTCTATTGTTTGTTCGTTACTCGTTCGTTGTTGCTTTCTATCGCATATCTACCATTCACTTGTTGTGTCATTCTATATGTTGTTTATTTGTTCTTTACTCGTTTGTTTATTTTATTGTTCATTCTATCTGTCATTTGTTTGTTCTATCGTTCTGAAATTCTATCTGAAATTCAACGAATGTGTCATTAATTGTATAATTCTGTCGTTCCCTCTGTCTGTCTATTGTTTGTTTGTTCATTCACTCGTTCATTCTTTCTATCAGTCTATCTTTTGTTCATTCTATCTATCATCTATCTATCTATCTATCTATCTGTCGTTCATTCTTTTTATCTATTGTTTATTCTTCACTAATGTGTTCGTTTTGTCTTTCTATCATTCTATCTATTGTTTGTTTTTTCTATCCTTCGATCTATCTATCTATCTATATGTCTGTCTGTCTGTCTGTCTGTCTGTCTATCTATCTATCTATCTATCTATCTATCTATCTATTTCTATTTATCTTTTGGTTTGTTCTGTCTTTCTGTCTATCCATCTATCATTTTAACTCTGTCATTCTATCTATCATTTGTTTGTTTGTTCGCTAATTCAATCTATCTATCTATCGTTCTGTTGTTCTTTTTATCTATTGTTTGCTCTGCACTCCTTCGTTCATTCTATTTGTCAATCTATATAGCTATCAATCTATTGTTTGTAATGTTCTGTCTGTTGATTAATCGTTTGTTGTAGCATTGTCTATCTGCTGTTTGTTCGTTCATTTGTTCATTCGTTCACTCTATTTATGTTTTGGTTTGTTCTGTCTTCCTGTCTGTCCATCTGTTGTTATCTGTCTATCATTTATTTGTTTGTTTGCTCATTTGCTCTATTATTTGATGTAACTTTCTATCTATCTATCTATCTATCGTTCTATCTATCGTTCTTTTTGTTTATTGTTTGTTTCTTAACTCATTCATTCACTCTGTCTATTGTTTGTTTGTTCTATCGATCTATCCATCAATCGATTGTTTATTTGTTCATTCTGTCATTCTATCTATCTATTGTTTGTTTGTTCACTCAAACAAACAATAAAGATGGTTGATCTATCCATCTTTTGGTTTGTTCTATCTTTCTGTCTATCCATCTATCATTTTATATATATTTTTTTCTATTGTTCTATCTAGCTGTCTGTCTAGTTTGTAATGTTCTGTCTATCGATTGATCGTTTGTTGTAGCACTCTGTCTATCTGCTGTTTGTTCATTTGTTCTATTTATGTTTTGGTTTGTTCTATCTTTCTGTCTATCCATCTGTCGTTATCTATCTATCATTTAGTTTATTCGCTCATTTGTTCTATCATTTGATGTAACATTCTATCTATCTATTGTTCTGTTGTTCTTTTTATCTATTGTTTGCTCTGCACTCGTTTGTTCATTTAATTTGTCGTTCTATCTAGCTATCTATATTGTTTGTAATGTTCTGTCTATCGATTGATTGTTTGTTGTAGCATTCTGTCTGTCTGTTGTTTGTTCGTTCATTTGTTCGTTTGTTTGTTCTATTTATGTTTTGGTTTGTTCTATCTTCCTGTCTGTCCATTGTTATCTATCCATCAATCGTTTATTTGTTTATTTTGTCATTCTATCTATCTATTGTTTGTTTGTTCACTCG
Organism: Cirrhinus mrigala; assembly: GCA_036247105.1. NCBI lineage: Eukaryota > Metazoa > Chordata > Actinopteri > Cypriniformes > Cyprinidae > Cirrhinus > Cirrhinus mrigala. The sequence continues at coordinate 33,284,861 of CM070021.1, forward strand.
TTTGTTATATTGTTCTATTATTCGTTCAGTTGTTGTAGCGTTCTGTCTGTTGTTTGTTTGTGGATCTATCTATTGTTTGTTTGTTCGCTCATTCGTTGTTGTTTGTTCTAATGTTCTGTCTATTGATTGATCGTTCGTTGTAGCATTCTTTTTAACTATCATTTTAACTATCTGTCATTCTATCCATCTATCATTTGTTCGCTCTGTCTATCTATCTATCTATCTATCTGTCTATCTTTCTATCTATCTATCTATCGATCTATCGTCTGTTCATTCGTTGTATCATTCTATTGTTCTGTCATTCTTTTTATCTATTGTTTGTTCTTCACTCATGGGTTCATTTGTCTTTCTATCATTCGTTAATTCTATCTGTTGTTCTGTCTAGCTGTCTATCTATTTTTTGTTTTTTTTCCTATCTATCCTTCGATCTATCCATCGACTGATCACTTGTTCATTCATTCTATCTATTGTTTGTTAGTTGCTCATTCGTTTGTTGTATCGTTCTATATGTTGTTTATTTGTTCTTCACTTGTTTGTTTATTCTGTTGTTTGTTCTGTCTATCATTTGTTTGTTCTATCGTATCTGAAATTCAACGAATGTGTCATTCTATCTCTCGTTTTATCTTTTTTTTAATCTATCTATCTATCTATCTATCTATCTATCTATCTATTTATCTTTTGGTTTGTTCTATCTTTCTGTCTATCCATCTATCATTTTAACTATCTGTCGTTCTATCTATCATTTGTTTGTTTGTTTGCTCATTCATTCTATCTATCTATCATTCTGTTGTTCTTTTTATCTATTGCTTGCTCTGCACTCCTTCGTTCATTCTATTTCTCATTCTATCTAGCTATCTATCTAGTTTGTAATATTCTGTCTATCGATTGATCGTTTGTTGTAGCATTCTGTCTATCTGCTGTTTGTTTGTTCGTTTGTTCTACTTATGTTTTGGTTTGTTCTATCTTTCTGTCTATCCATCTGTCGTTATCTATCTATCATTTAGTTTATTCGCTCATTTGTTCTATCATTTGATGTAACGTTCTATCATTCTATCGTTCTTTTTGTTTATTGTTTGTTTCTTAACTCATTCATTCATTCTGTCTATTGTTTGTTTGTTCTATCCATCTATCCATCAATCGTTTGTTCGTTCATTCTGTCATTCCATCTATCTATTGTTTGTTTGTTCACTCGTTTGTTATATCGTTCTATTATTCGTTCAGTTGTTGTAGCGTTCTATCTGTTGTTTGTTTGTGGATCTATCTATCGTTAATTTGTTCGCTCATTCGTTGTTGTTTGTTCTAATGTTCTGTCTATTGATTGATCGTTCGTTGTAGCATTCTTTTTAACTATCTATCATTTGTTCACTCTATCTATCTATCTATCTATCTATCTATCTATCTGTCTATCTTTCTATCTATCTATCTATCTATCTGTCTATCTTTCTATCTATCTATCTATCTATCTATCTATCTATCTATCTATCTATCTATCTATCTATCTATCGTCTGTTCATTCGTTGTATCATTCTATTGTTCTGTCGTTCTTTTTATCTATTGTTTGTTCTTCACTCATGGGTTCATTTGTCTTTCTATCATTCGTTAATTCTATCTGTTGTTCTGTCTAGCTGTCTATCTATTTTTTGTTTTTTTCCTATCTATCCTTCGATCTATCCATCGACTGATCACTTGTTCATTCATTCTATCTATTGTTTGTTAGTTGCTCATTCGTTTGTTGTGTCGTTCTATATGTTGTTTATTTGTTCTTCACTTGTTTGTTTATTCTGTTGTTTGTTCTGTCTATCATTTGTTTGTTCTATCGTATCTGAAATTCAACGAATGTGTCATTCTATCTCTCGTTTTATCTTTTTTTTAATCTATCTATCTATCTATCTATCTATCTATCTATCTATCTATCTATCTATCTGTCAATGTATCTATCTATCTATCTATCTATCTATTTATCTTTTGGTTTGTTCTATCTTTCTGTCTATCCATCTATCATTTTAACTATCTGTCGTTCTATCTATCATTTGTTTGTTTGTTTGCTCATTCATTCTATCTATCTATCATTCTGTTGTTCTTTTTATCTATTGCTTGCTCTGCACTCCTTCGTTCATTCTATTTCTCATTCTATCTAGCTATCTGTCTAGTTTGTAATATTCTGTCTATCGATTGATCGTTTGTTGTAGCATTCTGTCTATCTGCTGTTTGTTTGTTCGTTTGTTCTACTTATGTTTTGGTTTGTTCTATCTTTCTGTCTATCCATCTGTCGTTATCTATCTATCATTTAGTTTATTCGCTCATTTGTTCTATCATTTGATGTAACGTTCTATCATTCTATCGTTCTTTTTGTTTATTGTTTGTTTCTTAACTCATTCATTCATTCTGTCTATTGTTTGTTTGTTCTATCCATCTATCCATCAATCGTTTGTTCGTTCATTCTGTCATTCCATCTATCTATTGTTTGTTTGTTCACTCGTTTGTTATATTGTTCTATTATTCGTTCAGTTGTTGTAACGTTCTGTCTGTTGTTTGTTTGTGGATCTATCTATCATTTGTTTGTTCACTCATTCTATCTATCTATCTATGTCTATCTGTCTATCTATCTATCTATTTCTATTTATCTATCGTTCGTTCGTTCGTTGTATCATTCTGTTGTTCTATCGTTCTTTTTATCTATTGTTTGTTCTATCTACCTATTTACCTATCTATTTCTATTTATCTATCTATCGTTCGTTCGTTGTGTCATTCTGTTGTTCTATTGTTCTTTTTATCTATTTTTCTATCTATCTATCTATCTATCTATCTATCTATCTATCTATCTATCTATCTATCTATCTGTCTATCTATCTATCTATCTATCTATCTATTTCTATTTATCTATCGTTCGATCGTTCCTTGTATCATTCTGTTGTTCTATCGTTTGTTTTATCTATTGTTTGTTCTATCTACCTATCTATCTATCTATCTATCTATCTATCTATCTATCTATCTATCTATCTATCTGTCTATCTATTTCTATTTATCTTTTGGTTGGTTCTATCTTTCTGTCTATCCATCTATCATTCTATCGTTCTTATTGTTTATTATTGTTTCTTTCTTAACTCGTTCATTCATTCTGTCTATTGTTTGTTCGTTCATTCTGTCATTCTATCTATCTATTGTTTGTTTGTTCACTCGTTTGTTATATTGTTCTATTATTCGTTCAGTTGTTGTAGCGTTCTATCTGTTGTTTGTTTGTGGATCTATCTATCGTTTGTTTGTTCGCTCATTCGTTGTTGTTTGTTCTAACGTTCTGTCTATCGATTGATCGTTCGTTGTAGCATTCTGTCTGTCTGTTGTTTGTTTGTTCGTTCTCTCGTTCATTCTTTCTATCAGTCTATCTTTTGTTCATTCTATCTATTTATCTATCTATTTCTATTTATCTTTTGTTTGTCCTGTCTTTCTGTCTATCTTCTGTCATTCTATCTTTAGTTTTATCCATCTGTCTGCCATCTGTCATTTATCATTTGTTTGTTTACTCATACTATCTATCTATCTATCTATCTATTTCTATTTATCTATCGTTCGATCGTTCCTTGTATCATTCTGTTGTTCTATCGTTCGTTTTATCTATTGTTTGTTCTATCTACCTACCTATCTATCTATCTATCTATCTATCTATCTATCTGTCTATCTATTTCTATTTATCTTTTGGTTGGTTCTATCTTTCTGTCTATCCATCTATCATTCTATCGTTCTTTTTGTTTATTATTGTTTGTTTCTTAACTCGTTCATTCATTCTGTCTATTGTTTGTTCGTTCTATGGATCTATCTGTCTATTGTTTGTTTGTTCACTCGTTTGTTATATCGTTCTATTATTCGTCCGTTGTTGTAGCGTTCTATCTGTTGTTTGTTTGTGGATCTATCTATCGTTTGTTTGTTCGCTCATTCGTTGTTATTTGTTCTAACGTTCTGTCTATCGATTGATCGTTCGTTGTAGCATTCTATCTGTTGTTTGTTTGTTCGTTCTCTCGTTCATTCTTTCTATCAGTCTATCTTTTGTTCATTCTATCTATTTATCTATCTATTTCTATTTATCTTTTGTTTGTCCTGTCTTTCTGTCTATCCATCTGTCATTCTATCTTTAGTTTTATCCATCTGTCTGTCTATCATTTGTTTGTTTACTCATTCTATCTATCTATCTATCTATCTATTTCTATTTATCTATCGTTCGATCGTTCCTTGTATCATTCTGTTGTTCTATCGTTTGTTTTATCTATTGTTTGTTCTATCTACCTATCTATCTATCTATCTATCTATCTATCTATCTGTCTATCTATTTCTATTTATCTTTTGGTTGGTTCTATCTTTCTGTCTATCCATCTATCATTCTATCGTTCTTTTTGTTTATTGTTTGTTTCTTAACTCATTCATTCATTCTGTCTATTGTTTGTTTGTTCTATCCATCTATCCATCAATCGTTTGTTCGTTCATTCTGTCATTCCATCTATCTATTGTTTGTTTGTTCACTCGTTTGTTATATCGTTCTATTATTCGTTCAGTTGTTGTAGCGTTCTATCTGTTGTTTGTTTGTGGATCTATCTATCGTTAATTTGTTCGCTCATTCGTTGTTGTTTGTTCTAACGTTCTGTCTATTGATTGATCATTCATTGTAGAATTCTGTCAATCTGTTGTTTGTTTGTTCGTTCTCGTTCGTTCGTTCTATTTATTTTTTTTTGTTTTATCTTTGTCTATCCATCTATCGTTCTATCATTATTGATCATCCAATGTATGTTGATCTATTTATTTATATATGTATATCTATTTATATCTTTTATTTGTTTGCTCATGTGTTCTATCATTTGTTATATCTATCTATCTATCCGTTCATTCTTTTTATCTGTTGTTTGTTCTTCACTCGTTCGTTCATTTTATCTGTTGTTCTGTCTAGCTATCTATTGTTTGTTCGTTCTATCGTTCTGTCATTGATCGATTGTTCGTTCGTTTATTCTGCAATCTCTGTTCACTCGTTTGTTATATTATTTTATCTATTATTCGTTAATTCATTGTAGTGTTCTATCTGTTGTTTGTTTGTTCGTTCACTTGTTTGTTCGTAGATCTATCGTTTGTTTGTTCGCTCATTTGTTCTATCGTTCGTTCTAACATTCCGTTTATCTATCAGTTGACCGTTCGTTCGTTGTAGTGTTCTGTCTATCTGTTGTTTGTTCGTTCACTTGTTTGTTCATTCTCTTTATCTTCCATCTATCGTTTTATCATTCTATCTATCTATCTATCTATCTAATGAGACTCTATTCCCTCTTCTCATCTGAACCATCTGTGCTGTAAACGTTCTGCGGTTTCACATGTTCGTGTGTTTCTGCAAGGCATCTGCGGCCATTGCGAGTCTGAGCACCATTTTGGCTCCCGCAGGGCCTCCATCACGGCTGTAGAGAAAATCACAGTGATAGTGATTAACGCAGTAAATCAGGAAACTGGCGGATGGACAGAAGTCGTCCGGGAGAAGAGTTTGGACAGTGAAGCTTGTGTGTTTGTGTGATGGCAGAGCACCTGAGTCCACAACGACAGAAACCAAACAGAAATCGGGCGTTCGTTCAGAACACGTCGGCTCTCGAGCGAACCAGTAAATCACACAGACTGTAGTTGCTCTTTGTCTTGTGACCTTCTGAAGAGAACAAACCCCCTTTAGAGCTTGGTTCTCATGGGACTGCGATACTGTTGTTTTAACCTTTGACCTTGGAAATACTTTCCGTCAAACAGACAGAAAACAGACACACACACATGCATCTCTCTCACTCAATCTTGATTTACTCAGGACTCCATGATAAATCTTTCACAGAAATTCTCTAAGAGGATGAGAGCCGTTCTCTTTAATGCAGCTCTCGTTTGCTGTCCTGTATTTATGAGCGTGTGATTTGGGAAGCGTTTAGCCGATGCTTTACATTTCAGGAGAATGTAAGGCCCTATGGGCAGATAAATGCGCATATGCATGTTTAAGCATTGTCCTGGACTGTATTTATGCAAAATTTCAAGCTATATTTTATTATTAAATGTAGTAGTTTTGGAATCAAAATCTGTTTTGATAAACCACATTTGAAGTTGTAAAATAGGCAATATGCATGCACATCCTTGATTTACTTGATCCTTTATTTACTTTTTTTCACTTCTAAAGAAAGTGATAATTTTTTTTCTTAAAAAATATATATTTATTGTATTTATAATATAATTTTTAATAATTAAAAAAATCTATTAACTGATGTAATAATTTATTAAACATTACCTATATGCTTCAGATCAAAAAACAAGCCAAAAAAACCCACAAAAATTCAATTAAAAAAACGGTAATTCTACTTCTTAAAAAGTAAAGTAAAAAGAATTAGAAATCCTAAAAAGTACCATTAATTGATGTAATCATTTACTGACCAATTTATTAACCAATTTCTACTTCCAAAAAAATGGTAAATGTTTTTTTCTTTGAAAAATATAATTATTTATAATAAAAAAGGAATCCTAAAAATGAATATTAAACGATGTAATAATTTACTGAACATTGCCAATAAGCTTCATTTCAAGCATTTCATTTCCATTTCTAAAAAGGTTTCTTAAAATATAATTATTAATAATTAAAATAAATTCTAAAAATTACTATTAATTATTGCAGTAATCTGTGAAACATTGCCAATATGCTTCACATCAAGTAAAAAAAAGAAATAACCAGATATTTCTATTTCTAAAAAAAACGGTAAAAACATTTTTCTTAGAATATAATTAATAGCAAAAAATTCAAAAAATTACTATTAATTAATACAATAATTTGTTGAATAATAAAAATCACATTTTGTGAGAAAAAAGGTATTTGTACTTCTAAAAGAATGGTAAAAACATTCTTAAGTATAATTAATAATAAAGAAATTCTAAAAATGACTATTAATACAATTAATACAATAATCCGTGGAACATTGCCAGTATGCTTCGTATAATTACTATAAAAAGTAAAAAAAAAATAAGAAACAAATCAAAAAAACAAAACAAAACAGATATTTCTGTATCTAAAAAAAGGTAAAATAAACATTTTTCTTAAAATATAATTATTAATAATAAAAATAAATTCTAAGAATTACTATTAATTAATGGAATAATTTGTTGAATATTAAACATCACCAATATGCTTTACATCAAGCCAAAAAAGTATTTCTACTTCTAAAAAAAAATGGTAAAAACATTTTTTTTCTTAAAATATCATTAATAATAAAGAAATTAAAAAAATTACTGTTAATTAATACAATAATCTGTGAAACATTGCCAATATGCTTCACGTCGAATAAAATAAAAAGGCATTTCTATTTAAAAAAAAAAGGTAAAATAAACATTTTAAAATATAATTATTAGAAAATATAATTATTATTAATAAAAGTAAATTCTAAGAATTACTATTAATTAATGTAATAATTTGTTGAATAATAAAAGTCACATTTTTTGACAAAAAAGGTATTTCTACTTGTAAAAGAATGGTAAAAACATTCTTAAAATATAATTAATAATAAAGAAATTCTAAAAATGACTATTAATTAATACAATAATCTGTGGAACATTGCCAATATGCTTTACAGCAAGTTAAAAAAAAAAAAAAAAAAAAAAAAAAAAAAAAAATATATATATATATATATATATATATATATATATATATATTTTTTTTTTTTTTTTTTTTTTTAATTTCTAAAAAAAATGAAAAAATTTTTCTTAAAATATAATTATTATTAATAATAAATAAATTCTAAAAATTACTTTTTTTTAATTAATACAATAATCTGTTGAACATTGCCAATATGCTTCATGTCAAGTTAAAAAAAAAAAACTTTTCTACAATTTCTATTTCTAAAATAAGGTAAAATAAACATTTTTCCTAGAATTTATTAGGAATTACTATTAATGTAATCTGCTGAATATTAGAAGTATTTCTACTTCTAAAAAAAATAGTAGAAACATTTTTCTTAATATATATATTAAGAAAAATGTTTTTACCTAAAGAACAAATTGAACATTTATTGAACATTAAAAATCACCAGCATGCTTCATTTTACATCATTTTATATCATATTAAATATTCTTTCTGTCTGGTACATAAATATCTTCAAGAAAATGCAAATCATGTGCAGCCAAAATAAGACTTTAATTGGATGGTGCATTATTAAATTACATTATGAAAACTCATTTATATTAAAATTTCAATTTCTCTCAACAATCTGTTTAGTCTCTGTTTTCCTACTTTAGAAAAAATCTAATTAGATGTAGGTACAGTAGGTCCCATCTGCGTTTTCGATGAGTTTATCCTCGACCAATCTGCTTCGCGGTAATTGACTTTGCTCTTTTAAACGCCACTGTACGAGTTCGGACAGGCTCAGTAACTCACGAGCCGTGTGGCTGCGGCTCCTGTCAATCAGCGCGAGGGGCGGGACTTTACCGCGCAAATGAAATAACGGCGCAAGAGCGAAAACAACAGGAGCGGAAATGCATACCTGCGTCCCAACGGCAGCGATTTGTTAAAAGCAGGACCTTCCAAACACACAGAGCTAATGGCCTGCTGAACGAATGCTGGTAAAAATAGATGGTGGCAGATGGAGGGAACGAGAGAGAGCGAGAGAGAGACTTCAGGAGGTGTAGGTTGGGAAAATAAACTCATCACTTACATAAACGGGTCATTCCTGTGCAGCACATTTTCATGGTTTCATACTGTAAAATGGATCAAATAAAACTTTAAAGTTTGTATCTCGTTTACAAACTGAAAACCGTTCCGTGATGACATCATCCTCCAGGAAGTGACATCATTTTGGAGGGAAAACAGCTGCATAAACATCAATAGTTGGCTTGCCTGCCGTAATGAATCAGTTTGATGAAATCCATGTCTCAAAGATAGTTCAAGTTTACTTTTATGAACATCCTGTGTAAATCTTCAAAACGGTAATTTTTTTTTTTAAAGTCGGAAGTTCAAAAGATACTTCAAAACAGGAACGAGCCCAAAAGAACAATGTAAATATATGTATAAACATGTAATTTATTCAGTGCTGTTCACTTTGTCTCGAAGGCGCTTCCTTTTTGTTCTGAAATCTCTCCCAGTAGGCGGGGTCTTCCTCTAGAAGGGGCGTGGCTTTAGACACCAGATCACTGAAGCTCAGCAGTGTGAACGAAAGGGGCGGAGCTTCACAAACAGTCCCACCGTCCTCCTATTAAACAAGCACGTATGATGTCATGAACTGTGTTGACCTCTAAAATCATGTGAAAATTGTTCAACTCACTTCAGACGTGCTGATTTCTGGTTTTCCCAGAGCCACTGCAACGTGATGGTCTTTGTCCAGTAAGCTCTCCTGGAAAACAGGAAAAAGTCAATTACGAGTGCATTTTATAAAAATAAATGTATAGGACTATCATGTGTCAGGGCTAGGCGATATATTATTATTTTTTTAATATTTAATTATAATAATGTTATTATTATTATTATTATACAATTATATATAGATCTACTTCTAAAAAATTATCAGTAATAAAAAGAAATTCTAAAAATTACTATTAATCTAATCATTTATTGAACATTAAACATCACCAGTATGCTTCATGTCAAGCCAAAAACAAAAATAATTCTATTTATAAAAAAGGGTAGAGATTTTTCTTAAAAAAAATTACTATTAATGTAATAATTTATTAAACATTAAACATCATCAATATTCTTCACAAGGCAAATAAAAAAAATCTTTTTTCTAAAAAAAGGGAAAACATTTTTCTTTAAAAAAAATTATTAATAAAATGAAATTCTAAAAAGTACTATTAATTAATGTAATAATTTACTGAACATTAAACATCACCAGTATTCTTCATATCAAATCTAAAAAAGGGTAAACATTTTTCTCTAAAAAATTATTAATAATAAAAAGAAATTGTAAAAAATTACTGTTAATGTAGTAATTTATTAAACATTAAACATCACCAATATGCTTCACGTCAAGCCAAAAACGATTTTTTTCTAAAAAAGGGTAAAATTCTTTCTTCAAAAAATTATTAATAATAAAAAGAAATTCTAAAAATTACTAATAATGTAATAATTCATTGAACATTAAACACCACCAGTATGCTTCATGTCAAGCCCAAACCAAAAATAATTCTATTTATAAAAAAGTAAACATTTTTCTTAAAAAATGTTATTATTAATAATAAAAAGAAATTGTAAAAATTACTATTACTTAATGTAATAATTTATTGAACATTAAACATCACTAGTATGCTTCATGTCAAGCCAAAAACAAAATATTTTTTTCTAAAAAAGGGTCAAACTTTTTCTTAAAAAAAAAAAAAATATTAAATAGAAATTCAAAAAATTGTATTAATGCAATAATTTATTGAACATTAAACATCACCAGTATGCTTTGTCAAGCCAAAAACAATTTTTTTAAAAAAAACGTGTAAACAGTTTTCTTTAAAAAAAATTAATAAAAAGAAATTCTAAAAATTACTATTAATTAATGTAATAATTTATTGAATATTAAACATCACCAGTATGTTTCACATTACGCCAAAAATAATTCTATTTCTAAAAAAGGGTAAACTTTTTTTCTTTAACAAATTATTAATAATAAAAAGAAATTCTAAAAATTACTATTAATTAAGTAACATCAAGCCAAACTAAGTTCTTACTTACAAAAAAAAAATACTATTAATTAATGTAATAATTTATTAAACATTAAACATCAGCAATATTCTTCACATCAAGGCAAATAAAAAAAGGGAAAACATTTTTCGTTAAAAAAAAAATAATAAAATGAAATTCTAAAAATTACTATTAATTAATGTAATAATTAACTGAACATTAAACATCACCAATATTATTCATATCAAAAATTGTACAAACATTTTTCTTTTTGTTAATAAAATACTAAATAAAAAAATAACAATTTATTGAACAAATAACCATTGTATAGGGCTATCATGTATGAGGTTTAGATGATATATATTAAAAAATATATATAGATTTTATTTTTTATTCTGTGGTGGAAACAGGCTTCCATATATAAAATGAAATTATTACAATTAATAGTATTAATTAATTAGTATTAAATTAAAATGTTACACTTAAATATAAAAATGTAAATATATGCCTATACATATGACTAATGAAAGCATGTTTCCATCAAGGAATAAACAATGGTAATTATGATTTTTATCACAATTCTGACCTTTTTCCCGCATATAAACTCACAGTTCTGATTTTCTATTTTGACATCGCATCTCACAATTCTGACTTTTTCTCAGAAATCAGTTTTTTTTCCCTGCTACTGAATAACAGTCGCAGTCGCAAGATGAAAAGTTCAGAGGAATGAAGAATGTGAGCTCTATCTAGGAAGCAAGAAGGCGCCTGTGATCTGTGTCACGTTCACACGCTCTGACAGACACGCAGAGATGAAGCAGCACTGCAGGGCTCCACACAAAGACCATGAGAAACACACACACATCTTCAGCCTCATCCGGGTTTGACTCCCAAACAGGTCATATGTGTCCTCTCATGGACTGAAAGGATGAATCCATTTGCAAAATGACTAGTAAGTAAAGCCTGCATGTTGTGAACGCACCTCAAATGTCCAGTCCTCTTCTTCATTATCCAGGTACATTCGTGTCTGCCGGTACACCTGCCCCTCTCGCATCTGATTGGGCGAGATTTGAAACTCCACCCTCTGCAGGTCAAAGCCCAGCCCTGTGCCAATCGCTTTGATGAAGCTCTCCTTCAGCGCCTTGATGGACAGACAAACGGACCAATCAGAGGTAATCAGGCCTCTGGATATATATTTAGAATGAAATGCTTAAATAATTTACAGTGTGTATATTTCATACTAAAATAGTATGAGAAACAAGTATTCAGTATGCAAGGAAAAACAGTGAACAAAATAATGTTTACTTAGCTATATGGGCTAAAAGTGAGGATAAAACCTCACTTTCGAGCAAACACCATTCCCTCCACCATCTTTTTTTAAGCTTTTAAAATAATAAAGTAATATTATAAATATATAAATAAAAAAGTAAATGTATAATAAAAAATAAAGCAAAACTAAAAAAATAATTTAGAAAATACAATTAATGTAATCATTTCTTAAACTGTTTTATTAGTAATTATTATTAATAATTATTTTTTAGAAAAGTATTATTTTTAATTATGTATTATCATATATGAATAACATAAAAAGTTAGTAAATAATTATATATAATATAATTATTTTTATATAAATATTATTTATATAAAATGATATATAAATAATGAAAATAAAAAATATAGGTAATTTTTAAATAATAATTCATAATAATTAGACACACACACACACACACACATATATATATATATATATATATATATATAAATAAAAAAATCAGCTCTAAAAATTAGTGTAATCATTTCTTGCACATTAAACATCCAAATTAAAATTAAATATTAGTTATTACGACACATTTATTTCTGTTTAAAATACAAATAGCTGCTTCGTTATAAAACTCAAAAACTAAAATTTAGCTACTGTAAAATATTCTGTAGACATCCTCAAAGGTCAAAATAATGCTAATTTTTTATTAATAAAATAATAATGTAAATATATATATTAAAAAAGTCAAGATATATTAAAAAATAAAGTAAAAATAAAATGATTTTTTAAATACAATTAATTTAATAATTTCTTAAACAGTATTATTAATAATAATTTGTAATAAAACAATAATTATCAATAGTTATTTATGAACTTATTATTTTAATTATATATTATCATGTTAATGTTATGAATAACATAAAAAAAATAATAAAAAAAGCATTTTTATATATATAATCAGTTTTAAAAATTAGTGTTATAATTTCTTGCACATTAAACATCCAAATTAAAATTAAATATTAGTTATAATTAGGACACATTTATTTATTTTTAAAATACAAATAAAAAAGCTGCCTAGTTATAAAACTCAAAAACTAAAATTTTGCTACTGTAAAATATTCTGTAGACATCCTCAAAGGTAAAATGATTCATAAATAAGGCAAATAATGCTATTTTTTATGAATAAAATAATAATAATGTAAATATATAAATTAAAAAGTAAAGATATAATAAAAATAAAGTAAAAATAAAAACATTTTATTAAAAAATACAATTAATTTAATAATTTCTTAAACAGTATTATTAATAATTCTTTGTAATAAAACAATAATTATCAATAATTATTTATAAAATGATTATTTTTAATTATATATTATCATATCTTATGTTATGAATAACATAAAAAATAATAAAAAATGAATTTTTATATATATAATCAGTTTTAAAAATTAGTGTAATAATTTCTTGCACATTAAACATCCAAATTAAAATTAAATATTAGTTATTATTAAGACATTGCTTTTTAAAATACAGATAAAAAAACCTGCTTTGTTATAAAACTCAAAAACTAAAATTAAGATACTGAAAAATACTCTATAGACATCCTCAAAGGGAAAATGATTCATAAATAAGGCAAATAATGCTGTTTTTTTTTTTTTTTAACTAAAATTGTAAAAATGCATGCAGTGCTCATGTAGGGTTAGATTTGGATAGATAGGTAAGCATGTGAGTGCTTGTAATAGTGACTGACCACATTCTCACCTACAGCACATTGTACTGATACCAGTACGTGTGTGTGTGTGTGTGTGTGTTTATGTGAGTCCTCAAATGACCACAGACTGGCATAACTGAGTCATGCTGAAGTGATGAGATCACATCGCCATGGAAACAGGGATCAGAATTGGAACAGTTTCATCCAGCACAATTTCTCTCCCGCTGCGATATGCTTATAGATGTGTGTGTGTGTGTGTGTTGCCTGGAGGTGATGATGATGATGATGATGATGCTACAGGAAGCAGCGGTCGCTATAGTTACCCAGTGTCTATAAAACATGTCCAGTTGGTCCCAGTCTGACCCGGCCGTTCGTATATTTGTCCACTCCAGATCTGTGAACTGACGATTCATGATGCGGAAAAACTCCTGAACGGAGCTACTGCCTGATATGCACACAAACATACATATAACACACTTAAAAGCTCATATTCAACACTTTTTTACCCTTGAATTTCATATAAGTGAAAGTTGTTGCACCAAAAATGTTGTACTTAATTTTTTTTTTACAATCGTTTTCCAACCTTTTTTCCCTGGGCTTTAGGTTTAAACACCTACTGTTTAGGTTTAAGATGCCTACTGTACCTTTCTTTTATGATTGGCTAACCTCTGCATACTGGTGCAGTCGCTTAATATTTAATCGGTGTTGATATTTAAATATAGGCGGTCATATGTTAATGAGCTTGATCCTGATGTCAAAATTGAAGTGTTGTTTTTACTATTTACCTTTTTTTGTAACAATGTATATATACTTTTTTAAATTATATATATTCTAAAAAAAGTAAAAATCTAAAAAAAAAGAATATAATTTCTGAAAAGTGTATATATATCAAAACAATTTATAAAAAATTACCATTAATGTAATAACTTTATGAACATTAATATTTTATTAAAATAATAATATAATAACATACATATATATATATATATATATATATATATATATATATATATATATATATATATATATATTTATATATATATATATATATATATATATATATATATATATATAATTTTTTTAATTATATATATTCTAAAAAGGTAAAAAGTAAAAAAAAAAAAAAGCAAAATTACCATTAATTAATGTAATAGTATTTTATTATAATAATAACATAATAATATTAAAGATAAGTATTATTCAATAATATAAGTATTATTATTGAAGTATTATTCTGAATAATTGTTTACTATATATATATATATATATATATACACACACACACACACACACACTTTTTAAAATTATATATATATGTATAGTAAAAATCTAATTAATTAATGTAATATTGTTTTATTAAAATAACAATAATAATAAAAATAATATAAAATTATAAGCATTATTCTGAATAATTATTTACCATTTGGTATATATATATATTACAAATGTAATATATATTAAAATATATATTATTAAAAATTTAATATTGCAAAATTAATGTACTAATTACTTTAACATTAAATAATCCCAGTAAAGTTCATATGAAGCCAAAAAAAAAAAACGTAATTTTGGTAAAATCAGCATTATGCTCTTTCTTTTACTTCTTTAGTGTACGTCAACTAGCTTATAGTAATAAGCTGTTTTTGCAATAGATCAGAAAATGTTTTGGGTGACTATGGAGGAAATTCTGATTTGTGGATGTATATGAATATAGTACATAAAACTTGTGCATTATTTCATAAAAGCAAGACAGATCAGTAATTTAATAATCATATTCTGCACAGAAACATTATTCCTATGAGCTAATGTAGATTTATGTTTTACAGTAGAGCCAGAAATGATGTAATACAAAAAACCTTTATCAGCTACATAACTCTCCCAGTCTGCTCTATCCAAAGCACAGTTATAGAGCGACAGCTGCTGGCCACTGATGGAACTGCAGTGCCTCTTGTATTATATTGGTGACTGTTGTGAGGATTGTAAAAGCTCAGGTGAATTAGTAAGAGCTCAAGAGCAGGGAAAGTTACCTGGTCTGCTGGTCTTCATCACATCTACGCCCACCTGGCGTCCCGGTTCTGCTGCCAGCACGGCATAATCTCCTTGATGGGACACGTTGAAGTTCCAGTGGGTGATGCCGGGGGCAGATGAGGTCCGTGGAAGGAAAGGTTTACCCCGTGCCGTTCTTTCCAGACGAAACCCGTCCCATGCAAAACCCATCTTCTCACAAACCAGCTTTCTGATTAGTAGACGACCAGCCTGTTGCACACACACAAACAATTGTAAAACCCAACAGACAGAATGATACTGATTAAATAAATAAATAATGAATAAATGCATAATTAAATGGACGAATTAATGCGTAAATAAAAAATAATGAATGCATGAATAAATGAATGAGTTCTTAAAAATTAAATGAATAATATATTAATAAATAAATAAAATAAATAAACTCATTAATACATAAACAGAAGCATCAATAATGTATAAATGAATAAATTAATTGATAAATGGATGCATCAATAAATAAATAATGGAATGAATTAATGCATAAATAAAAATATTTAGCAATGAATACATTAAATAAATACTGAAAGCATAAATAAAGTGAATGGATTAATTACTAAATTAATAATGCATAAATAAATAAATAATATTAATACAAAATATAATAAACATAAATCAAATTAATTATTAACATTTAAATAAATAAATAATGAATGCATAAACAAACAAACGATTGAATAAATTAATAAATGGGTGCATTAATAAATAATGTATAAATAAATAAATTACTTGATAAATGAATGCTTCTATAAATAAATAAATAATGAATGAATGCCTGAATGAACGAGTGAATTAATACACAAGTTAATATAATGGATGGATAAAATAAATACTGAATGCATAAATAAATAAATATAAAAATATAAACAGATACATAAATTCAATTAAGTCAATTAATTGTATTAATTAAATTATTACTAATTAAATAAAATAAATAATGAATGCATAAATAAATAATGTCTAAATAAATTAATCAGTAAATCAATGCGTCAATAAATAAATAAATAATGAATGAACATATTAATGAAGGAGTGAAATAATGCATAAATAAATAATAGATGCCTAAAATAAATACTGAATGCATGAATAAATACACTGAATGGATTAAATAATAAATTAATAATGTATAAATAAATAATACAAAAAATATTAAACAGATACATAATTTATAATTTAATTAATTATATTAATTACATTATTACTACTTAATGAATGCATAAATAAACGAATGAATTAATTAATAAATGAATGCATAAATAAATTAAATGCATAATTTCAATTTTAGTGATCTTCAAAGTTTGCAGCAAAGTTGTGCAATGTAAACAAAGTGAAATAACAATAACATCAAACATCAGAAGTGCAAAAAAGGTGCTTGAATGCTTATTTATTATCATAACATAGATATTAATTGTAAAGGCACATAAACAAAAGTCTATTAATCTGTCTGTTGTACCCACCATAGCAGATTTTGCATCTTTGGCGAACACGAACTTCCCGATTCGTTCTTTCTCCTCCAGCTGGATGCACCGGGCCGCCAGTGTCCACTCGGAACGGGTCGGTACCCACGAACCGCAACGGAACGCCCACCGGACCCCGTCCATTCCTGACACCGACAACAATCAGTTGTCACTACTATTAATATGCTATAGTACTACTAGTAGGCATACGCATAATTAACAGCTGTTAATATATTATAAAATTGCGGTTTATTATTGTATTATTAATTAATAATATGTAATCTTTATTATTACATAGTATTATATTGTTTTATGTAATCTGTAGCGTTTGTTTTGCTTTCTCTGGTACGCCTGCACATGTGTTCCAAACCACACACAGGAATCCGGAAGAATAAGCTGTGGGCGGGGCTGAACAGTAATCGCCTCATCTGATTGGTTGATGGAGAGGGCGGTGACGCTCGTTGACCAATCGCGCAGGGGATTCGCAGGTTGTCGGAAGTGTTCGGCACAGTTCGGCTGTGGGGGCGGAGCGGGACGCGTGTGGATTGAGTGGTTGATGCTTTTCTCCACCGGTGAGTGTTTGAATAAATAACCGAAAAAAGAATGGCGGTTTTTGTGGTATGTGTTTTGGCGTTCATTTTATGTTATATAAAGAGCAATATGTGTGGAAAACATCATAGTATAGATGCCTATAGAAGCCTTTTCTGGCGATCTGTGTATAATTGAACTGCAAAAACACAACAGTCTCATTGATGTGTTTATGTTTAATGTGAATGATGATATTCGCACTATGCGATGTAATATTGATGATCTTTTTATATTGTGATATATTTGACAAAACATTTCCTTCTAACCATAGTTTCTACATAATTAACATGTTTACTACAGTTATTCCGTTATGAAATGTACTTTGGTTGTATTATGGTATGAAATGGTAATAAGGTACTGTATAAAGATTATTGAAATCTCCTTTAAACATCATAAGAAGCTTCAATTGTTTTTTTTTTTTTTTTTTTTTAGGACAGTGGTGACTCTTTCGTTAGCTATAATGCTGAAAATTAAGATTTGTATCACAGGAATAATTTACATTTTAAAATATTTTCAAACAGAAAACACTTATTTTAAATTGCAGTATTATTTCACTCTTTTTTTTTTTTAATAATAGTTTTTGTAATAAAATACACTACCAGTTAACAATATATATATATTTTTTAAGTCTCTTCTGCTCACCAAGCCTGCATTCATTTGATCCAAAATACAGCAAAAGCAGTAATATTGTGAAATATTTGTACCGTTTAAAGTAACTGCTTTCTATTTGAATATATTTTAAAATGTAATTTATTCCTGCGATCAAAGCTGAATTTTGAGCATCATTACTCCAGTCTTCAGTGTGACATGATTCTTCAGAAATCATTCTAATATGCTGATTTGCTGTTCAGGAAACATTTATTATTATTATTATTATTATTATTATTATTATTATCAATAACATTATACACTATATTGTATAACTATTGTAACATTAAACACCATATCATTCAAAAGTTTGAAGTACTTTTTTTGGAGAAAGAAATTATAGAAATTAATACTTCTGTTTAGCAAGACTCCTTAAATTGATCAAAAGGCATTTATAATGTTACAAAAGATTTCTATTTCAAATAAATGCTGTTCTTTTAAACGTTCTATTCATCAAAGAAACCTGAAAAAAATTCTATTCAGCTGTTTTCAACATAATAATAATAATAAATGTTTTCTGAGCAGCAAATCAGAATATTAGAACAATTTCTAGAAGGATCATGTAACTTGAATAATGGTGCTAAAAATTAACGGGAATAATTTACATTTTAAAATATTTTCAAACAGAAAACAGCTATTTTAAATAAAATAAAAGCATTTAAATAAATGCAGTCTTGGTGAGCAGAAGAGACTTCTTTAAAAACATGAAAAAACTTTTGACTGATTCTTTTTTTTTTCATAAAATTATTATTATTTTTTTTATTTAGTAAGGATGCATTAAATTAATAACATTTTTCTAGCATATTAGAAATATTTCTGAAGGATCATGTCAAAGAATGGAGCAATAATGCTGAAAATTAAGATTTGTAACACAGGAATAAATTGCATTTTGAAATATATTCAAATAGAAAACACTTATTTTAAATTGCAATAATATTTCACCTTTTTCTATGTTTTCTATAAAATAAATGCAGCCTTGGTGAGCAGAAGAGACTTTCAAAAACATTAAAAAATCCTACCAACTCCAAACATTTAAACACTCATGTAAATGTTTATAAATATATGCAAAATATTTTAATTTTCTGGTTTTATTCATCATTAATTTTGTGCACAGAAAATAATGTGCAATGTTATTGAACATAAATTAATTATGTGTAACTAAAACTGTGTGTTTGTTTTGTTGTAGGAGACCAGATGATCTGATCCTGCTGTCATTTTGCATGCGGTCAAGAGACAGTTTGACCTCAGAGTGACCTCTGAATGACCTCAACACCTCCCTACTAACGGAACCACAAAATGTGTGTCAACATGAACTTGAAAATGTGTCTGGAGTGACAGAATTCATTCAGCATCCAGTCATTTCTCAGTAGGCGATCATCTCCAGCATGGACTTCCTGCAGATGAAGCACCTGAAGAGGAAGAGGAAGAGCAACTACAGCGTGAAAGAAACTCAGACTCTGATCCGCGAGATCCACAAGCGACGTGAGATTTTATTCTCCCGCCAGCAGAACATGGCCATCAACGAGCTGAAGCGGCGAGCGTGGGAGGAGGTGGCGGACAGCGTGAACGCGCTGGGCGAAGGGGAGCTGCGTACGGCGGCCGAGGTCAAGCGGCGCTACCTGGACTGGCGCGCGTTAATGAAACGAAAACAGCTTCAGGCCGAGTTGGCGTCGGGATTGAAGCAGGAGTTCGAGTCTTCGTCTCCCGATAATGACGCGTCTCTGGGTGGCGGTGACCAGTCGCTGGACCTCAGTGGGTTTTCCAAAGACTCGTCGTGCGACTGGCAGGACCTGACGGACCTCGGGGAGCCCAGCACGCACACGCCTGGCGTAAAAATGGAGGACGATGAGGCCAGCAGCTATAGAGTATGTACTAAACAAAGATACTACTTATACAACTTTCATCAGATTGTCTCCTACTTTTAATGTATTTTTGATTGCGATTTTTATCACTTTCACAGTAGCTCTTGAAAATAACAGAAAAATAAGTACAAAAGAGGAGAAAATACTGTAAAGGCAGAGCAAGCTCACTGTTCACAATGCTCAAAATATAGGAAGAAAATATAAAAAAAATAATTGTGTTAATGGTACATTCTATTAATATATGTGGTGAAAAACTGCAGTAGATCTACTGGGACATTTCATGTAAGTTGACAGTAAAATTTGGTATTAAATAAAATTACCAAAGTTTAGTCTTATATAAATTATATGAAAATTGTATATATTTTTTTTTAAATTGAATTATAGAAATCATTTTAATTACTGAAATAGCTGTTGCTTTTAAAATATTTTATGATGATTTATTATTTTAGTTTAAAATACTGTTTGTTTTTAGTAATATATAATTTAACAATATAATATCTGTTATAACCACCTGTGTTTTTAAGGTCCATGTCAGTATTGTACTATTATAATATATTGTCAGTAATATATTTTAGTAATTTGGTATATTTATTAATTATTTAAATATACTTTTGTCAATTTGTAAAAAGTAAAATGTTGCCATCCTATTTTTAACGGTAAAGATCTGGCAACCACAGCTGCTGTGTATTCTTTTTTGTCTTTTTTTTTTTTATCAGAAAAAAGATTCGTGAACCCGCTCATCTGAATCAAACGATTCGCAATCCACGCTCTGAAGTTCCGATCTAAATTTAAAATACTCACGAACCCGCACCGAAGTCTGGATCTAAATCAAATGACTTTGGAGCGCGGATCGCGAATCATGAAATTCCCGAAATGATTTGCGAACCCGCTCCGAAGTTTCGATCTGAATCAAAAGATTCACAAACCCGCGCCGATGTTCCTATCTAAATCAAATAATTCGTGATATGGGCTCCTAAGTCTCAAAGTAAATCAAATTAGCGCCGATCTAAATCAAGCGAATTGGGATACATGATTTGAATTCCCATTCTGAATCAAATGATTAGCAATATGCGATCCTATTGAGGCGCTTCGAAAAACCAAATCATTTTGTGACGCAGTGGTTTAACCGATTCTGAGTTTCGAAAAGCTCCGTTTCTCCCATCACTATACGCGCTTTTTTAATATCATTACAAGCGATGTCGAAATTCGAAAATGAGCGGGACGTTTGATCTGGTTTTTGCTAGTGAGTCGCTTGAACTGAATGATCACGAGTCACGAGTTTGAATCAAACAGAGCGGTTCCAGCGTAAATGACTCACTCAATTGATTCGGTTTGTCTATTCCTCTGCTTTTCGCGTCTTCCGCCATGTTTACACGACGCAGTCAGTACTATAACAGGCTTAGCTCGCTGGTTTTACAAAAAAAGCCAAAAAATACGGTGTTTACAAACAGAATATCAGTATTTCCATTCCAAAGAAAACAACCAACGCAAATCTACGAACATATTGAGGTGAAGTAACCGGTTTGCTATCTAGTGAAACACTCCATTAATATGACGAGCTGCACCTCAAAATAGATGTTAGATGAAAACATTGTGTTATGATGGAGATGTAGCTTAATTTACAATACTTGAAATATTTTGAGCACTGCAGTTAAGTTGGTGACAGTTCAATAGGAGATCAGTTGAAAGCATCCAGTCATCTCATACCATTGAAGCGAATGTTCAATTTATCAGTATATATTGTAATAAATAAATAAATATATAAGCCAGTTTGCTGTTTAAGAGTAAAAACAAGACTTACTCACTTCACAAATAGTTGGCAAAAGCAAAAATGCTACAAAATACATCATATTTTGTGTGAAATGCAACAAGTCTACTCATAGGTGTGCTTGTTCTCATAATTGCTGCTGATTTTGTATATCTAATTGTAATTTTCCACCTCTAGCTGGAGGCGGAGGTTGGAGAAGGTGGCGAGGGTGAGGAGGATGATGAAGACTGTTTCCCCTCCATCCTCCCTGATATGGACCGTGAAGGCCGAGTTCCGGAAGTCTTCGCTCACATCGATGAATTCGGCGTGCTGAGCTCCACAAAACCCACGTCGGGCCCAACAGCGAGTCGAGAGCTTGGGCTCGGAGTCGGGGGAGTGACCGGGATGGGCGTAGCTGGATTGGGACTGGCCGGAGGGGAGAACACCAGTCTGCTGGTGGCGCTGGAGAGGCAGAGACTAGACCTGGAGAAACACCGCTTACAGGTGGAGTCCGAACGGCTGCAGGTGGAGAAGGAGCGCCTTTTGGTAGAAAAGGACCGGTTGAGGCAGGGCGAGGTGGAAAGAGAGCGGCTACAACTGGAGAAGGAGCGTCTACAGGTGGAGAGAGAACGATTGCGACTGCTGCTACAGCAAAACACGCCCCTCCAGCAGAGCCCCGCCCCCTCAACATCAGTAGCCACGCCCACCACTTCATCCTCTGCCCCCTCGTCATCCTCATTGGATGGAGAGAAGGACAGGAAGCTGGCTTGGCCAATGGCGGTGGATTTGGAGGCGGAGAAGCTGAAGTTAGAGAAAGAGCGCCTCCTGCTGGAGAAGGAGAGACTGCAGTTCTTCAAGTTTGAATCGGGAAGACTGCAGATTGAGAAAGAGCGCCTGCAGGTGGAGAAAGAGAGGCTGCAGCTTCACAAAGATGGACAGCAGATGGCGCTGCACTCGTGAAACGCCATAGATACAGTTGGGTAGGAAAAAAATCATTGTTATTGTAGTTCTTTATTCATTTCTATGGGGAAAAATTAAAGTATTTGTGCACTTTAAATAAAGCAAAAAAGTCCCATTATTTTTGAAAACGAAAGAAGTCAAGCAATGAATGCGAGAAATTTATAGACTAGATGGAAAGAGATGCATGTGGACTTACTTTTAAACATATGCAGCAGTATATTTAGCATTTTTAAATATAAATAAGAAATATGATAAGTGAATGTCATAAAATTACCTCACCTCAGTCCACAAATAATGTTTTTTTTGCTTTATTTAAAGTGCAAAAACACTTTTTTGGTGCTTTCCTTTCTAAGACTAGCCAATTTTTAAGCTATTATTTATTTCTCTTGTTTTTCACTATAGAAATGAATGGTTTTCTACGGTAAACAGGATTTATAAACACGTCACCAATATAGGACGTGTTTCTGACTGTATCTGTAGATCAGGTCAGCCCACATGATTGCCTTCTGTTCATGCAAAACAACTCTAAAGATGTTTTTTTTTGTTGAGGTTGAGTATTGTTGATGTCTTGTAGAAGTTTATTCACATAAAAAAAATACAGATGCTTCTGATTAACTTTTTACAAGATGTTATGTACTTTGTTACCATACTGTGTTTAATGTACAGAGCTAAAAAAAAAAGACCTGGATTGTATAAGGGCTCTTATAAGTGGCTGTGTTCACACTACAGCATGTACGGGGACCAAATCTGAGGCCTCATTTACAGTTTAAGTCAAAAGTTTGCATACACCTTGCAGATTCTGCAAAATGTTATTTAATTTTTTTACCAACATAAGAGGGATCATGCAAAATGCATGATATTTTTTATTTAGTACTGACCTGAATAAGATATTTTGCATA
This sequence comes from Cirrhinus mrigala, assembly GCA_036247105.1. Taxonomy (NCBI): domain Eukaryota; kingdom Metazoa; phylum Chordata; class Actinopteri; order Cypriniformes; family Cyprinidae; genus Cirrhinus; species Cirrhinus mrigala. Next base: position 33,308,691 of record CM070021.1, read on the forward strand.
AAAAATGTTTACATATAGTCCACAAGAGAAAATAATAGTTAAATTTATAAAAATGACCCCAATCAAAAGTTTACATATGCTTGATTCTTAATAGTGTTGTTACCTGAATGATCCACAGCTATGTTTTTTTGTGTAGTGATAGTTGTTTACAGTCCCTTGTTTGTCCTCAACAGTTAAACTGCCTGCTGTTCTTCAGAAAAGTTCTTCAGGTCCCACAAATTCTTTTGTTTTTCAGCATTTTTGTGTATTTAAACCCTTTCCAACAATGGCTGTATGATTTTGAGATCCATCTTTTTACACTGAGGACAACTGAGGGACTCATATGCAACTATTACATAAGGTTCAAACACTTACTGATGCTTCAGAAGGAAACACGATGCATTAAGAGCCGGGGGGTGAAAACTTTTCGAATTTGAAGATCAGGGTAACTTTAAAATGTAACTTATTTTGTCTTCTAGGAAACATGTAAGTATCTTCCGTAGCTTCTGATGGGCAGTACTAACTAAAAAAAAAAAAAGATATTTGGGCAAAATAAGACAAATGTACACATCCTCATTCAGTTCAAAAGTTTTCACCCCTGACTCTTAATGCATCGTGTTTCCTTCTGGAGCATCAGTGAGTGTTTGAACCTTCTGTAATAGTTGCATATGAGTCCCTCAGTTGTCCTCAGTGTGAAACGATGGATCTCAAAATCATACAATCATTGATGGAGAGGGTTCAAATACACAAAAACACTGAATAAACATTTTTTATGGGACCTGAAGGATTTTTTCTGAAGAACAGCAGGCAGTTTAACTGTCCAGGGACTCATGAACACCTATAACTAAACAAAAAAAAAAAAAATAAACACAGCTGTGGATCATTCACAGTATTAAGAATCAAGCGTATGTAAACTTTTGAACAGGGTGATTTTTATAAATTCAACTATTAGTCTCTTTTGTGGACTGTATGTAAAAGTCTAACATGTGAAATATCTTATTCAGGTCACTACTAAATAAAAAATAACATGCATTTTGTATGATCCCTCTTATTTTGGTAAAAAAAATTAACATGTATGTAAAGGTGTATGTAAACTTTTGACTTCAGCTGTATGTGGAATCACGACTTATATGTTCGTATGTGCAAAAAATGTGTTTTATAAGTGATGCCTGGTTTTATTTTGAAACAATCAGGTTTTTCTCTGACCTTGATGTCAGTAATTGAATAAGCTGGCTGAATGCAGATAAATGTGTTTGCAAAACTATAGGTGCTTGGATTGAGTCATCCCAAAATCAAGGAGTAGTTCGTCCCAAAAATGAAAATTTGCTGAAAACTGACTCATCTTTAGGCTATCCAAGATTAAAGGAGTTTCAGAAGTTTAGTCTTACATCATTTGCCCACCAATGGATCCTCTGCAGTGAATGGGTGCCGCCAGGAAACGGTTGCTTCTGGCTAAAATGTGAGTCCAAAATCCATAACACTTTTTCCTGCTTTCTCTCACATCAAAATACTCCCACATATTTGTTTTAGACTGTTTTGGCTTGTAAACGGTGCTTGATCTCTGCATATTTCACTCCTGATTCAGACAAGATGACTTGGGGAAACAGTATTATGGATTAAGGCTTTGTACTTTAGCAAGAAGCAACGATTTGAAGTTAAAAACATCTTAAGGATGGATTTGTTTCTTACACCCAGCATTTGGCTTCTCAAGATGTTAACTGATGGACTAGAGTGGTATGGATTATTTGTGGATTATTATGATGTTTTCATCAGCTGTTTGGACTCTCATTCTGACGGCACCCATTCACTGCAGAGGATCCATCGGTGAGCAAGTGATGCAATGCTACATTTCTCCAAATCTGATGAAGAAACAAACTGAAGAAACAAAAAAGATGACCTGAGGTGAGTAAATGTTCAGCAGTTTTTAATTTTTGGGTGAACTATTCCTTTGAGATTTCTTATTTTTTCTTTTGATTTTGAGGTGAAACGTGACATGTTTTTCACAGGTTTTGTGAGATTCCCTCATGAAGGCCTGTATTGTGAATGTAGTCTGTGTTTATGAGTGTGTGTGTGTGTTTGTTCACTTACGGTAGTTGTTTTCAGGTCTTGATGATCCGGAAGTGCAGTCGTTGAGTGCTGATTGGTTTACGTGTTTCTGTGGTTGTGTAATTCCTGGTTACATTTATGAATCTTATCCAAAGTGACTTGCATTGCATTGAAGGTGGACATTTTTTTGATAATTTTGTGATGCCATACCTTAGAGGTTTCATTCGAGCGCGTGTGGCCTTTAGCAGTGCATATTTATTTTAGCAAGTAGAGTTTCAGTTCTGGGCCATTACTTAATCTGCGAGTGCCACGCTGAACTTTAGGAGAAAATATGGTGAAAATGATCTGTGAACCTATTTATCAGCATGACCTTTTACAGCAGGCTTTTCCTTTGAATCATCTGGATTCAGTCCAGTTGACTTTGCAATTTACTTCAATTGCATGTGGTATATTTTTTTCATAAAATGGAAATGGATGCGCTGCTTCGTAACAAGCAGGCGTTGAATAAAATGCAAAATCAAGCTGCATATCCATTTAAGAAAGTAAAAGTAACAGCTCACTCATGATTGAATCATTTTTGTCTATTAGCAAAAGAAATACTCCATACTATATTTGTATGGATTTGCAGTAGAAACACTCTCAGCGTGTGAAACAAGCCTTACGGTTCAGTTCAGCTTCTCTCGCATTTCTCTAATCAAGGGGAAAACCAAAGCTGTTTGGTGCCATGTTTTTTTTGTTGTCTTTTGAAGCGGTTGGATCTCCAGTGAATATATTTTCACGCTCAGATGAAGGTTGTGTAATTTAAAGACAAAAGGTTTTATGGGTGTTTAGTTTTTGTGAGCTGGTGCAGTCGGTGTTGATGGACTCAGAAAGGTGTTTTATTGTACTGTACGTGCAATATGGTGAATAAATGGTGTGTGTGTGTGTTTGTGTGTGTGTGTGTCTTAAATGTATGTTCCTGATGTGGCAAAGCACAAAAAATAAATTGAATTTAAAGAATTGAAATGGTTGTGTCTGTTTGTTTCCTGTTAAAACGGGACGTTGTAGACATTCTAAGCTCCCCAAGGCTGCATTTATTTGATCAAAAATATAGTAATATTGTTTAATATTATTACAAATTCAAATAACCATTTTCAATGTGAATATGTTGTAAAATGTAATTTATTCCTGTGATGCAAAGCTGAATTTTCAGCATCATTACTGTAGTCTTCAGTGACACATGATGAATGGAAAATTGTGGACACTCTGAACTAGTTGTTTCTGCAGTTTAATTTCAGTAAATGGTTTTTTTGGATTGTTTTTTGTGTTACTTTCATCGTACAATGAATACTCATATTCGTAAACATAATGGAAAATTGGCTTATTGGCTTATATTCTTACTTGGAATAATGTGTTTGACCCCATTTCTTTGAGAAACATTTTGTTCAATGCCTCGAGCATATTATTTAGCAATGATCCCAATGGTGAAGTCAGTAAGTGTTTCTCATAGAAATGTCATTCGGTGTGTAACATTCTGGTCAGATCCGTCACCGCATTGATATCGCTACGATTCAGCTCTCATCTCTAGTATCTGAAGCTCTGTATTTCTGACAAAAGTATTTGTGTTCGTCCAAATAAAGCCTGTGGGATTGAAAGCGAGCAGTCTGGGAGAAGGAGACGAGTTCAGAAAACAGCGTCTGATGATGTGGGAAGGAACGGAAATCTCCAGAGAAAATCGGATTTCCCCCCGATGAAAGCGAGCCTCAGATGTGTCTGTCTGTAAGTGAGAATGAGCGAGATCTGGCTGTCAGATTTCTCGGTCTTTTTCTTTAATACCATCTGAAGTTCTATTGTGTTTTATAAAGTCTGGATTATAGCTCAACCGTCTTGAGAGGAAATACGTTGACGTCAATGGGGTCATTTCTTCTGGTTCCTCAAAGAACGCTCTTCTTTTTAAGATCCTGAGTTCTTGAGTTAATACTTTGAAGATATCTTTTTGTGTTGTATTTGGTGTTTAGATGGCCTTGATTCATGGAAAATTTGTTTTGGAACATAGGTTTCTAGCTGGTCTAGGCTGGTCTTTAGCTGGTCCAAGTTAGTAGACCATCTTGGGCCAGCAACAAGCCAGTTCGTTATACTGGTTTAAGATATTCATGGTGTTTCTGGAGAATAACCAACTGAGTCAGTGCTGATGTGTCAGGTTGGTTAAGATTCAATGTTTTGAAAGTGCCAGAGTCACAGTGTTTGTACATTTTGGGGAAACCAACCAACCAGCTGGTTACTCAGATTTGGAATGACACAAGGGTGAACAAGTCACTGTTTTGAAACATTGTAGCTGGTTTCTAGCTGGACTAGGCTGGTCATTAGCTGGTCCATGTAAGTAGACCATCTTAGACTATCAACAAGCCAGTTGGTTAAACCAATTTGAGATACTAAGTGTGTTAGATTGCTAGTCAATGCTGAGGTGTCAGGTTGGTTGAGATGCACAACTAATTTGGAACATAGTTGATGATTTCTGGGTGGTCTAGGCAAGTTAGACCATCTTGGACTAGCAACAAGCCAGTTGGTTATACCAGTTTAAGATGTTCAGGGTGTTTTTGGAGAATGATGTTGAATGGTTTACCTATAGCTGACTCTGAAAGATTGGTAGATAAATAGTAGTTTCTAGTTTGTCTAGACTGGTCATTGGCTGGGCAACGTTATAGACCACACAGAATAAAGAAAGTCATAGATTTGAAACGACATGAGGGTGAGAAAGTCACTGTTTTTGAAAGTGGGAGATGGTTTCTATCTGGTCTAGACTGGCCATTGGCTGGTCCAGGATGGTAGACCATCTTGGACAAGCAACAAGCTAGTTGGTTATACCAGTTTGACATATTCAAGATGTTTTTGGAGAATGATGTCTGTTCATCGAGCCAATGACCAGCTAATGAGCCAGTGCTGAGGTGTCGGGTTGGTTGAAATGCACAAACAAACACAGTCACAGAGATTTTGGGGAAACCAACCAACTAAATTGTTTACTTATAGCTTACTCTTAGGAGAAAGCATTTAACCATAGCAAAGATTCCCATAGAATAAAAAAAAGTCATAGGTTTGGAACAGCATGAGGGTGAGGAAGTTACTGTTTTGGAACATGGTAGCTGGTTTCTAACTGGTCTAGACTGGTCATTAGCTGGTCCATGTTAGTATATCATCTTGAACCAGCAACAAGCCAGTTGGTTATACTAGTTTGAGATATTCAAGGTGTTTAATGGCTAGCTAATGAGCTGATGCTGAGGTGTTGGGTTGGTTGAGATGCACAAATAAACGCATTCATGTTTTGAAACCACCAAAGTGTCGCAGTATTTCTACATTTTGGTGAGAAACCAACCAACCAAATAGTTTACTCATAGCTGACTCTTAGGAGAAAGTATTTTACCATAGCAAAAATTCACACAGAATAAAGTAAGTCATATAGGTTTGGAATTGGAACAACATAAGGGTGAGCAATTCACTGTTTTGGAACAGGGTCAGTTGTTTCTAGGTGGTCTAGATTGGTCATTGGCCATTGTCCATGTTAGTAGACTATCTTGGACAAGTCAAGATGGCAAAAAGCCATTTTGTTATACCAGTTTGAGATATTCAAGGTGTTTAATGGCTAGCTAATGAGCTGATGCTGATGTGTCAGGTTCGTTGAAATGCACAAACAAAAAACATCAATGTTTTGAAACCACCAGAGTTGCAGCGTTTCTGTATTTTGGGGAAACCAAACAACCAACCAATTGGTTTACTTATAGCTGGAACATGGTCGATGGTTTCTAGGTGGTCTTGGCCAAGTTAGTAGACCATCTTGCACCAGCAATAAGCCAGTTGGTTGTACCAGTTTAGAATGTTCAGGTTGTTTTCAGAGAATGATCTAGGATGGTTTATTTATAGCAGACTCTGCAGATTTATTGATAATGTTAGTGTTTTTCTGATTAACTTAGTAACTTTATTGTTGGTATTTGTTGCAGTAGTATGAACTAGCCTTAAAGGAACCATTCGCCCAAATGCCTCATTGCTTGGTATATACATGGTTTCAAGCTGGTCCAGACTAGTCATTGCCTGGGCAAAGTTAATAAACCATATTTGACCAGCAACAAGCCATTTGGTTAAACAAGTTTAAGAAGTTCAGGGTGTTTTTAGAGAATGAGGATTTGGTGGTAGATTAGATCACAGTAAAGTAAACTAGCCTAGCTTTAAAGGAACTGTTCATTTAAATACCTTTTTGCTTGGTAGATAGTTTGGTAGATTTGTGGTAGATAGTTTTAGTTAGTCTAGACTGGTCATTGGCAAAGGCTTGGCAAAGTTAGTAAACTTTGTGTTTTTACAGAATGAGGTTGGGTGGTTTACTTATAGGTCACTCTACATATTAATCTGGTTAAGGGAACGTATATTACCATAGCAAGGATTCAAAGAACAAAGTAAGTCATATAGGTTTGGAAGAACATGTGGGTGAGCAAATCACTGTTTTGGAACACGGTAGCTGGTTTCTAGCTGGTCATTCGCTGGTCCCATGTTAGTGGACCATCTTGGTGCAGCAACAATCCAGTTGGTTATAGCAGTTTGAGAGATTCAAGGTGTTTAATGGCTAGCTGATGAGCCAATGCTGAAGTGTCGGGTTGGTCGAGATGCACAAACAAATACATTAAATACATTAAATACAAATACATGTTTTGAAATCACAAACAAGTCACATTGTTTGTACATTTTGCAGAAACCAACCAACCAGTTGGTTTACCTATAGCTGACTCTTAGGAGAAAGTATTTTACAATAGCAAAGATTCATACAGGACAAGGAAAGTCATATAGGTTTGGAACAACACATGGGTGAGCTAGTTACTGTTTTGGAACTTGGTAGATGGTTTCTTGGTAGTCTAGGCAAGTTAGTAGACTGTTTTGGACCAGCGACAATCCAGCTGGTTATACTAGTTTAAGATGTTCAGGGTGTTTTTTGGAGAATAATGTCAAATGGTTTACTTATAGCTGACTCTGCACATTTATTGCTAATGTTACAGTTTTTCTGAGTAACATACAACAAAGCTTGTTGATATTTGTTGTAGTAAAGTAAAGGAACCATTCACCCAAATACCTCATTGCTTGGTAGATACATGGTAGATAGTTTTTAGTTAGTCTAGACTGGTCATTGGCTGGGCAAAGTTAGTAGACAATCTTGAACCAGCAATAAGCCAGTTGGTTATACACGTTTGAGATATTCAAGGTGTTTTTGGAGAATGATGTCTGTTCAACCAGCTAATGAGTCAATGTCGAGCTGGTTGGGATGCGTAAAGAAATGCATTCATGTTTTAAAAGTGCTAAAGAGTCTCATTGTTTGTACATTTTTGGGAAACCAACCAACCAATTGGTTTACTTATAGTTGACTCTTAGAAGAAACTGTTTTGGAACATGGTAGATGGTTTCTCGCTGGTCTAGCCAAGTTAGTAGTCTTAAAAGAACCATTCACTCAAATACCTCAATGTTTGGTAGATACATTGTTTCTAGCTCGTCTAGACTGGTCATTGGTTGGGCAAACCAGTTACTAAACCATCTTGAACCAGCAATAGGCCAGTTGGTTATACCAATTTAAGAAGTTTAGGGTGCTTTTAGAGAATGCGGTTGAATGGTTTACTTATAGTTGACTGCATGTCAATCTGAAATATTTTACCATAGCAAAGATTCACAGAACAAAGAAAGTCATATAGGTTTGGAACAACATGTGGGTGAGCAAGTTACTGTTTTGGAACATAGTAGATGGTTTCTAGTTGGTCTGGTTGGTAATTGGCTGGTCCAAGTTAGTAGACCATCTTAGACCAGCAACAAGTCAGTCAGTTATACCAGTTTGAGATATTCAAGGTGTTTTTGGAGAATGATGTCTGTTCAAAAAGCTAAAGTGTCAGGTTGGTTGAGATGCACAAACAAACACATCAATATTTTGAAACCACCAGAGTTTCTAGATTTTGGAGAAACCAACCAACCAATTGGTTTACTTACAGCTGACTCTGACAAGAAACTGTTTTGGAACATGGTAGATGGTTTCTTGGTGGTCTAGGCAAGTTTGTAGTCTTAAAAGAACCATTTACCCAAATACCTCATTGCTTGGTAGATAGTTTGGTAGATACATTGTTTCTAGCTCGTCTAGACTGGTCATTGGCTGGGCAAAGTTAGTAAACCATCCTGAACCAGCAATAGGGCAGTTGGTTATACCAATTTAAGATGTTCAGGGTGTTTTTAGAGAATGCGCTTGCATGGTTTATTTATAGTTGACTCAGCATGTTAATCTGATTTAGGAGAAAATATTTTACCATAGCAAAGATTCACAGAACAAAGAAAGTCATAGGTTTGGAACAACAAGTGGGTGAGCAAGGTTTCTAGTTGGTCTAGGTTGGTAATTGGCTGGTCCAAGTTAGTAGACCATCTTAGACCAGCAAAAAGTCAGTCGGTTATACCAGTTTGAGATATTCAAGGTGTTTTTGGAGAACGATGTCTGTTCAAAAAGCTAATGACCAGTGTCAGGTTGGTTGAGATGCATAAACAAACACATCAATGTTTTGAAACCACCAGAGTCACAGAGTTTCTACATTTTGGAGAAACCAACCAACCAGTTGGTTTACTTACAGTTGACTCTGAGAAGAAAGTATTTTACCATAGCAAAGATTCACACAGAACAAAGAAAGTCATACTGGAATGACATGTGGGTGAGAAAGTTGCTGTTTTGGAACTTGGTAGATGGTTTCTTGGTGGTCTAGGCAAGTTAGTAGACCATTTTGGAAAATTAACAATCCAGTTGGTTATACCAGGCAAAAAAAAATTTAATTGAGTTATTGAATTCAGTATGCTGTTCAGTGTATACACCAGTTGTAGTTCTCCACAGGTTCTCTGGCCTCTCTCTTGAACAAACTTTACGTATTGCAACTCTAGCATAATTTTCGGTCATCATTTTGGATGTTTATAGACATTAATAGACACTGACAAGCATCAGAGAACCACCAAGTGTTTCATTCAATTATTTCAGCCAGTGATTATTGAAAATTCATTGGTTTTCCCCAGAGAAATTTCAGTGCATTACTAAATTTAACATATTAAAAAGTATGAGTGACTCAAAGTTTGGCATCGGACTGTAAACCAGGGTCATATTTTACTCACACTGTCTCATTTAATGATTGAAAGGGGGAAAAAAAATCATTTATTGTATAAATGTTCCAGTTTTATTTGAATCGGTGGGTACAAAGAGAAACACAAAAGAACGCGAAAACAAAACCAAACACCAAAGGTGAGAATCGGGAGTCGGTGCGACCCCGGTGTGCGATGCGGTGCGGCGTTCCCATCCTACGCTCGTGTGTTTGTGCGAAATGTGAAACGCGTGGACATTCATTAAGGACAAAGACACGTACACACACACACACTGCGTTACATCGGTTATCAAAACAACTGTTAACAGAACAGACGCCATGGTCTCACACGCAACGGTGCTGTGTTTAGTTCAGATGTCCCTCTATTATATAGATTCGTTTCTGTATATATAATACTGTGTGTTTATAAAAGATCTCTTAATTACAAGTCAGGTCTCCCTATAGTCATTATTGCAATGAATTATTATCTAAGATGCTTTATAAAAGAATCGTGTTCAGCTTTTACTACTGGTCTATTTACACTTCAGTCCAAAAAGCAAGCGGCTCCCGGCGGCTTCTTGAAGAAATCCTCGTCGAGATGATAAAAGCAGGTTTGGTTCGTCCCCCCTTCGTGGCTCCTGAGAGAATATCTACATACGGTTTAGTAGCTAGTGATCGTGGACCATGTCGTAAATACGCTGTGATTTAATACGTCTAATGCAGGTTGGCTGATGTCGGACGGCTAAACGGGGAAGCGTGGCTAACGTCTTTACATTTACAGTTTACTGGTCGTGGTTTTTCGTCTCATACGCGATGATGTTCATCCCCAAAAGTTAAGGATAAGGCATCACGGATCCTTGATGCTCGCCAAGCGTTCGTATCCGCGGCGTCCCGGCTCGTTTACAATTGTTGACGTCTTTTCCGAGGGCTGTTTTCAGGTTAGTTGCGTTCGAGCCGGCGACGGCGTGCGTCTCCCCCGTGGTTTGCGTGAAATCTGAACTTCGGTAGAGGGGTAAGATGGTTTAAGGCACAAGGTGAGTTTTTGGTTTCTATGGGAGGTCGGAGGACACCACGGCGAGGGCGGGGCCATGTCGGAAGGAGGGGCCAGAGTGCACGGCCTTAGGGCAGTCTGGCGTCAGGACACGCCCATTTTCCCCCAGGCTGCCCGTGATTGACAAGCGGGCCTTGTTTCTCATGGCTTCCGAGAAGGTGAGCTAGAGAAGGGGGCGGGACGAGAGGCGGAGTCAGAATGGGTGGAACTCTCTGGGGGAGGGAAACAATATATGCAAATGACACAGTGACATCACAACGGAACCACGCGACACATTCACATCGACAGAACGGAGAAAAGCTCAAGGCCGCCACACACAAATACAGAAAACATCTCAAAATGTACAACATGGCTAGACATCTGCATTTCTAACGCACGCATGCAGCCCTTCGCTCGTGTTCCCGCTAAACCTATGCTTTTAGTTGGAGCGTGTCCCGTAACAATCAACACTTTATATGTTCATACTGCTAATGTTTCGGAAGCAGGGCTTCGGAGCTCAGTCGGGGATTATTCGGTATCAGTACAGCATTATAGATTGGTTTGTTGATGTCGCTAACAACAAAAGAAAGTGAAACGCAACCAAACATCATTAAACCAACAGACGTTTGATCTATAATGCCCTACTCGTACCAAATAACGCATTGCGCGTAGCTGCTGTCTATAGCGCCGGATCTCAACTGGTTTTGCTTTGTAAAAGAGATGTTTATTATTTTTAACCCCTTGTATTACTTCGCACGTTGGTTTTTGAGTTGTCGGAAATACTGGGTAACATTTTTCTTACTTACCTAGTATACACTACCAGTCAAAAGTTTTTGAACAGGAAGATTTTTAATCTTAAAGAAGCCATTTCTGCTCACCAAGCCTGCATTTATTTGATCCAAAGTACAGAAAAAACTGTAAAATTCTGAAATATTTTTACTATTTAAAATAAATGCTTTCTATTTGAATATATTTTAAAATGCAATTTATTTCTGTGATCAAATCTGAATTTTCAGCATCATTACTCCAGTCTTCAGTGTCTCATGATCCTTCAGAAAGCATTCTTATATGCTGATTTGCTGTTCAAGAAACATTTGTTATAATTATTATTAATATCTAAAACAGTTGAGTACATTTTTATATGAAAAAAAAAAAAAGAAAGCTAGGAATCAGCATAATTTTTTTTTTTTTTTTGGGGGGGGGGTATAGAAATTAATACTTTTATTTAGCAAGGATGCTTTAAATTGATCAAAAGTGATGATAAGGACAATGTTATAAAAGATGTTCTTCTATACTTTCTATTCATCAAGGAACCCTGAAAAAATTCTACTTTTCAACATAATAATAATAATAATAATAATAAAAAATGTTTTTTGAGCAGCAAATCAGAATATTAGAATGATTTCTGAAGGATCATGTGACTGCAATAATGATGCCAAAAAATCAGCTTTGAAATCACAGGAATAAATGTTATTTTAATGCAGTAATGTCACTTTGTTTAACTAAAATAACACCTAAATAAAACAAATTCTGAAATGAAAAACTATATAGACTGTATATTTTTTTTATATTGAAAATTATACTATATTAAAAAAAAAAAAACCTACTAAAAATGACTGAAATTGTAAAAAAATGAAAAACATTATATATATATATATATATATATAATATATATATATATAATTTTATAAATCATTTTTTTAAAACTGAAATTTGAAAAAAAATGAAAAACATTATCTATATATATATATATATATATATATAATATATATATATATATATATATATAATATATATATATATATATATATATATATATATAATTTTATAAATCATTTTTTTAAAACTGAAATTTTATAAAAAATGAAAAACATTATATATATATATATATATATATATATATATATATATATATATATATATATATAATGTTTTTCATTTTTTAAAAATTTCAGTTTTACAAAAATGATTTATAAAATTATTATATTATAAAATTTTAAATTTTATAAACCGTAAAAAAAAAAAAATTCTCTCTCTCTCTATATATATATATATATATATAATTTTTTTTTTTTTTTTACGGTTTATAAAATTTAAAATTTTATAATATAATAATTTTATAAATCATTTTTGTAAAACTGAAATTTTTAAAAAATGAAAAACATTATATATATATATATATATATATATATATATATATATAATGTTTTTCATTTTTTATAAAATTTCAGTTTTAAAAAAATGATTTATAAAATTATATATATATATATATATATATATATATATATATATAATGTTTTTCATTTTTTAAAAATTTCAGTTTTACAAAAATGATTTATAAAATTATTATATTATAAAATTTTAAATTTTATAAACCGTAAAAAAAAAAAAATTCTCTCTCTCTATATATATATATATATATATAATTTTTTTTTTTTTTTTACGGTTTATAAAATGTGCAGTTTCTGTAAAAAAAAAAATTTTAAACTTAAACTGGGTACGGTTTTAAAAATATATATATACATATTCCATGTTTATTGTTCTGTTTGTGATGTTAACTTATTAATGTTATAGATGTACTATTATAGCTAGATAAAGAATTACAATATTAATTTATTTCATTGTACTAATGTCACTTTGTTAAATTAAAACTTAATGAAATTAAAAATTTCATAAACTTAAAAAGATTAAAAACTATATAAAAAACTACTAGAAATGACAAAAAACAAATAAATTACTAAAACTTAAAATTTAAAATAATATAAAATAAACAATTATTCAACTTATTAATAAAAATATAATTTTAATACATTTTGTTTAGATAGATAGATAAAGAATTACAATATTAATTTATTTCAGATAGTTGACGAGACATTTGTTATTTCAGTGTACTAATGTCACTTTGTTAAATTAAAACTTAATGAAATTTAAAAAAGAAAAAAAAAATATATATAAGATTAAAAACTATATAAAAAAACTACTAGAAATGACAAAAAAAACAACAAAATTACTAAAACTTTATTAAAATTTAAAATTAAATAATATAAAATAAACAAGTATTCAACATATTAATAAAAATATAATTATAATACATTTTGTTTTTTACATTTTTTTTATTTTATCTACTGCATGATGGCATACATTTTTATAAGTTCAGGCATGTTAGTTTTCACTAAGGACTGAACCCATGATTTTAGTGCTGCGAACACAATGCTTTTATTCACAGATTAAGTGCTTTTTCACACTTCGGTTAAAAAAAAAGTTACAGTACAACTGATAAAATGTACAGTTTGTGAAAAAAAAAAAAAACGTTTTTTAAAAATTGGGTACAGTTTTAAAAATATATATTTTTCCATGTTTATTTTTCTGTTTGTAATGTGTTAACTTATTAATGTTATAGATGTACTATTATAGATAGATAGATAGATAGATAGATAGATAAAGAATTACAATATTAATTTATTTCAGGTAGTTGCCAAGACAACATTTGTTATTTCAATGTACTAATGTCGCTTTGTTAAATTAAAACTTAATGAAATAAATAAATAAATAAATAAATAAATATCTATATCTATATATATATATATATATATATATATATATATATATTAGATTAAAAACTATATAAAAAACTACTAGAAATGACAAAAAAACAAATAAATTACTAAAACTATTAAAATTTAAAATAAAATAATATAAAATAAACAATTATTCAACATATTAATAAAAATATAATTATAATACATTTTGTTTTTACATTTTTTTTCATTTTATCTACTGCATGATGGTATACATTCAAGTTCAGGCATGTTAATTTTCGCTAAGAACTGAACCCATGGTTTTAGTGTTGCGAACACAATGGTTTTATTCACAGATTAAGTGCTTTTCCACACTTTGGTTAAAAAAAAGTTACGGTACAGCTGATAAAATTTACAGGTTGTGAAAAAAACGTTTTTTAAAAAATTGGGTACAGTTTTAAAAATATATATTTTTCCATGTTTATTTTTCTGTTTGTAATGTGTTAACATATTAATATTAAAGATTTACTATTTTTACCTGTTGATTTACTAAAGATTTACCACATTTTTGTTTTTTTTGTTTTTCATATAGTGATTTTTGGTCAATTATACTGAATCCATTTAGATTCAGTTTATAATTTTGAATGTAATACAAGGGTTAAACAGTGTATTTGTTGCATAAATAACAGTGTAGGTACCTATTTTATTCCCCCAAGATTGTTGCAAATTTGCACCAAAACACCATAAAGTTTAATTGTATGCTTTTCAAAAGTGAACTGATTTATGATGTCGTTATTTGCATCAAGCGTTGCTTTTGTCCTCAAAAAGCCACCCGTTGAGAACCGCCGGTCTATAGCAGAGAGCTACCGTTTCTAAATAACAAATATATAAGCAGCAATCCTTTATAAAGTGTTTGAAGGTTGCATACTAAGATGTTTGTTTTGCTACTAATTTGAGCTCCTAATGCAATATGGCAGCTTTGTCCGTGTGTGTGTGTGATCTTGTGCCGTTTGTTTTAATGCAGGTGTCTGAAACAGAAAGCCAACAGTGCAAAAAACACCAGCGACTGCAGCCAGGAAGACCAAACCAATGCAATCCCAACATGTTCTAGTCAAGGCAAATGCCATACGAGAAAACAGAAAAGAACGACAGGCGACAGAAATGAAGGGGTCTCTTTTCAGAAGTGAACAAACCAAGAAGGAACGTAAGTAAACGGAGGGATGGGAAGCTGTCACAACATTAGCGGACGTCTGCTGCAGCTATATATGACAGACGAGGCTCAGGCCGAACCCCTGCGATCGACCGCAAGCAGGCTTTCTGTCCTACCCCTATATCTTTACTGCGTCAGAGCCGTACACGTTGTATCCCTCTCTATAAGTGGCTAAGTTCTGCACGCTGTGCGTCGGGCTGGGAGCGGGGCTAAAATTCAGTTCGGCCGATTCCACCTTCAGTTTCTTGGCCTCGGCGCGGGACTTATAGCAAAACTCGACCAGGGCCACCAGCATGGCCAGACCCAGGCCGCCCACCAGGATGTAGAAAACTCCCGCCACGTTGCTCAGGCTCAGCGCCTGCGAACTCTTGTCCTGGAAAGCGACGGGGACGCGGGTGCAGGAGGGAGGGAGAAAAGAGCGCGTTAGAGAGGCAGGAAGTGGCGACACTCGGACACATTTACACATGAAACACACATATTCAATTACACTTCATAATATGGTACAGTCAGCTTGAGTTACTGGTGCCACTGATTTAATGTGATTCTATTACAGGCAGAATGAAATCCACTGTCATTTAGATTTCAAATATGAAGAGCTTTGATTTAAATGAAATTAGAACAGCTTTTGGCGGTGAAACTTAGTTTGCTAAGTGATTTCTGGTACCTTGTAACTTACTAAATGACTGTATTTTGTATGGTATATCATTTTATATTGCTGTAAAAATGTTTGAAATGCATTTAAATGAATACATTCATGTATTAAACTGGGAAAAATATTTGCAGTAAATTAATTATCTTAAAAATAGTTGATTAAAAGAATAAATAATAATAATTAAATGTTATAGTCATATGTTTATTTGTATAATTTTATAAAAAATTAAATGTATCAAATCTAATTTATTATTTAAATAATAGAATGATTAATTAAATAATACTTTTTATTAAACAATGATTATTTAAATAGTATTTTTCACAGTTTGTTACGTTGTTATTAATTTAAATACATTTTAAAACATTTTTATTAATTAAATAATAATCATTTTATTATTTAAACAATGATTATTCAAATAATAATTAAATAATTTAAGCATTTTTCCAGTTTGAAACATTATTTTAATTTACATGCATTTAAAAAAAATATTAATTAAATAATAATCTTTTTATTATTTTAACAATTATTATTTAAATAATAATCAATTAAATTACTTTAAGCATTTCCCCAGTTTGATACATTATTTTATTCATTTAAATGCATTTTTAACATTTTTATTTAATTACAATTTAAATAATAATTAATTATTTAGAATATTTATCATATCTGTTTATTTATCTGGATCAGCATTCAGAAAAAAAAAAAAACCTTCATATGTAGTCTTATATTTGTTTTGATACTTCTAGAAAAAAGATAAATTAAATTAAATTATAATGATAATCAAACACATATAATCTCATATTTATCTTTTAGAAAAATAATTTAAAATGCATTTAAATTAGATGAATCAAACAGGGAAAATATTTAATTAAATTATTTAATTATTATTTAAATAATAATGTGTAAAATAATTAATTATTTTAATTATTTAAACTATGATTTAATGATGTAAATAATAATGAAATAATTTACTTTAAGTATTTTCCCCCAGTTTGAAACATGAATTTATTCATGCATTGAAAATGCATTTTAAACATTTGTATTTCATTATAATTTAAATGATAATTAATTATTTAAAATATTTTTCATATCCTTTTGTTAATCTAGATCTGCTTTAAAAAAAAAAAAACCTTTATGATTAATTAAATGACTGTATTTTGCATATATAGTCTTATTTTTATACTTCTATAAAAATGTTTGAAATGGATTTAAGTAAATAAATTCATGTATCAAAGTGGGAAGATATTTCATTGAAATATTTTAAATTTAATAAAAATTATTTAGTAAATACGTTAATTATTTAACTATTAATTAATTTGCTAATGATTAATAAATATTTTAAATATTTAATTTAATAACTAAAAAATAATTCCGGTATTTAGTAATTGGGGAAAGAAAAAAAAAAACCCACCTGTAACCAACTACATGAATATACATAGCTCAGTATATAGTGTTATATATTTTTAAACTTATATATAAAAAACTTAAATTCATTTAAATCATAAATTCATGTATCAAATTAGTAAAATATTTAATTAAAATTACATTTTAAAATATTTGTATAATTAAAAACACATCTTTTTATACAATCTGGCTTTCTCTAAGATGAAATGACTGTATGAAATGCTCTACAGCCAAAATGTGTTTCTACCAACCTACCTAATATTTTGCCACTGTAGTCTTTCTAGTGCAATATTCACTCCATATTAGTGGATAATTAACTCCATTTACATTATACTACATACAAAAAAACAATAATGATGTCATAAAAACATCTTACTGTAACCATGACATCATAGTGCAACATTCCTGTATTGTGATGTTACAATGTTTCATTTTAAAAGTTCTTTTTTTTTTCAAAAGTCAACATCTAAAAAAATCTTTATGATGATGACAGCGACATTTTAAGACAACCGTCATCTCTTTTTCTTTCTGAAAACACATCACATTGATCTCATGATAGTATTTGTGTTTTTCAGAGCTGCGGTTTTCAGGTTTGCTTGCGGTTTTCCGTCCGGAAACTGACCTTACTTCCCGAGTCCTTGGGTCCGCACTCGCCCTTATCGTACCACCATTTATTTTTGAGTTTGTCTAGCACTCCTGCTTCACTCAGTTTCAACACCGCCAGGTTTACCGGCGTTCTTCTCAGAGAGAATAACATAAATAACATCATAGGCCATGTTATTTTATGTTATTAGATTACAATACATCTTGGCACACAGTAGCACAGGAAGCGATCAAGCCGAGGTCCCATCGGGTACACGTGTGTGAGCTCATACGTGTGTGTGTGTGTGGAGCCACAAACGTATGGATGGGATCTCGCTCCATCGCTTCAGGCAACAGACACATACTGCCCTGATTTCATTAGCAAAACACAAACAATTACTGCTAATGCAGAACTATTGGCTCGTCACAAACAGCCCAGAGCACAGACGGAGACACTCGTGTGTGCAGAGAGACACACAACACATAGGAAAGATTTAATAACAATCAAAAGTTACAATTAAAATCATTTTAATATTTTGATCAATTGACTCTTGATCATCAGGTTTTGTAAAATAAATGTTAATTTGTCAGCAATTTTATTTTAAATGTAAAATTTTATGTAACTTTGGATCAAATTGTTATTTTGACATTATAAGAAATAATTTTTTATTACATTTTTTTGTTTAGCTTTTAATTCAAGTTATTTTGCTTTTTATATTTTTAAATAATAAATAATTCCTTTATAATTATTTATTAAATATAAATGTATTATAAATAAATAATTATAGATTTATTAATTATAATTATTTGTTTTATACAATGCTTTGATATTTGATATTATAATTACATATATATATATTTCTTATTTTGATATTAGTATTATTAGATAGCTTATAGTAGCTAATGTTTTCTAAGTATATAGTGTATTTATTTTATACTTTAAAAAAAAATTGCTTTACTGTTACTATAATTTGTATTATAACTATTTATCTTTTTAAAATTAATGTTTATTTTTCAGTTCCGATTTTTATTTAACTTTTGACTTAAATAGTTCTTTTGATTTAATACTTTATATTTAATTAGTTTTCTAAAATTAATGTTAATTTCAGAAATTATTTTTTATTTCAGAAATAATTTTCAATTACATTTTTGTTTAACTTTTATCTCAATGGTTATTTTGATTTTATAGTTTTAAATATAAATAATACATTTATAATTACTTATTCATTATAAATTTATTATAAATAAACATTTTTTTATTGAAAATGTTTTACTGTTATTATAATTTGTATTATAACTATTTTTCTTTTTTAATTAATGTTATTTTTTCAATTCCAATTTTTATTTAACTTTTGACTCAAATAGTTATTTTGGTTTTATAATTTTGATTTAACTAGTTTTCTGAAATTAATGTTAATTTCATAAAAATAATATTTGTATTAATAATTTTATTTTTATAATATTTTATCATTTATTTTATATTTTTTATAATATTTTTAATATCATTTTTTTAAATAATATTTTTCATTATTATAATAATTTTTCATATTTTTAGAATCGAGTAATTTTTTATTTCAAAAATAATTTTCAATGATTTTTTTTTGTTGAACTTTTTATTCAAGTTATTTTGATTTTATATTTTTTTAATAATAATATATATATAAATAAATAATTATACATTTATTAATTATAATTACTTTTATAAAATGTTTTATAAAATGTTTTCCCACTTTAGCATACTTTAACATGTTTCAAATAGTTATATAATAATTCTAATTTGTTTATATAATTATAAATATAATTATAAATGATTTTTTTATTATGTTGATTTTTTTCTGAAATTAATATTAATTTTTAAGCTTACTCAATTTATTTTTTTTATATAAAAATTCTGGTGCTATAATTTTTTAAATCTTTATTTCATTTTTTTGTTCAATTAAATTTTTTATTCAAAATTCTAGTACTATAATTTTTTTTTTCATTTTTATTTTTACTTGATAAATTTAAAATAGTTTAGGACCCAGCTGTATATTCTTTTATTTGATTTCTGTGCAGTTACAGCACACATTTGGTGAAAAATGCAGATTTTTTAGCAAATATTTCTGTTTTGACAGTAATTGCTTCCATTTCCAGTGTGTTTCTCCTTCAACACTTTTGTCCATTACTGGCCGGCGAGGGCCGTCGTGTCGGGGCAGATGTCTCTGTTGCATCACATTGTCGTCTTTTTTTTACCACTCCTCTGCGTGTCATTGGTGGCTAACCTTCGAGTCCCCGCCCCCGCTGCCACATTCGCCCTTGTCGTACCACCATTTATTTTTCAATTTGTCCAACAGCCCCTGCTCATTCAGCTTTAACACGGCCAGGTTTACGGCATTTCTTCAACAAACCATAAACATCACATGAGAGCGGGCCGCGCGCAGCCCGGGTTAGACGACACAAAACAAACAGAAAACAAGAGAGAACATAAGAGAGGCTCGTGGAAGGCAGCTGCTGTTAATGAAGACTATTATGGGATGTTTCTCTCTCTCTTTCGCTCTCATTTTATTCCATCTATCTTTCAAACTGTTGTGTAATACTGTATACTGAGTAAAATAATAGTATATACTAAGGAAAATACTTATTGCATTAGTTTTTTACAATATTGAATGAAATGTCAATTTGACAACATTTGTCTCAACTCGTCTGCTGTTTATTTTGATACTGTGAGCAGAGTTGACCATCACTAAGCTCTGCCCACATTTTTTAAGATCCGCCCAGACACAAGATTATCTGCTTTATTTAATCTCTAATGTGAGTGCGAATATAATTTTGTGTGGCTTTTACAACCACACTAAAAACTACAATGGATAATTCACCTCAGATTTTGTGTTTGTGAGTAAAACTGACCTTTGCTAAGCCCCGCCCATTGTTTCAAGCTCCGCCCATACACAACGCGCGGCGACGTTTCAATTTTTTGCAACGTCGTGGCTGGAAAAACAACTTACAAACTTCAGCAATGTTAATTTTAGCATTTGTTGTTTCTTTAGCATTTTTTGTTTGTAAACATAAATGACCGTCACGAAGCTCCGCCCACTGTTTCAAGCTCCACCCAGACGCAACGGGATTTTAGAAACTTCAGCAATGCTAATTTTAGATAATGATTATCTGGTTTAATTATAAGTCTTCATTGTGAGTTCGAATATCATACGGCATGAACTTTACAGCCATACTAAAAACGGCAATAGATAATTCATCTCAGATTGTTTTGTTTGTGTTTGTAAACATTACTGACAGTCGCGAAGCTCCGCCCACTGTTTCAAGCTCCGCCCAAACGCAATGGGATTTTAGAAACGGTTTCTATTTCTGCTACCTACAAACTATGACAGTGATAATCTCAGGTAAGAGTTTAGTGCCTAATTTTTTCTTAGAAGTCTTAAATGTGATTGTGAATATCATTTTATATGACTTCCACAGCCATACTAAACACTACAATGGATAACTCACCTCAGATTTGTGAATGTGTTGTGAATAGAACTGACCTTCGCTAAAAACAACTTACAAACTTCAACAATGCTAATTTAATTTTACATAAAGATTATCTGCTTTAATTTATGAATGGAAAAGGTTTCCATTTCTGCTACCTACAAACTATGACAGTGATAATCTCAGGTAAGAGTTATGTGCTTTATTTCTTTTAGAAGTCTTAAATGTGTTTTACAACCATACTAAAACTATAATGGATAATTCACCTCAGATTTTGTGTTTGTGAATAGAACTGACCTTCGCTAAGCCCCGCCCATTGTTTCAAGCCCCGCCCACACACGATGCGCGATGACGTTTCTATTTCTGCAACATTGCGGCTGGAAACAATCCAAACAACTTCCACAATGCTAATTTTAGGTAATGATTATCTGTTTTTTTTTTATTTTAAAAGTCTCCAGTGTATGTTCGAATATTATTGCGTGACCTTTACAGCCATACTAAAAAGATCGTTTTGTTTGTGTTTGTAAGCGTAATTGACCGTAATGTTAAAATGTTTTAATATTTTATGAATTAGTACTTATCCATTTTTTGCGAGTGCAGTGCGTCGGTGGAGAAAGCCCCGCCCACACACTCTTCTGATTGGCTGTGATATTTGATTGATTTTGTCACGTGTAATGGAATATTATCGCCATGGCGATACAGAACATTCTATAATGATGGCGTTTCTATTTCTGCAACACTGCGGCTGGAAAAACAACTTACAAACTTCAACAATGCTAATTTTAGGTAATGATTATCTGTTTTTTTATTTTATTTTAAAAGTCTCCAGTGTAAGTTTGAATATTATTGCGTGACCTTTACAGTCATACTAAAAAGATTTTTTAGTCCACCATTTCAAGCTCCGCCCAAACGTGACATGTTTCACGATGGGATTTTCAAAACGTTTTCTATTTCTGCTGCCTACAAACTATGACAGTGATAATCTCAGGTAAGAGTTATGTGCTTTATTTATCTTAGAAGTCTTAAATGTGAGTTTGAATATTATTTTACGTGACCTTTACAACCATACTAAAAACGACAATGGATAATTCCCCTCAGATATTTTGTTTGTAAGTAGAATTGAACTTCACTAAGCCCCGCCCATCGTTTTAAGCTCCGCCCACATGTGACGTCACGACTGGAAAACTATCACAATAATAATCTTTGACTTTTATAGTCAAACAACAATGTATAATTCACCTCAGATCTTGAAAATACTGTGAACTCTGTGCGAACAAACAAGTGTATTCTATGACAAAGATTGTTTCAGTGACTCAGTATGTATTTTTTACACTGTTAAAATGTTTTAATATTTTATGAATTAGTACTTATCCATTTTTTGCGAGTGCAGTGCGTCGGTGGAGAAATCCCTGCCCACACGCTCTTCTGATTGGCTGTGATATTTGATTTTGTCACGTGTCATGGAATATTATCGCCATGGCGATACAGAACGTTCTATAATGATGACGTATCTATTTCTGCAACACTGCGGCTGGAAAAACAACTTACAAACTTCAATAATGCTAATTTTAGGTAATGATTATCTGTTTTTTTTAATTATTATTATTATTTTAAGTCTCCAGTGTAAGTTCAAATATTACTGCGTGACCTTTACAGCCATACTAAAAAGATCGTTTTGTTTGTGTTTGTAAGCGTAATTGACTGTGGCGAAGCCCCGCCCACTATTTCAAGCTCCGCCCAGATGCGACGCGTTTCGCGATGGGATTTTAAAAACGGTTTCTATTTCTGCTGCCTACAAACTATGACAGTGATAATCTCAGGTAAGAGTTATGTGCTTTATTTATCTTAGAAGTCTTAAATGTGAGTTTGAATATTATTTTACGTGACCTTTACAACCATACTAAAAACGACAATGGATAATTCCCCTCAGATTTTTTGTTTGCAAGTAGAATTGAACTTCACTAAGCCCCGCCCATCGTTTTAAGCTCTGCCCACATGTGACGTCGCGACTGGAAAGCTATCACAATAATAATTTTCAGGTTATGATTATGTGCTTTATTTAATCTTAAATGTCTCTAATGTGAGTGTGAATATCATTTTGCGTGACTTTTATAGTCAAACAACAATATATAATTCTCCTCAGATCTTGAAAATACTGTGAACACTGTGCGAACAAACAAGTGTATTCTATGACAAAGATTGTTTCAGTGACTCAGTATGTATTTTTTACAATGTTAAAATGTTTTAATATTTTATGAATTAGTACTTATCCATTTTTTGCGAGTGCAGTGCGTCGGTGGAGAAATCCCTGCCCACACACTCTTCTGATTGGCTGTGATATTTGATTTTGTCACGTGTCATGGAATATTATCGCCATGGCGATACAGAACGTTCTATAATGATGACGTATCTATTTCTGCAACACTGCGGCTGGAAAAACAACTTACAAACTTCAATAATGCTAATTTTAGGTAATGATTATCTGTTTTTTTTAATTATTATTAATATTTTAAAAGTCTCCAGTGTAAGTTCAAATATTACTGCGTGACCTTTACAGCCATACTAAAAAGATCGTTTTGTTTGTGTTTGTAAGCGTAATTGACTGTGGCGAAGCCCCGCCCACTATTTCAAGCTCCGCCCAGATGCGACGCGTTTCGCGATGGGATTTTAAAAACGGTTTCTATTTCTGCTGCCTACAAACTATGACAGTGATAATCTCAGGTAAGAGTTATGTGCTTTATTTATCTTAGAAGTCTTAAATGTGAGTTTGAATATTATTTTACGTGACCTTTACAACCATACTAAAAACGACAATGGATAATTCCCCTCAGATTTTTTGTTTGCAAGTAGAATTGAACTTCACTAAGCCCCGCCCATCGTTTTAAGCTCCGCCCACATGTGACGTCACGACTGGAAAGCTATCACAATAATAATTTTCAGGTTATGATTATGTGCTTTATTTAATCTTAAATGTCTCTAATGTGAGTGTGAATATCATTTTGCGTGACTTTTATAGTCAAACAACAATATATAATTCTCCTCAGATCTTGAAAATACTGTGAACACTGTGCGAACAAACAAGTGTATTCTATGACAAAGATTGTTTCAGTGACTCAGTATGTATTTTTTACAATGTTAAAATGTTTTAATATTTTATGAATTAGTACTTATCCATTTTTTGCGAGTGCAGTGCGTCGGTGGAGAAATCCCTGCCCACACGCTCTTCTGATTGGCTGTGATATTTGATTTTGTCACGTGTCATGGAATATTATCGCCATGGCGATACAGAACGTTCTATAATGATGACGTATCTATTTCTGCAACACTGCGGCTGGAAAAACAACTTACAAACTTCAATAATGCTAATTTTAGGTAATGATTATCTGTTTTTTTTAATTATTATTATTATTTTAAGTCTCCAGTGTAAGTTCAAATATTACTGCGTGACCTTTACAGCCATACTAAAAAGATCGTTTTGTTTGTGTTTGTAAGCGTAATTGACTGTGGCGAAGCCCCGCCCACTATTTCAAGCTCCGCCCAGATGCGACGCGTTTCGCGATGGGATTTTAAAAACGGTTTCTATTTCTGCTGCCTACAAACTATGACAGTGATAATCTCAGGTAAGAGTTATGTGCTTTATTTATCTTAGAAGTCTTAAATGTGAGTTTGAATATTATTTTACGTGACCTTTACAACCATACTAAAAACGACAATGGATAATTCCCCTCAGATTTTTTGTTTGCAAGTAGAATTGAACTTCACTAAGCCCCGCCCATCGTTTTAAGCTCTGCCCACATGTGACGTCGCGACTGGAAAGCTATCACAATAATAATTTTCAGGTTATGATTATGTGCTTTATTTAATCTTAAATGTCTCTAATGTGAGTGTGAATATCATTTTGCGTGACTTTTATAGTCAAACAACAATATATAATTCTCCTCAGATCTTGAAAATACTGTGAACACTGTGCGAACAAACAAGTGTATTCTATGACAAAGATTGTTTCAGTGACTCAGTATGTATTTTTTACAATGTTAAAATGTTTTAATATTTTATGAATTAGTACTTATCCATTTTTTGCGAGTGCAGTGCGTCGGTGGAGAAATCCCTGCCCACACACTCTTCTGATTGGCTGTGATATTTGATTTTGTCACGTGTCATGGAATATTATCGCCATGGCGATACAGAACGTTCTATAATGATGACGTATCTATTTCTGCAACACTGCGGCTGGAAAAACAACTTACAAACTTCAATAATGCTAATTTTAGGTAATGATTATCTGTTTTTTTTAATTATTATTAATATTTTAAAAGTCTCCAGTGTAAGTTCAAATATTACTGCGTGACCTTTACAGCCATACTAAAAAGATCGTTTTGTTTGTGTTTGTAAGCGTAATTGACTGTGGCGAAGCCCCGCCCACTATTTCAAGCTCCGCCCAGATGCGACGCGTTTCGCGATGGGATTTTAAAAACGGTTTCTATTTCTGCTGCCTACAAACTATGACAGTGATAATCTCAGGTAAGAGTTATGTGCTTTATTTATCTTAGAAGTCTTAAATGTGAGTTTGAATATTATTTTACGTGACCTTTACAACCATACTAAAAACGACAATGGATAATTCCCCTCAGATTTTTTGTTTGCAAGTAGAATTGAACTTCACTAAGCCCCGCCCATCGTTTTAAGCTCCGCCCACATGTGACGTCACGACTGGAAAGCTATCACAATAATAATTTTCAGGTTATGATTATGTGCTTTATTTAATCTTAAATGTCTCTAATGTGAGTTCGAATATCATTTTGTGTGACTTTTATAGTCAAACAACAATATATAATTCACCTCAGATCTTGAAAATACTGTGAACACTGTGCGAACAAACAAGTGTATTCTATGACAAAGATTGTTTCAGTGACTCAGTATGTATTTTTTACACTGTTAAAATGTTTTAATATTTTATGAATTAGTACTTATCCATTTTTTTCGTTTCCACTTTTTCCACTTTTTTTCGTTTCCATTGTCGTTTCCACTGAAACGACAATGGATAATTCCCCTCAGATATTTTGTTTGCAAGTAAAATTGAACTTCGCTAAGCCCCGCCCATCGTTTTAAGCTCCGCCCATACGTGACGTCACGACTGGAAAACTATTTACATTTTTTGCGAGTGCAGTGCGTTGGTGGAGAAAGCCCCGCCCACATGCTCATCTGATTAGCTGTGATATTTGATTTTGTCACGTGTCATGGAATATTATCGCCATGGCGATAATTGAATATTGTACTGTAATTTTCAGCAAAATGTGAAACTGAAATTGGATGTCATTCATATATGGGCTGCCTTACATGGGCAGTGCATTTTATCTGCTGTTTTCATTAAAGAAAATTGAACAGCGGCCAGCCATTTGTGTGCCTGCATATCAAAACTGACACATATTTCGAGTGTAATGTAGAGCGAAGCAAATTAAGATGTTCAGTAGGATGATTTCAGAAACCTGGAGACTCTTACTGACATCAGAGGGAATAAATGAGAGAGAGAAACAGATGCGAGAGAAAATCCTCCGTGTTTCCACAAGCATGTCACATTTGATGAAGAAATGAGAAATACTCATGATGACATGAGACACTTTATGCTGCACAGTGAAAAAGGCAATTGTCACCAATTTTACTACCACAGTGTGACATATTTATGATTTGTGAAACAGGAAAAAATGTACAGTGGGACTTGATTTGATTCATAGTGAACTGATAAGCTTATAAAATAGTTTGGATTGTGTATTAAGAAAGTAAATAGCATGATTTCATGTTGACTTTTAATTAGTTACTTCTGCCTGCACTGCAAAAAAATTATTTTCTTACTTTTCATAGCATTTTTGTCTTCTTTTCAATTTCAAATATATAAATTTACTTCAGAAGTAAAATTACTTGAGATATTAAGTCTTGTTTTCTGAAAAAATGTATTAATATTAAGTATTTCTTTTTTTTAGTTAAAACAAGATAACAAAATGATCTGTCAGTGAGGTAAGAAAATAGTCTTGTTTTTTCTTTTAAATAAGTTTACTTTTTACCCCACTGACAGATAATTGTTTCTTGTTTTATACCATAAACTCACCTAACTTTGATAGTTTTTTCAGAAAACTAGACTTAATATGCAAAAAAAAATGCTTTTCTTACTTAGATTTTTTGTCTTGTTTTCAGAAAAAGAAGTCAAAATAATCTGCCAGTGGCGTAAGCAAAATAATCTTGTTTTCTGCTTGAAATAAAATTATTTTACATACCCAATTGGGAGATTATTTTGCTTGTTCTTTTTCTGAAAACAAGACAATAATTTTTACTTCTTTAGAAAATCCTTTTTGATTTGAATTTTTAGATATTTTGGCTGGAAACAAGATAAAAAAATCTAAGTAAGAAAAGCATTTTTTTGCAGTCTATCTTAAAGGAGAAGTCCACTTCCAGAGCAAAACTTGACAGATAATGTACTCACCCCCTTGTCATCCAAGATGTTCATGTCTTTCTTTCTTCAGTCGTAAAGAAATTATGTTTTTTGAGGAAAACATTTCAGGGTTTTTCTCCATATAATGGACTGAAATGTTGCCTCAATTTCAAACTTCCAAAATGCAGTTTAAATGCGGCTTCAAACGATCCCAAATGCAGTTGTAAACGATCCCAGCCGAGAAAGAAGGGTCTTATCTAGTGAAACGATCGGTTATTTTTATAAAAATAAAACAATTTATATACTTTTTAATGTCAAACGCTGGTCTTGTCTTACTCTGAATGAACTGTTTTTTTCCGGTTCATGACAGTTAGGGTATGTCGAAAAACTCCCATCTCATGTTCTCCCTCAACTTCAAAATCGTCCTATATCGCTGTTTTACCTTTTTTGTTAAGGGTGTTTGATCTTCTTTGCATGTTCACTTTGCAAAGACTGGGTCGGTACTTCTGCAGTGATGTAGGATGATTTTGAAATGATTTTTGAAGTTGAGGGAGAAAATACGATTGGAGTTTTTCGACATACCCTAACTGTCTTGAGTCAGAATACACAGAGTTCAGGGAGAGCAAGACGAGATTAAAAGATTTGAGATTAAAAAGTATTTAAATTGTATTTTTTTAATGAAAATAACAAATCGTTTCACTAGATAAGACCCTTCTTCCTCAGCTGGGATCGTTTACAACCGCATTTGGGATTGTTTGAAGTTGCATTTAAAGTACATTTTGCAAGTTCAAAATCAGGGCACCATATCAGTCCATTATATGGACAAAAATCCTGAAAAGTTTTTCCTCAAAAAACATAATTTCTTTACAACTGAAGAAAGAAAGACATGAACATCTTGGATGATAAGGGGGTGAGTACATTATATGTGAATCTTTGTTTTGGAAATGGACTTCTCCTTTAAGCCATTTGCTTCTCAAGTAAATATGTCTTGAATTTAAAATGATTAGATATTTATAGTACTGAGCAAGAAAATAATTTTTTGCAGTGCGCTCACAAATGACTTTCGTTGGTGCAACATAATGTAGGATGTTTTTGTTAATAATTGTTCTTTTGCATGAAGACAAAATATTTTGCATTGTACATACTGCATGCTTCATATGCTATTTAAAAACAGCAGGCAGTGTGCAGTATATACTGTGCAGTACACCGGTATTCACATCAATTGTTTTGTTTTCCAGATCTGTGTGGAGACTCAACCTGTTCAGCATATTTCATCTAAAACCTTTCCAGCGTCTCATCTGTGGGAACTGTGCAATTTGTTTCTTCATGGTAACACATTTGGAAAAATGTAGCATTCTGCATTTGCTCACCAATGGATGTGAATGGGTGCCGTCAGAATGAGAGTCCAAACAGCTGATAAAAACATCACAATAATCCACACCACTCCAGTCCACCAATTAATGTCTTGTGAAGCAAAAAGCTGCGTTTTTGTCAGAAACCAATCCACCATAAAGCTTTTTTCATCTTAAAATCATCGCTTCTAGCCAAAATACAACTTCATAATCCATAATAACGATTCCTCCAGTGAAAAAATCCATCTCCTGTTGTCTCTCACATCAAAATCCACCCCCATATTTTTATTTTTAGAGCTGTTTTAGACTGTTTTGGCTTGTAAACAAGATGCAGATTTCTCTCCTGATTCACACCAGATGACTTTTTCACAGTAGGAGGCGTCATTATGGATTACTGACTCTTAATGATGGATTTGTTTCTTACAAACAAGCAACTTTTGTCTTCACAAGATGTTAACTGATGGACTGGAGTGGTGTGGATTACTTGTGGAATATTGTGATGTTTTTATTAACTGTTTGGACTCTCATTCTGACGGCACCCATTCACATCCATTGGTGAGCAAGTGATAGAGAATGCTACATTTCTTCAAATCTGATGAATAAACAAACTCATCTACGTCTTGGATGGCCTAAGGGTGAGTACATTTTCAGCAAATTTAAATTTTTTTTGATTTTTAAGATTACAACAGTACTAGATTCTGTCTATTGGTGTCAGTTTTAGAGAGAAGCACTTACAACACGGTGACAGGTAAGTAAGATGGCAAGTCAGAGTCTGTAAATGCTATAGCAGCATGTTTATATCTATTCTGGAGAGGTTAAACGGTCTGGATTAGAGTTCACGGTGCTGAGATTAGTTTGCTGAACTGGCTGATAGCAGCACAAGGAGACCATCAAAATCAAAATGATCAAGTGCTTTCTCTTTTAACCTTTGGACGATCCACGCTCAGACGGCAGTAAAATCGCTCAGGCAGAACTGAATCTCCACACAGGTCAAAAACTGACCTCAGATCAGAACGCTCATTGATAGTCATTTCAACTCACATGTGTCATAACAGCATTTCTAATAATTATTCTGTATATTTAAAGACAGCATGAATTAACATTACAAGAGTAATAATGCTGAAAATTCAGCTTTGCATCACAGAAATAAATTACATTTTAACAGATATTCACATACAAAACAGTAACTTTTGAATTTTAAAAATATTTTAGAATATTACAGACTTTTTCTGTATTTTTTAATTGAGTAAATGCAGCCTTGGTGACAACATACATTTTTTTTTTTTTATAAATGCTAGTGTATGTAATAATGTGTACTGATTCATAATATTAAATAAGATGACGTTTTTGGCAGTAAATATTAATTTCATGTTGTCTTTAAGAATTTTAAGAAACCTTTACATCCAGAGGATGGCGTAGTGTAAAACATGCTGATAGTTTATGCAGGAACAGTGAAAGAGATGAGAAATAATACTTGAGAATGAAGATGTGAGACAGGATACAGGCTTGATGAGAAGAAATGAGCAACATGAGACACGTTTACCTGAGCGCCGCTTCTGTGGAGGAAGAACAAAATTAAACACACAGACACACAGCACTGTCTGTGAGCTCAAACGCTGATATCTTGTGGGATACAGGAGCTTTTGTCTTTCAAAATTTCATCGATAAAATTGAACTTTAACACTTTTTGAGCAAGAGTAAATGTAGAGGTCATATCATGTCATATTGTTTTTTATTATTTTATAAAGTTAGTAATATTTTCTTTAAAGCAAAAACAGTCATAATTTAAACTTTAAAGCTGTTCTGACTTTTTTGTCCCGAATTCTGAGTCACAATTAATAACTTTAAAAAAAGTCTAAATTGGAAGATAAAAAGTCTTTAATAGCAAGAGTTTACTCAGCTTTACTCAAATATCTCACATTTTGCTATTTTATATTGAAAATATAGGCTGAATAATTTATGTGATGCATGTAATTCATAACATAAGTGTTTTGGACATATGCATAAGAAAATAAGTGAATGCGTGCATATTTTAAAATAAATATTATTTGCAAGTAGTCTAAATTTAGTATTCTTGTTTCTTGACTGTTCTTTCTTTATTCGTTATTGTTTAATTATTTAATTGTTTATTTTTTTTATTCATATAGTATTCATTAAACTTAATGTCAACTAAAACTATAAAATGTTACTTTAAAAAAAACTGAGATACAATAATATATAAAACCTTATATTTTTTAAATTCAGAAAGTTGCTAGGACAACATTTCTCATTTAAATTTTCTTTAACTTGATGTACTAAAATAACTAAAATTAAAATTAATTAAACACTTTACACCAAGGTTGCATCTGTTAACAATAGTTAACTGTTAGTTAACATGATCAACACTCTAATAATACATTATAGAAATCAAGTTATACCTGTTAACATTAATGTACTATCAACTAACATGAAAATGTACATTTTTATTAACTAACATTAACAAAGGTTAGTAAATGCTGTAAAAATATTGTTCATTGTTAGTGTTAATAGTTCATGTATTAACAAATCCTTATTGTAAAGTGTTACTAAAATAAATAAAAACTATATTTTTAGAAATTATATATATATATAATTATTAAATTACTAAAACTTAAAATAAAAATTGAAAATATAAAAATATAAACTAATTTAATATAAAAACTATAATAGTATCTCAATGATACAATGATACTGTAGCCTGTCAAAGAAAATCCTATATTTTAATAATCCTATATTATATTTTGTTAAATATAAATAAATATATTTATTTATTTATTTATTTATTTATAACCAAAAAATAAATGCATATATATGTAAGTAAATAAATAAATAAATAAAATTACTAAATTACTAAAAATTTAAAATGAAAATTAACAACATAAAAATATAAACTGACTTAACATAAAACTATAATAGTATATCAATGATACTGTAGCCTGTCAAGGAAAATCCTATATTTTTATTTATCATGATACGAGCCCTTTAAAAAAAAAATAATAATTATATGTTTATATATATATGTGACCCTGGACCACAAAACCCAAAACCAGTCTTAAGCAGCACGGGTATATTTGTAGCAATAGCCAAAAATACATTGTATGGGTCAAAATGATGCCAAAAATCATTAGGATAGTAAGTAAAGATCATGTTCCATGAAGATACTTTTTAAATTTCCTACCATAAATATATCAAAACGTAATTTTTGATTAGTAATATGCATTTGGACAACTTTAAAGGCGATCTTCTCAGTATTTTGATTTTTGTGCACCCTTTTTGTGAGTCCAGATATTCAAATATTGCCCTATCCTAACAAACCATACATCAACGGAAAGCTTATTTATTCAGATTTCAGATGATGTATAAATCTCAATTTAAAAAAATTGACCCTTATGACTGGTTTTGTGGTCCAGGGTCACATATATGTATGTATGTACAGTATGTATACTGTTATCCCATTATCCCATATGTCAATGGGACATAAATGTCCAATAAAGCTAAAAACAGCAACTGTATATGCGACCACAGAGATATCAGTGCATCACAGAGAGTACCGAGTGTGAAAACTGAGAGAAAGACAGAGAGAAAAGAGAGAAAGACAGCAGGAAGAAACAGAAACAGAGAGAGAAGCACAGCAGGGTGGGTGGAATACTATAACAGCGCTGTGATTGGTCGGTTGTTATAATACTCCACCCACCTTAGCTGCGATCCTTTGGGCGTGGCCACCCCGTAGCCCTTGGAGTCCAGATTCCCTCCGACTTTCATGGTGTCGCAGGGTTTGCGCTGCTCCGTGTACTCGTTCATGGTGGACTCCAGCAGGAAGGCGTATTTCCCTTTGGACTTGCGCACGCGAGCCACGCCCTCCGCCGTCGTCTTGGTGAAGACCGTGGGTTCGGCCGACTTCATGTAACTCCACATTTTTTCGTACACCGCGATCTTTGACCTCTAGAGGGCGCAGCAAAAAACAGCCATTGAACACTGGGATGCTTTCAGTCAGGATATAGTGTTAATATAGTGTTTTTAGATAGTGATGCTAAAAACAGTAACTGTAGATGTCAATATTTCATAGTATTTGTTTTAGTAACTGTAAAAATAAACAGTAAGAGATAATATACAACCAGTCCAGTGTTATTTTCGTATCATTGATATATTATAGTTTTGTTATTTTAAATATTTTAATATTAATATGAAATATTTTAATATTTATTATTTTTTGTTTATATATTAAATATTAATACTTTGTTTTCACTTTAATTTTGGTTTTAGTATTAGTATTTTTTGTCATTTTCATTTTTTTAAATATATGTCCATACTGTTTTTATTAATTTTTATATATTAGTTTAGTACATTTAGTTTTTGTCATTTTAGTACTTCAAGTTAACCTAAACAAAAATAAGAAATGTTTCCTTGGCAAATAGCTGAAATAAAATAAAATAAAATTAAATAAAATAAAATTAAATAAAATTAAAAAATAATAATAAAATAAAGATTTTTGTTTATTTAAGGTAATGTTTATTTTATTTCAATAACCATTTTTTTATGGTTTTAGTTTTAGTTACTTTAGTACTTTAAGTTAAAGTAAACAAAAATAAGAAATGTTTCTCTGGCAAATAGCTAAAAATAAAATAAAATAAAGATTTTTGTTTATTTTGGTTACTGTTTATTTTAATTTAGTAACCTTTTTTATTTTATGGTTTTAGTTTTAGTTATTTTAGTACTTCAAGTTACACTAAACAAAAATAAGAAATGTTTCCCTGGCAAATAGCTAAAAATAAAATAAAATAAAAAAATAAAATAAAATAAAATAAAATAAAGACTTTTGTTTATTTTAATTAATGTTTATTTTATTTCAATAGCCTTTTTTATTTTATGGTTTTAGTTTTAGTTAACTAGAAACACCTTGTCTTATTCAAAGCAAAGGCGTCTTTTATTATCCCAAACTTATCCTGCTCATTAATATATGTATTATTATATTAATTTATGCACATGCAATATTGATTTGAGCTGAAATTATTTTATGATGTGAAAATAAATAAATAGTCTAATATTACTGTTCAAATCATTTGGAGTCAGTCACATGAAATAAAAATTGAAATAAGTCTCTTATGGGCAGCAAGGCTGCATTTATTCAATCAAAAATACACTAAATATTGTAAAATATTTTTTACAATCTAAAATAACTGTTTTCTACGTAAATATATATTAAAATGTAATGTTTTTTAAAACGTAAAATGTAATATTTTTACAATTTAAAATAAGTGTTTTGTATGTGAATATCTGTTAAAATGTAATTTATTTCTGTGATCAAAGCTGAATTTTCAGCATCATTACTCCAGTCTTCAGTATCACAAGATCCTTCAGAAATGATTCTAATATGCTGATTTGCTGCTTAAGAAACATGTCTAATTGATACATGTTGAAATCATTAATATTTTTGTTGAAACTGTGACCCATTTTGTTTTTCAGGATTCTTTGATAAATATAAAGTTCAAAAGAACAGCATTTATTTGAAATAGAAATATTATGTAGCATTATAAATGCATTACTGTCACTTTTGATCAATTGGATGCATCCTCGCTGCATAAAAGCACTAATTTCTTTCAAAACAATTGCACTAACCCCAAAGTTTATTAATTTATTGGCTACTGAAATGTCATTTGTCAAATTATAACACATCCTACGTTTCAGATCTGTGCAGTCTGAAAAGACGAATGGGTCTAATACGGCTAAAATGTGCATGTTTGTCCTGTGAGATATCATATTTGACATGCTGCTGTCCCAGTGTGTTTTGTACTTGATCATTTGTGCCTCTTTTATACACAGGCTTAGTCTTAAGCTGCAGTATGTGAGAGGAAAGCAGCGGAGCGTGACGGACAGCCACCCCATTATAATGTTCGTCACGTCCAGTCTGGAGCGCTGTTGTGCCGTAACACTTCAAAATAAAACATCACCCACGCCGATGAATAAACAGCGCCCTCGACAAACCCGCGCTCAGACACAAACGCCCGACAACAAATGACAAACAAACTCACGCGTTAGTCCAAACACAACGGGGCGCTTGACATTTACTTATTCCCTGGGTAACTGATCAAACGTTTCTCTCCAGTATATCAGTGATGCTCTGCTGAGGCACTGAGACGGATGCAACAGTTATTGTGATGGGGTTATAAAGAATAAGACAGATTTTATATCGTCACAAAATAAGACTATGTTATTGTACTTTATATATTAAGTTGAATATATATAATTTTATACACACACTACTGGTCTAAGGTTTGGATTTTTAATGCTTTTTGAAATAAGTATCTTTTATGCTCATCAAGGCTGCATTTATTTGAAAAAAATACTATAAAAACAGTAAAATTGTGAAATATTATTACAGTTTAAAATAGCTGTTTTCTATTGTAATATGTTTCAAATTGTAATTTATTTCTGTGATCAAAGCTGAATTTTCAGCATCATTACTCCAGAAATTATCTATTACTCCATTACTTCAGAAATTATTCTAATATGCTGATTTGCTGCTCAATTATTATTGGTGCTCAATTAATAATAATGGTACTTAATTATTTGTATGTAGTTTATTTGAAATAGAAATCTTTTCTAACATTATAAATGTCTTTACTGTCACTTTTGCTGAATAAAAGTATTCATTTCTTTACAAAAAATAACAATTTTGAGCAGCAAATCAGCATATTAGAATGATTTCTGAAGGATCATGTGACACTGAAGACTGGAGTAATGATGCTGAAAATTCAGCTTTGATCACAGAAATAAATTACATTTTAAAAGATATTCACATAGAAAACATTTACTTTAAATTGTAAAAATATTTCACAATTTTACAGTTTTTACTGTATTTTTCAACAAATAAATGCAGCCTTCGGTAAGCATAAGAGACCTCTTTAAAAAAAAACTACTACAAGTGTAAACGTCAAACAAGTCATAAAAAAAGTCATGATTTTCTATAAAGCTGCTTTGAAACAATGTGTTTTGTGAAATAAATTTGACTCGACTTTGACTAGAATGGCAGAAAGAATGAGAAAATGTGGTGAAGGTATGGATATTTTAATGTTTTTTGAAATAAGTATCTTTTATGCTCATCAAGGCTGAATTTATTTAAAAAAATACTGTAAAAACAGTAAAATTGTGAAAAAATTATTATAATTTAAAAGAGTTGTTTTCTATTGTAATACGGTTTAAATTGTAATTTATTTCTGTGATGCAATGCTGAATTTATAGCATCATTACTCCAGTCTTTAGTGTCACGTGATCATTCAGAAATCATTCTAATATGCTGATTTGCTGCTCAGTTACTATCAGTTATTATTGGTGCACAATTATTAATAATGGTACATACTGTTGAAAACAGTTTATTCTGGATTTTAAGTTTATTTATTTGATATAGAAATCTTTTATAACATTATAAATGTCTTTACTGTCACTTTTGATCAATTTAATGCCTCCTTGATGAATAAAAGTAACAATCTCTTATCATGGTTTACACAAAAATATTAAATGGCAAAAACTGTTTTGAACATTTACATTAATCAGAAATATTTCTTAAGCAGCAAATCAACATATTAGAATGATTTCTGAAGGATCATGTGACACTGAAGACTGGAGTAATGATGCTGAAAATTCAGCTTTGATCACAGAAATATATTACATTTTAACAGACATTCACATAGAAAACACTTATTTTAAATTGTAGAAATATTTCACATTTTTTACAGTTTTTACTGTATTTTTGATTAAATAAATGCAGGCTAGAAGAGACTTCTTTCGAAAAACGTATCTAAAAACGTTAATTTGTATCTTTATGCTCACCAAGGCTGCATTTATTTGATCAAAAAACAGTAAAAACTGTAAAATTGTGAAATATTTTTACAATTTAAAATAGCTGTTTTCTATGTGAATATATTGTAAAATGTAATTTATTTTTGTGATGCAAAGCTGAATTTTCAGCATCATTACTCCAGTCTTCAGTGTCACATGATCCTTCAGAAATCATTCTAATATGCTGATTTGCTGCTCAATTATTATTGGTGCTCAATTATTAATAATGGCTGAGTTGTTGAAAATGGTTTATTTGGGATTTTTGATTAACAGACAGTTCAAAAGAACAGCATTAATATCTTTCATAACATTATAAATACCTTCACTGTCACTTTTGATCAATTTAATGCATCCTTGATGATTGAAAGTAATAATTTCTTAAAAAACTTTTTTTTTGAAAGGTGGTGTGTCATGGTTTCCACAAAATATTAAATGGTAAAAACTGTTTTGAATATTTATATTAATCAGAAATGTTTCTTAAACAGCAAATCAACATATAGAACGATTTCTGAAGAATCATGTGACACAGAAGACTGGAGTAATGATGCTGAAAATAAATTACATTTTAACATATATTCACATAGAAAAGACTTATTTCACATTTTTACAGTTTTTACTGTATTTTTATCAAATAAATGCAGCTTTGGTGAGCAGAA
This sequence comes from Cirrhinus mrigala, assembly GCA_036247105.1. NCBI lineage: Eukaryota > Metazoa > Chordata > Actinopteri > Cypriniformes > Cyprinidae > Cirrhinus > Cirrhinus mrigala. Next base: position 33,345,966 of record CM070021.1, read on the forward strand.
GAGACGTTTGCTACTGTAAGATATTAAGATGTAAACAATAATGTCATGATTTTCTATAAAGCTGCTTTGAAACAATGTTTTGTGAAATAAATTTGACTTGACTTTGTCTAGAGTGGTAGAAAGAATGACAAAATGTGGTGTAGAGGGTGAGACGGGTTGGAAAAGAGAAGAGGAGAATGAATGAGAATCTGTGGCAGAGAAAGTGAGACGGGTTGGAACCTGAATGCCAGTGAGAATGACAAAATGAATGTTTTCCCATGCAGGAGTGTAGCATCACACCATCTGTGTGTGACAACAGGGAGACAGATACCGAGTGAGACGCATGCGGTGCTGCTCGGCTAATTAATGAACAGCCCATTCATTCAGCTCACGCAGATTCTCTCTCATGTTACCCGTCTCTCTCTCTCTCTCTCTCTCTCCACCTATCTGTCTTTCTCCCTCTATCACTTTCTCTTTGCTCTCTGAGTAAATTGCTTTTTCAGCTCCTCTCCCAACTGCAGACAGTCTCTCTATGTAGATGTGAGCGCAGGTTTGGCTCTTATACTCTTTGGAGTCTGATTCAATTTCTGATCTATTACTGTGATGACTGAACTGTAATGTGCATGTCAGTCTGGTCTGTCTGTCTTTGGATGACTTCAACTACAAAACACAATATTCAGACACATGCGATGTTAAAAAAAAAGATTTGGGGTGGGTGGTGTGAGCAATATATACCAAGATATTAAAGTTTATGATATCTTAATATCTTCATGCCTTATAGTCGCAGAGTTGGGAGATAATGTAGTTACATTTTGCAACAATACAAGCAATCAAGCAGTTGAAATTTGCTATACAGTAGCCTATATATCAATTTATGTGTGTTTATAGTGCCAGTCAAAAGTCTGGAAAAATTAAGATTTTATGTTTTTGAAAGAAGTCAATTATTTAATCAAAAATACAGTAAAAAGTAGGATTATTACAATTTAAAATAGCTGTTTGCTATGTGAATATACCTTAAAATGTAATTTATTCTTTTGACTAAAGCTGAATTTTCAGCATCATTACTCCACACTTTTACACAATTCAAAAAACATCATACTTTTTTCGTTTATTTCAGTTAATGTCAGAAAACTAACAAGCTAAGCCAGTAGTATTACTGACAATGTAGTGTAAACATGGCTAAAGACGTAAAAAGAGGAACAGATGAACCGAATAAATTGAGTGAGTCATTTACGCTGGAACTGCTCTGATTGATTCAAACTCGTGACTTCGATCGTTCCTTTCAAGCGATTCACTAGCACAAATAAGATCGAATTAAAAGAGACATTCATTTTAGAATTTCAACATCGCTTGTAATGATATAAAAAAGCACAAAGTGATGGCTGAAACGGAGCTTTTCAATATTCAGAATCAGATAAACCATCGCGTCGCAAAATGATTCACTGATTCGTAGCGCTCTAATTGGATCGCGTATCGCAAATCATTTGTTTCAAATCAGGACTTCAAATCGTGTATTGCGAATCATTTGATTTAGATCAAAACTTTGTAGCGGGTTCGTGAATCATTTCACGAATTGAATGATTCAAATCAAATGATCTGAAGTTCCGATCTAAACCAAATGATTCACGATCCACACTCCAAGCCTGTGTGTCCCAATGTGCATACTATCCATCCTAAATTCTATGTGATAGTAGTAATTTTCAATACTATTTAGGGCAGATAGGTTGGATAGTGAGCACATCGGGATGCAAGGCAAGTCCTGATCTGAAATTATGGTTCACGAATCATTATTCAGACCGTGACCTCAAAGCGTGGATCGTGAATCATTTGATTCAGATCAGGACTTCGCTTATCGTGAATCATTTGATTTGGATTGGACTTCGTAGCGGGTTATTAAATCATTTCACGAATTGAATGATTCAAATCAAATGATTCGCGATACACGATTTGAAGTCCCGATCTAAACCAAATGATTCGCGATCCGCACTCCGAGTCCTGATCTGAAATTATGGTTCACGAATCATTATTCAGATCAGGACTTCGATTATCGTGAATCATTTGATTTGGATTGGACTTCAGAGCGAGTTCGTGAATCATTTCACAAATTGAATGATTAAAATCAAATGATTCGCCATACGCGATTTGAAGTCTCGATCTGAATCAAATGATTGGCTATTCATGATCCGTGCTCTGAGTCCTGATCTGAAATGATAGTTCACGAATCATTATTCAGATAGTGACCTCACGCGTGGATCGCGAATCATTTGATGCAGATCGGAACTTCAAATCGCGTATCTCGAATCATTTGACTTAGATCAGAACTTCACTTATCGTGAATCATTTGATTTTGAATGGACTTTTGTAGCGGGTTTTTAAATCATTTCACGAATTGAATGATTCAAATTGAATGATTCAAATCAAATGATTCACGATACACGATTTGAAGTCCCGATCTAAACCAAGTCCTGATCTGAAATAATGGTTCTACAAACATTTGATTCAGATCGGGACTTCAAATCGCGTATGGCGAATCATTTGATTCAGATTTGATACTTCAGGAATCATTTGACTTAAATCGGAACTGTGCGTATCGTGAATGATTTGATTTGGATTGGACTTCAGAGTGGGTTCGTGAATCATTTCACAAATTGAATGATTCAAATCAAATGATTTGCCATACGCGATTTGAAGTCCCGATCTGAATCAAATGATTGGCGATTCACGATCCGTGCTCTGAGTCCTGATCTGAAATGATAGTTCACGAATCATTATTCAGATCGGGACTTCGAAGCATGGCTCGTGAATCATTTGTTCAGTTTGGGACTTCAGAGGGCGTATGACGAATCATTTGTTTCAGATCAGGATTTTTATAAACAAAACAAAGAAAAAAAAGAGAAAGAAAGTAGCTATACACAAATACAAATCCCTGAAGAAAATTAACCGTGGTTTTACTATAGTAAAAGTGTATTAACTATGTTTGTTTTTATTTTGTACAACCACAGTTTTACTACAAATACCATGGTTCAACTATGGTTAGTGTAGAAAACAAAGAAAAGTTACATACAAAATGAGAGATAAACACAAAATGTGACCCAGACGACACTAATATGTTGATTTACTGCTCAAGAAACATTTCTGATTATTATCAATGTTGAAAACAGTTGTGCGGCTTCATCATTTTGTGGAAACCGTGATACATTTTATTTTTCAGGATTCTTTGATGAAGACAAAAGTTTGAAAGAACAGCATTTTACTTGAAATAGAAATCTTTTATAACATTATGTCTGTACTGTCACTTTTGATCAATTTAATGCTTCTTTGATCTTTGATTAATAAAAATATACATTTATTTTAACAAAAATCTTCATCAAACTCATCTAAATGCATTATCTTTTAGTTTGGTTTCATTTTCTGTTTCATTATAATAATTAATTTTGTTCTCTCACCCTGAAGAACTCTTTGGTGGAACCGGAGTCAAGAGTCCCGTAGGCGATTTCTGTCTGTTTGGCGAGGTCTTCTGCGCTCTCGATAGGCGACACCATTCTCTCCACGGTGAGGAAGGCAGCCAGGTTTGCCGTGTAGGAGGAAATGATGATGAGAGTGAAAAACCACCAAACACCTCCAACTATACGACCAGACAGAGACCTGAGAGACACAAAGAGACACAATGAAGAGAATGTACAATTAAACAACTGCATGTTGAAAATCACAACACAAATTCAAATTGTCATGCCTCCGATTACATCTGCTTCATTCTGAAGACAAACGCTCACATTATGCAGCATGAAATAGCTCATCTGTAAACTGCTGTTTCCATTTTGTTGACACACAGTCGTCAATTCAGAAGAGGTACGGAGACTGATTGCACCAGTGTTCATTTATTTAGAGCTTTCCTGCATCAGTCAGTCCTAAAAAATACACACACAAAGCACTGAACACAGGTTTTGCAGCTCTGCAGAAGTCTGACGTATGTCTGGAGACAATTAAAGTAATCCACACAACTCCAGTCCATTAATTAATGTCTTGTGAAGTAAAAAGCTGTTTGTTTGTAAGAAACAAATCCATCAAGGCGTGTTAACTTTAAACCAAATCCATAATCCATAATAACGCTTCCTCCAGTGAAAAATTCCATCTCCTGTTGTTTCTCACATCAAAATCCAGCCTTGTAAACAGTGCTTGATCTGTGCAGATTTCTCTCCTGATTCAGACCAGAAGACTTTTTCATTGTAGGAAGTGTTATTATGGATTATGAACTCATATTTTAGCTGGAAGCAGCAGTTTTAATGATGGATTTGTTTCTTACAAGCACAGCTTTTGTCTTCTCAAGATGTTAATTGATGGACTGGAGTGGTGTGGATTACTTGTGGATTATTGTGATGTTTTTATCAGCTGTTTGGACTCTCATTCTGACGGCACCCATTCACTGCATTGGTGAGTAAGTCATGTAATATTAGATTTCTACAAATCTGATGAAGAAAAAAACTCATCTATATCTTGGATAGCCTGAGGGTGAGTATATGTTTAGCAATTTTCATTTTTTGGGGTGAACTATTTCTTTTAAACTCATTGAGCTTCAGTCTACCTATTAAAGGCATATTGTACAACAGAAAATGAGTAAGATATATGAGATATCTTTCGTTTTGTACATTTTGTCTTCATTTTTAGACTGCCAAACAATCTCTGGTTTCACTCCGCAAGATGGTGATATTAAATTTCTGCTTTAGAAATGACTTTACACTATTTCAAGAAGTGGCAGAACACTCATTATAAGCTTATAAAACTGTAGCGCATCTGTGAGACCTGCAGTAAATCCAGAAAACATTAGAGTCTTCAAAACGAAACCTAGATCTCATTAAAAACACACCATTCTCTCACTTTAGACTAATCTACTGAAACACACCACTAGCTACACTGACCTGGGTTCATCAATAAGAATGGCAGAACACGCAGATTCATTCAAAAGCCATAGTAAAATGTAATTACCCTAAAATACCAGGCAAAATGCATTTTGTACGGCAATGTGCTGCAGGGAACGGAACGGTTTCTTCACAGAAGCTGTGATGGTAATAAACTCTGTAAAAATGTCTATAGAACTGGCCAATTGAGTTTCAGGCCAAACTAGGCTGTTTCCCATTGGTTTATTTGGTTCTCTAAGTCAGAATCATTCTACACATTTTATATCAATCATCTTAGACACTTGAAAAAAATCTGATTAAATTAGAATAGAAAATGAGACCATAGATAAAATAACAATTAAAATTTAAATATGTAACCCCAATTATAAATATAATTATTAGATTAATATTAACAAGTACGTTTTGTATGGAAATTCACCATGAAGGAAGTCAAATAAAGATGATATTTATCTTTTTCTGCACATTATGTACAAGCTATTATTTATTAGTGAAGGTAGTTTTTTATTTGTATAGAGTTCTGGTTTTTCACAATACATAAGATGCTTTACAGAAAATAAGAGCCTGCAAAATAACCAAAAACTGATTGTCAGCGAATAAAGAGCGCTTGCATTCTAACCAATCGAGTTTAAGATTCGGTTTGAGTTGTGTGGAACTGGACCAATCGTAATTGAAAATCCAAACTGCGATTATCCAATTATTGCTGCTCACAGGATGTGAGAGGCGGGGCGAAGTTGCAGCGTTCTGAGTGAGCAACAGGTGTGCGATTGGAAGGTTCTAGAATTTAAAATATGATGATTCAAATATATATTTTGTATATTAGCCAAAAAAAAAATATACATGTTTAAGGATTATCATTAACATAAGTGGCAAGTTTGGGCATGGAGTAGTTTTTTTTTTCGCGGTTGTCAGGTGAAGATATGTGTGATGTAAACAAGAGATATGCTGAGGTAAAACTTCTCCTTATAAAAATTTCCAGATGATCAACCGTTATTTTCATCATTGAATTTACGGTTCTACCGACGGACAAAGACCCCGTCGAGCGCTAAAAAGTTCGGATGTTTGTATTAAAAGCCTGTCAAATTGTCGCTTTTATCCCCGTTAGCGTCACCGCGTCTGCGCATGCGCCACACAGGTAAGCGTTTTCCCCTTGTGATTATCCACCTTATTTTTCCCATAAGAGTGGGTGCAGTCATTTGTAAATTTTTCATCCACTTCCAGCTATTTTTAGCTGCACAAAAAGCTCGTTTTGCTGCTTGATATTGCAAACTGGTGTGTCTTGCCATGTTATTTTAATGTATTATCTTAATTATGAACACACTGGTTTGTAGTGCAAACTGTTTTACCGTTTACTGCACTTCGATATTCTTATCGTTATTTCCCTATGGCGGATTATGAACCGGACGTCTAACACATTACCAGAAAACAGCTTACTTCCGCATTGAAAAATAAGGTGGATACGCTACATGAAGCAAATGTTTGTTGTTAAACAACACTACAATTCACTGAACGCACTGTATTAATTTCCCTCGTCGTTCATTCTTGCCAAAAATGAAATATATGGCTCTATTTAGACTACCTGGATGCGCGGCCATATTGGCCATACTCGGATGTAAACAACAGCATGGATTGCACAATTAATGTACTACTTAATTCGTTGCTCTGATAATTTATGCTGCCTAAAACATGGGGAAAAAAAACGTGTGGAAGCTGCTAAATCATATAGGGAAGAAATTAGTAAGCAGAAGAGGGTGCAATATTTTGTCACACTAAAGTAATGGTAAAGATACAGTTGAGGTCGAAAGTTAAAGTGCCCCTATTATGCGTTTTCAAATATGTCCTTTCATGCAGTGTGTCATGTAGCTGTATGTGAACATAAACTATCTGCAAAGTTGTGAAGCCGACACTGCACGATACATAAAGTTATTGTCTATCAAAAAAAGAGTCGACTCACATTTGCCTAAACGAGTCGTCAGGATTTCAAATCTTTTTCTGTTACGGCCACACGTCACGAAGTAACAGATTTGCTTAATGTCCGCCCACGTTCTACGTCGCGAACAACTTGCTCGCCCATAAACAGTAACATTTCCATATGGTTTATGTCACATGGAAATTTACACGTACATTATACGGAAGACGCTGTATCATACGCTGTGAGTAAAACTGTTTTATATTCACTTCCAAAAGATGATGAATCTACAAAGATTGTATTTTCTGGCGATCGTTCAAAATACGTAGTTGTGTACGTTATGTTGTGTAACAGCACTGCACGTCATGTTAACCATCACGCTTCTGTAGTTCTGTTGTACTGTTGTTGTAGTCTGACAATTTGTGATTGATGCAGCTTGACTGTCTGTCTGTCTCATTCGTTGGAGTAATGATAAAGGATGGCGCACGAATCGGCTTTCACACCGCATGCGGAACAAGCTGTGCTATGAAACCCGTTCATTTCAATGCCTTCCGCCGTGTGAGGACGGCTTGTCTCGGTCTCGACCAAAGCGGATGTGCAGTAGAGCGCGCACACCACGGACAAAGTTCAAATGAGTTGTTCAAATGAACTTTTGCCGATGCGCTGAACCCAGCGGCAGAGCAGCGCTTTCCGTGTTCGGTGTAAAGCCGCTATAAAGCATTGACAAGTATCAAGGCTGTCAGTAAGTAATGGCAGTGGGCGTTTCGTTTTCCGACACGCTGTACGCGGTAGACCAATCATAAAGGACTGCACCATCTGACCAATCACAGCAGTGAGGGCTCACAGAAAGGAGGGGTTTAGAGAGACTGATTCTTTGAACTGCTTCGTACGAGTCGTTTACGAATCATTTAGAAATGGGGTAAAATTAAATCTATTTTTGGAGAAAACTGAAGTATTTTTTGACCTTGCATACATGTAAACCCGTTTTAGGAGTCTCATGAAACAATATTAGCAACCTTTAAAATGGCATAATAGGGGCACTTTAACACACCTTGCAGAATGTGCAAAATGTTAATTATTTTACCAAAATAAGAGGGATCATACAAAACGCATGTTGTTGTTTTTTTTTATTTGGTACTGACCTGAATAAGATATTTTGCATAAAAGATGTTTACATATAGTCCACAAGAGAAAACAATAGTTGAATTTATAAAAACGACCCTTTTCGAAAGTTTACATATACTTGATGCTTAATACTCTGACGTTACCTGGTTGTTCATGAGTCCCCTTGTTTGTACACATCTTCATTCTGTTCAAAAGTTTACACCCCTGGTTCTTAATGCAGTATGTTTCCTTCTGAAGCATCAGTGAGTGTTTGAACCTTCTGTAATAGTTGCATATGAGTCCCTCAGTTGTCCTCAGTGTAAAAAGATGGATCTCAAAATCATACAGCCATTGTTGGAATGGGTTCAGATACACAAAAATGCTGAAAAACCAAAGAATTGGTGGGGCCTGAAGGATTTTTTTGAAGAACAGCAGGCAGTTTAACTGTTCAGGACTGTTCAGTTCCATTTGGTTCAGTGGCATTGTTTATTTTTAGTGCTGCCAGTAAGTCATAATGTCTTCTTTTTAAATTTCTGATGCTTTGACTCTACTGCTTTTCAGATCATTTTACTTAAATCTTTAACACTGGAGCTAGCTAGTCATGATGTCAGTTCACAGTCCAGCTCAGTGAGCACTGTGTATTTAAGGCATATGTGCATGCATGTGTGGTGTGTGTGCAGTTTGTACTGTCACTGCACTGGCAGGAATGAATTTTAAATGGAGACAGTTTCAGCACAGCAGAGACGGAGAGATAGAGAGAGATGGGAAGGAGGAGCAGAGCAAGAGCTAGACATTGACCCTATCTAAAGAGTCATGTCCGCAGAGAATACTGTGGTGATGAGAGAGCAAAATCATGGCTGGAAAGGACAAATCTCTCTCTCTCTGTCTTTGGATGGTGGATGAGGTGATAAGACGGTCCTTTTGATGCCTGTGTGTGATTGTGTTTATGCGTGTGCCATCGGAGGTCATGAAGAAGCGCTCTAATCTCGCTCTGAATAACGGCTGCATCACATTTAAGCGGGAATCCACTGATGGTGTCGTTTGTTGTCACTGCATGCGTTATTTTAGCAACTAAATCACTGGAGGAATTCATGCAAATCGGGGATGGTGCAAACGTGGCCAGTAAGTCTGTGCTGGACAGATTTATTTGGATGTGGTTTCCCATCATGTTGAGCGCACGAGTGCGATCTGGCACTAAAGAATATATTTATGCCTGGAATCAAGATTCGATTACACTGTTTTAACAAACTCATAAACCTAATGTGATGCATTTTTGCCAGTCAGTCATACATAAATGAGGTCAGATTTCTGAATGTTTTAAATGCACAATAACCAGCTTTATATACAGAATTTATCATCAACAAATCCATTTGGTTCAATCTCATACATTTTAACTACACTACCAGTCAAAAGTTTTTGAACAGTAAGATTTTTAATGTTTTTTTAAAGAAGTCTCTTCTGCTCACCAAGCCTGCATTTATTTGTTCCAAAGTGCAGCAAAAACAGTACAATTGTGAAATATTTTTACTCTTTAAAATAAGTGTTTTCTATTTCAAATTATATTTAAAATAATATTTATTTCTGTGATTTCAAAACTGAATTTTTAGGTTCATTACTGCAGTCACATGATCCTTCAGAAATCATTCTAATATTCTGATTTGCTGCACAAAAACATTTTTTATTTAAAATAGAAATCTTTTGTAACATTATAAGTTGTAACATTATAAGTCTCTTTACCATTACTTTTGATCAATTTAAAGCATCCTTGTTAAATAAAAGTAATAATTTCTGTAATCCACCAAAAATTATGCTGACTCCAATCTTTCTATTCATTAAAGAATCCTGAAAAAATATACTTTTAAAAAAATGTAGTGTTAAATATTGATAATAATAATAATAATAATAATAACAATAAAAATCTCACAGCAAATCAGCATATTAGAATGATTTCTGAAGGATCGTGTTACACTGAAGACTGGAGTAATGATGCTGAAATTTTAGCTTTGACCACAGGAATAAATTAATTACATTTTAAAATATATTCAAATAGAAAACAGTTATTTTAAATAGTAAAAATATTTCTGATATTATTTTTTTTTTTGCTGTACTTTAGATGCAAAATGCAGGTTTGGTGAGCAGAAGAGACTGGTAGTTTACTTGAATTTTGCTAATTCCACATTTCAACCATGTTTATATATTTTAATTAAATTTAATTACTGGATTTATGCTGATTCTAAGCAATCTGAATAAATGCATAAATGTAAAAATCTGATTATTTAAATAAAATCAAATAGATGCAAATAGTTAATAATAATCTGTGTTTGACAGCATGTATGACTGACAAATATGCCATTTTTTTTAACAAAACAAACAAGTTTCTTGTCATTATTTGCAAAATCTACCAGCAGAATATAAACATTTTCTATTTTCAGTGGTAACCAATTCATTAAGAACCAGCTCATATGAGTATTGTGTGCAAATCAGTTTATTCGTTGCATGTAGCCAGCTCAGACCCAGTCTTTTTATCTCATCATTTTCAATTCAGACCGCGATCTCACATTCATAACTCGGGTAAAATATGATTTCTTTTGTAGTGATGCTGTGGATTCAGCATCAGCTCAGGAATGGCTACTCTAAAATCAATCCTGCTGAGACAGAGAATAGAAGACTGAAGTGTTGTAACAGAGATACTGTATGAAACACAGAGGAGAAGCAGAGTTTGATAACAGTGGAGGAGACAGAGAACAAAAGAATATCAAAGGAACAAAAGAGAAAGACGCTAGGAAACAGGAGACAGACGTGACCAGCAGAATGGATTTGTGTGTGTGATGCATCTCGACAGGTGTGTAACCTTTGTGCTAATGTGTTGCGGACCTTCTTTGCTTTAAGGTTCATCCAAATATAAAAATTTGCTATAAATGTGCTCACCCTTAAGCCATCCAAGATTTAGATGAATGTTTCTTCATCAGATTTGGAGAAATGCAGCACTACATCACTTGCTCGCCAATGGATGTGAATGGGTGCCGTCAGAATTAGAGTCCAAATGGCTGATAAAAACATCACAATAATCCTTAAGTAATCCGCACCACTCCAGTTCATCAGTTAACGTCACATATTTAACTGTTTTGGACTGTTTTTGCTTGTAAACATTGCTTGATCTGTGCATATTTCTCAACTGATTTAGATAAGATTACAGTTTGAAGTCAAAAACATCTTAATGATGGATTTGTTTCTTACAAACATGCAGCTTTTGGCTTCTCAAGACGTTAACTGATGGACTGGAGTGGTGTGAATTACTTGTGAATTATTGTGATGTTTTTATTAGCTGTTTGGACTCTCTTTCTGACGGCACCCATTCACTGCACAGGATCCACTGGTGAACAACTGATGCTACATTTCTCCTAATATGAAGAAAAATGAACTCATAATTGACTAGTTTGCATGTTCATACAAACTACAAAAGTGTACTGTGCTCGCCAATGGATGTGAATGGGTGCCGTCAGAATAAGAGTCCAAATGGCTAATAAAAACATCACAATAATCCTTAAGTAATCCGCACCACTCCAGTCCACTAGTTAACGTCACATATTTAACTGTTTTGGACTGTTTTTGCTTGTAAACAGTGCTTGATCTGTGCATATTTCTCAACTGATTTAGATGAGACGGTTTGAAGTTAAAAACATCTTAATGATGGATTTGTTTCTTACAAACGTGCAGATGTTAACTGATGGACTGGAGTGGTGTGAATTACTTGTGAATAATTGTGATGTTTTTAATAGCTGTTTGGACTCTCATTCTGACGGCACCCATTCACTGCACAGGATCCATTGGTGAGCAACTGATGCTGCATTTCTGCTAATATGAAGAAAAATGAACTCATAATTGACTAGTTTGCATGTTTATTCAAACTAAAAAGTGTACTAGAAAAGCTATTAAATATTATCCTAAACACACACACAGACACACAAGTCATCAGGCACAGCACGACACACAATCAGACGTGAGCAGTCATAATACAGGGAGTCTATTATAAATGTGCACATCACAGGATTAAGAGCAATAATCCTTTAAGAGGAAATTATCTCTGCGTGTGCCGCATGAATCACACGCCGTGTCCTAAAGCTCTGCTGCAATACAGAAACAACACGCGCTCTGACATCAGCAGACAATACAGCCGACGGCGCATAATATTCAGAAGAAATACACTTGTATGTGTGGTGCATTATAAAGAGATTCGTATTGCATTATGATGTACGTTGCTGTGCATTATATCCTTTGCAAATTATTGCAGTGTAACGGCATAGTTTTAGTTAATATTCTGTCTATTTAATGTGGCTTAAACACTTTTGGGCAATTAGAATCTAGAAGTCTATCTATCTAAAAAGATAAATAAGTGTTCATGTTATATTTTCAAGTATTTCATGTGCATATATATATATATATATATATATATATATATATATATATATAAAAAAACAGTGCTATTTTAGTATAATTTATATATATATTTTCTGTTTTCATTTTAATTATAGGTAAACTTTTAGTAAATTTGTTGTTTTGTCATTTTTAATAGTTTTGAATTTTTAAAAAATATGTGTATGAAGAGTTCATTTGCAAAAACAGATAACTGTTTTTAACAATTTTCAAAAATCATGTTTTTTCATTGTGCAATCCAGTTAATCTCGATCAAAAAGTTGGGTTTTAAGTAAATATGGGTTTAAGTAAAAATAATTAAAAAAAAAAAAAAAAACCCAACAACAACAGCTAACTAGCACAATAAAAACATGCTAACATAATAAACATTTTTTTGAACATTTTAAAAAACTGAGTTATCCGTTTTTTGCAAATCATATTCATTATATTTTTAAAATATATTTATTTCCTTTTTAATTACAATTTAGCTTACTTTGTTATTTTCATATGTCAGTTTAAATGAAAATGATAAATGATACCTTAATAACTTCTTGAAATAATTTTTTAGCAATGTTATTTAACTATAATTGATTATACTATTATAATTTCTATTAATAATTTAATTATTTGTTGGTATTTATATCTTTATTTTTGTTTTTATTTTTCTGTTTTCATTTTAATGTTAAAGTTTTAGTAATTTAGGTTTCTTTTTTAAATAAAATATTTTTAAAATACATCTGTATATGTTTATTTTTGTTTTTATTTTTCTGTGTTCATTTTAATTTTAGTTAAAGTTTTAATAATTTAGTTTTACTTTTTAAAATAAAATATTTCTGTATATTTTTTTTTAATATAATTTTATTTAATAATATAATTTCTATTTCAGTTTTGGTTTGGTTTTAGTTATTTTAGAATGTCAAGTTGATGGAGAAAAAAAATGTTTTAGTGTTTTTGTGAATTTTGAGTAAAGAAAAAACAAAAAGAAAATATGCTTTCTTTCATTATACCTCATTTGGCATTATTAAATGCCATTATATTGACCCATTTTGAATTCTAGATTTCATTTAAAATACATATTGGTTGACCCTATTAATAATGCATGAAGATTTCTCTCTAATGCATTACATGCAGGCTTCACGTGAAGTGTGACCTGTTTCTGAAAGGATTTTTGTTGAAAAACCATGGCAAAATTTTTTTTCATTTGTTCAAGAATAGGTGTGCAATTCTCTCACTGTCTGCCTGACTGACAGCCTAATTCAACCTGCAGCCCGAGATATTGATGGAATGTCCTGATGTCAGTGAGGAGAACATGAGCGAGAGATACAGACAGACAAAGAGAGAGAGAGAGGAGCAGAAACCGAAGCGAAATTGAAGGACAAATAGTCCTGCCTCTTTGCATGTTCACTCGCCCCGTGTGAGACTTGATAATGGAGAATCAATTTGCTGCAGCTGCTGTTTACACAAAGACACATTCCCTTGATTGTTCAGTGGACATCTGCGCAAAATTACTCTTACGAACGCGTGTATGCGCTTCAGTGAGATTTAGACAACATGAAACCGCATTTGCTAAGCTTCAGCCTTCTGTAATGTGATTTATTTCTCAGTAAAACAGACTGGGATTTGCTGGGATTTGATCGATCATAAATTGATAGAACTGGTTAATTTTTTTTTTTTTCATGCCAACACAGCCTTGATGATAATCGACTGAACATGAAAGTCATTTTAGAGTCAGAGTCAGTTATTGCATTATTATTAATGATTATGTACACTGTTTTTTTTTTTCAGTATATTATGGACTGATTATTTGGCTAAACAGTTATTAGTTTAACCATAGTATTTGTAGAAAAACTGTGGTTATACAAAAAAAAAAAACATGGTTACTACACTTTTAACTGTAATGAAACCATTGGATTTGTTTGTTTATATATTTTTTTTTATTTTGTTTTAAAAACTGTTGCCTTAATGGTTTGATGTTTTGTACTGTTTAATTAAAAAAACAAAAAACGATTTGCAATATGCACTCCAAAAATCCAACCTGGAGCAAATGATCATCAATCCGCTCTCCGAAGTTCTGTTCTGAATCAAAAGATTCACAAACCCGCTCCGAAGTTCAGATCTTAATCAGATGATTTGCGAACCTGCTCCGAAGTTCCAAACTTAATGATTTGTGATCTGTGCTCAGACGTCCCGATCTGAATCAAATGAATCACAACCCGTGCTCTGATATGCCGATCTGAGTCAAAGTATTATTGATCTGCACTCAGAAGTTACGATCTGAATCAAAAGATTCACAAACCCGCTCCGTAGTCCCGATATGAATGAAATGATTCGCGACCCACTCTCTGATATCCCGATCTGAATCAAATGACTCGCGATCCTTGCTCTGAAGTCCCGATCTGAATCAAATGATTTGCAATCCACACTCAGAAGTTTCGATCTGAATCAAAAGATTCACAAACCCGCCCCGAAGTCCTGATCTGAATCAAATGATTCGCAAACTTATGCTCTGATATCCCGATCTGAATCAAATGACTTGCGATCCTTGCTCTGAAGTCCCGATCTGAATCAAATGATTCGCAACCTGCGCTCTGATATCCCAATCTGAATCGTCAAATGATTATCGATCTGCACTCAGAAGTTCCGATCTAAATCAAAAGATTCACAAACCCTCTCCGTAGTTCTGATATTAATGAAATGATTCGCAACCTGTGCTCTGATATCCCGATCTGAATCAAATGACTTGCGATCCTTGCTCTGAAGTCCCGATCTGAATCAAATGATTCGCAACCTGCGCTCTGATATCCCAATCTGAATCGTCAAATGATTATCGATCTGCACTCAGAAGTTCCGATCTAAATCAAAAGATTCACATACCCTCTCCGTAGTTCTGATATTAATGAAATGATTCGCAACCTGTGCTCTGATATCCCGATCTGAATCAAATGATTCGCAATCCATGCCCTGAAGTCCTGATCTGAGTCAAATGATTATCGATCTACATTCAGAAGTTCCGATCTGAATCAAAAGATTCACAAACCCACTCCGAAGTCCCAATCTGAATCAAATGATTTGCGAACCTACTTCGAAGTTCCAAACTTAATGATTCGCAATCTGCTCTCAGAAGTTCCCATCTTGAATCAAAAGATTCACAAACCTGCTCTGAAGTCCCATTCTAATTTATAGCTGTTTTTCTCAAAATTCCACTTCTTGAAAATCGTCATTATCAGCCATATATATATATATATATATTTTTTTTTTTTAATCTATCAACAGTGTTATTTTAGTATAATTGATATACTTTTATATTACTTATTAATATTTTCAAATAGTCTCTATTTTTATATCTTCTGTTTTTATTTTAATAATTGTAGCAATTTTGTCATGTTTTTGAGTTTTTTTTCTGTTTTTTTTGTTTTTTTTTAATAGTTTTGGATTTTAAGTATGTCTATTTAGCTTTAAATTCAACTCTATTTCTAATTCTAGTTCAGTTAGTTTAGTTTAAGTTAAATTAAAATTATAAATGTTGAAAATAATAAATGTACCTGAAATATTTTTTTTTTTTTTTAAGTTAAAGTGTATTTTATTTTTAGTTAATATTACTTATATATATATATATATATATATATATATATATATATAATAAATAATTGTGGTTATGGTAATAAATGGGGTCAGCAGTAATTTCAAGTTGACTTACTGCAATAGTGCCAGAGTATTCATTCATTTAAATAATAGAAAGTGAATCAAGAGTACATTCATTTTAAAAATAGCTCAGTCTCTGTATATTTCGTGGGTAATGTATGAGAAGGAGTCTGAAGTGTGTGTGTCTGTGTGTGTGTGGAGATCAGTAATGTCCTTTAATGCACAGAGCTGCTGACCAGGCTAATGCTAATGCCAGTGCCACAGTTTCTGAAAATCTGAACGCTCCTGACACCATTAACCTCTCAGAAACGCCCTCAGCGGTGGTGAGGTACTGTATCTGAGTGCGCTCTGCAGGTCAAACCTGCCTGGCGTTTGGCAGGAACCATGTAATTTAGTAAGGGTAAAGCTGCATGCTTTCAGAGACAGGTTTAAATCCTGCGTTACAACACACGGCGAGCCGTGATATGGCAGCGTAAATGTTTCATAAGAAAAGGGTGTGAAAGCACTGTTATAGTAGAACAACAGTAGATCGTATTCGCACATTCACAGCAGCGCTCGTCGCTCTCATTCTGTTTGTTTTTTTGGGACAGACTCTGGTAATTTTGTGCAGTTCAGAGGCGCCGCCTTTCCCCGGACCCCGAACATCAATTTTTCAACGTGCCGCATTCTCCGGCTATCAATAATAAAATGCTATATTCTTATAAATATTCTAAAAATAAAGTGTGATTTTTCTGCCATGCAGCTGCAGGGATGAAAGTTTAATGTTTGTCTTGAAGGAAGCGGAGACGGTGAGCCCGCGGTTTCTTCCCGGACGCGGCAAAGTCCAACTTTAATTTCATGCCTGGGCTTCTGGGGAGCCTTTGGGTCAGCGCAGACAAAAGCACAGGAATTATCCGCTTTAGACCAGGAAATATCTGCCGTGTGCATTACTAGAGATCATGCCTATTAGAGAGATTTCTGACAGCTGTGGTGGGGAAAAAAACTGATGCCCAAGTGAGAAAGGAATTGAGCAAAGTCATCAGGGTGATCATAAACAGAACAAAACCAAAAAAGTATTAAATTAATTAATTATTAAATTAATATAAGTAATAATGTGGTAAATTCGAGTGTTACATTTAAATATTAAAGTATTATTTTTGTTGAAAAGCATTTATGAAAACCCATTTCCACCACAAAATACAAAAAAATAAAAACATACTAAATTTACTACTTAATTTTTCTCACAATATTTTTTTTTTCTTGGATTTTCTGATTTTATATCTCATAGTTATCACTCTGTTTTGCAATTCTGAATTTATCTCAATTCTAAGAAAAAAAAAAGAATTACAAGATACAAAGTAATAACTACAAGATATAAACTCCTGAGGGAAAAAAAAAAACTGAACTGGGAGATATGAACTTGTAATTGCAAGGAAAATCTTAATTGTGAGATTATAAAATTATTTTTAATTCTGTGCCGGAAACAAATAAAACAATTGCGAGATATAAAGTGATGTTTATTCTCAGAATTGCACGTTTATATCTCACAAGTTTATCTCAGTTTTTTTCTTGTTGTGTGCCTCAAGTTATTATTAAAAGTTTGGGAAGATTTTTGTAATGTTGCATAATAATAATAATAATAATAATAATAATAATAATAATAATAATAATAATAATAATAATAATTATTATTATTATTATATTACTAAAAAAAATTGAACAAATATGAAATGTTACAATTGTAGTTATTTCACTGTAAAATAAAGTATTTCCGAAAAATAAAAATACTATTAATTATTAATTATTTTTAATATTACTAATTAAAAATATTAAACATGAAATATTACTATTGTAGTTGTATTTTATTGTAAAATAAAAAATCTAGTATTTCACAAAAAGAGCAAAAAAGAATAATTTTTATTATTATATTAATACAAATATTAAACAAATATGAAATTACTACTGTATTTATATTTCACTGTAAAACAGTATTTCAGAAAAAATAAATAATAATAATAATAATAATAATAATAATTATTATTATTATTATTATTATTATTATTATATTACTAAATAAAAATATTAAACAAATATGAAGTATTACTACGGAAGTTATTTCACTGTAAAACTAAATCTAGTATTTCAGAAAAATAACAATAAAAAATAATTATTATAATTATTAATATTACTAATTAAAAATATAAAACATGAAATATTACTATTGGAGTTATTTCATTGTAAAATAAAAAAATTAGTATTTCAGATTTTTTTTTTGATTATTATTATTATTATTATTATTTTACAAAAAAAAATGAAACATATGAAATATTACTATTGTAGTTATATTTTACTGTAAAATAAAACCTAGTATTTCAGGAAAAATATTATTAATAATATTAATATTATTATATTACTAAATAAAAATATTAAACAAATATGAAATATTACTATTGTAGTTCACAGTAAAATAAAACAAATCTAGTATTTCAGAAAAATAAAACCATTATGATGACAATTATTTTGTTTTACAGTACCACTAAAATCACAATACTGCAATGGTAATAAACCATCAAGCTTTTATTTGGCGGAAAACCGCAAGAAATCTGTAAAGCTTCTTTTTTTGACAACAGCAGGTTTATAAGTTTGGGAAATTGTTGGCACATGTTGTATGTTAAAGGGCTTGATACAAGCGACCCAAACTCAGTAGATGCAGCAGCTTTTACTGTAAACCGAGACGCTGAAAACACCGGTGCAAACTGCTCATGTGTAAATGAACACAGTGCCACGTTTCACTCTGAAATGTGTGGCACATGTATTTAAAATGGCTTAGTGCAGTTATTTTGAGTAATGGAGCAGCCCTGTCATTGTGCCGTCAGATGCGGCCGATAGCGCCCGCGTTCTCACCTGGGTGTGAAGTCGCAGCCCTGCTGCATGAAGGCGCCCAGGGAGAACCAGAGACTGTTGAAGATGCCGAACTCGTTGGGGGGCTGGTCGCTGGGCGGACCGTCGGAGCCTTCCTCGGGCTCCTCGGTGTGCCACTCGTACGGGCTGAAGCGGCTGACCAGGAAGAGCACCACGCTCACGCCGATGTAGGCGAACACGATGCACATCCAGATCTCGTAGGCCAGCGGGTCCAGGAAGGAGAAGACGCCCGGTTTGGACTTCTGAGGCTTCTTGATCATGATGGAGATGCCCAGACTCATGAAGGGCTTAGAGAAATCAATCACCTCCTCCCGGACCAGAGTGATGGTCAAAGGGGCCACAGCGATTTCCGCTTTCTGGGGAAGAAGGAAAACGATCAGATGTTGAGAACATGACATTCCCATTCAGAAACTAAGCTACAAAAAGTAGTTTTTGATGTCAACTAAAAAAAAACAAAAAACAGATTATATACAAAGTTTGTTGTGTATTTAAAGGGATAGTTCAGACAAAAATTATATTTGGTCAATGTTTACTTGTCTTCATGTCATTTAAAATCACAAATTATGAATTTTTAAGAATGTTGAGGTCCAGAAAACTCTGGATCCCGTTGACTCTTATTGTACATTCTTCAAAACGTCTCCTTTTATGTTCCACAGAATCAAGAAAGTCTTTGTTTGGAACGACATGAGGGTGAGTAAATGAGTCTTTCTTTTCATTTCACCAAGGCTGCATTAATTTGTTAAAAAATACAGTAAAAACTGTAAAAATGTGAAAAATGATTACAATTTAAAATAGCTGTTTTCTATGTGAATATATTGTAAAATGTAATTTATTTCTGTGATGCGCAGCTGAATTTTCAGCATCATTACTCCAGTCCTCAGTGTCACATGATCCTTCAGAAATCATTCTAATATGCTGATTTGCTGCTCAAGAAACATTTCTGATTATTAGCAATGTTGAAAACAGTTGTGCTGCTTCATATTTTTGTGGAAACTGTGATGCATTTTATTTTTTAGGATTCTTTGATAAATAGAAAGTTCAAAAGAACAGCATTTGTTTGAAATAGAAATCTTAATTTCTTAAAGTAAAAATACTTCTAACTATACAGTGAAAAACAATACAAAACAAAAAAACAATGTTATTAACATTTTAAAATATTTTACTTTATATTTATTTTTAGAAGACAGTATGAATAAATTAAAAAATGTTTTATTAAAAAAATTATGAATACAAATAAAATAGTTATATTTTATTTCATTACTTTTTTATTTTTATATTAACTTTTATATAAATATATAAGTAAATGAAATTTTTGATATTTTTACTAGTAAAATATTTATTGTTATAATTCTTTTTTTTAGTTAAATATGTGTACTTTATGTAAAAAAGTAAGTTTACACATAACAGTATTGTAATTATATTTATATTGTTTATTTTTATAATACATATAATAAAAATATTTTAAATATTATTTTTATTTTAACACACATCTATATCTATCTATATAATTTTGAAACATTTTTTATAATAAAATATAAATAAAATATATTTTATTATTTTATTTTATTCTTATTTTTATATTAAATTTTATATATAAGTAAATGCCATTTTGAAATTTTAATTTATATTATTTTACTAGTAAAATATTTGTTAACTCTTCTCTTTTTATTAATTGTGTTAAATGTGTGTTTTATGTAAAAAAAAAAAAAGTAATAGTTTACACATAATATAGTAATTATATTTATATTATTTATTTATTTAATAAATACAAATATTTATATTATGATCTTTAAAAAATATTTTATTAACTTGTACATAAATTAATAAATAAACAAATATAAATCTTTACTGTCACTTTTGATCATTTTAATGCATCCTTGCTGAATTAAAAAGTACATTTTATTTATAAAACATTAATTTTAAGCAGCCTTAAAATTGAATTGGACTTTTCATAGACAAACTGATTTGAAACTGTATACTTTGACCCTTTTATATAGAGAAATGAAAGCAGAAATTTTCCCACTGACTTATTTCTGTATCTGTCTGACACATTCATTTTTAAGGTCACCAGAACCACAAGAACCCTGTATTGCGGTGAAGACCTGGTTAAACCAACACCAAGACCGGGAGACACAAGTTGTTGAAGTAAGTGCTTTCAATGGTACAATTTCACAAGAGAAACCAGTAGTCAAAGTAGTCCTGTGTCAAAACGTGTCTTTACAGCCCATCGCTTTCCACCATACCCTGCTTCAGACGGTTTAGATGATGATAAACCTTGAGTTTTTTGTATCACATTTACAGGATAGTTTACAAAAAGCCCAGGATTGAAGCAGCTGTGAACAGAGATGTTTTATCTGTGAACGGGGATACGAGGGACTTGCGTACAGTAGTATTTACACCGGCCCAGTGGTTTAATACAGCGAAAGGTCACAGTGAAAGTCGGCCATCTTTTGGCCCTCCTGTAGGAATACATGAAGTAGTTTCGCTGCTAGATTTAATTAGAGGCCTGTGGCAATAGTGAGAGCGATCCTGTGTTGATGCCAGCGAGAGGTCGCATTCAGAACCCGTGAAGCATGAGCCGTTCAATAGAGAGTCTGACGCTGAGCGGGGTTTGGTTCAAAAATGCTGTTCTGTATTTTTTTTATTTCTCCTAATAATCCCTCGAGGAGCCCGCAGCTCGTAATTAACGTTTTCTGCAATTTTGCAAGCTAAAAGGAAGAAAAGATTTGGCTCGTGTAATTTTACGTGAGTAATGTCTGAAATCGCATGCACTGTAAAGCATGAACGATTTGGTTGTGTGTGACATCCTCCTCTGAATGAGAGCGAGAGAGAGAGAGTATGTGTGTGCTTTTTGAGCGGCCTTGGTGCTGAAAATGTATTTGCCGTTTATTTTCTCCAGCTGCGTTGCAGAAAATTCTTCAGTGAGGAGATTTAAGCCTTGAACCAAACCCACCAGCTTTAAGATTAATGTCGTGCAAAGCAAAAAAGAAAAAAAAAAGAAAAATTGATTTGAAAGTGGTCAAAAAAGATAATATTGCAAGTAACAGTATTTTCTTTCTTTCTTTCTTTTCTTCAGGAAAAAATTAAATGCACTCAAACGTTTTGAAACATTTTACTTTAGATTATTTATTTTTATAAAACAATATAAATAATTAAATATATACATTATTTAATAAATAAAGTACTTATATAATATATAAAATATAAATTAAATAAAATATATATATATATTTTTTATTTTTATATATATATTTTTTTTATTTTTATAATACATATACTTTTTTCATTTTTATTTATTCTATTAACCTTTATATATATAAATAATATCATTTTGACACATTAAAATTATTTATTTTATAAAATGTAAATAAAATGTATTCTATAATTTCATTACATTTTATTGCCATTATCCTTTGTATATAAATATATAAGTAAATATAATTTTGAAACATTATTTTTATAGTAAAATAATTTATTATAATTTTTTATTATTAATTGTGTTAAAGGTTTAAAAACATAATAGTATATACATAATATATTAATAGTTAATATAGTATAGTAATCACATTTACATTATTTTATAATATATTTTTTATGATAATTTGTTATAGTATTATTATTTTTTCATTACATTTTATCATTACTTATTAACATACACATATATATATATATATATATATATATATATATATATATATATATATATATATATATATATATGTATATAGATGTATGTGTGTGTGTGTGTGTGTATATATACAACTTGTATAACTTATAAATAAATATAAATATATAAGTAAATTTCATTTTGAAACATTTTTTTATGAGAAAATACTTATTCTTTTATTATAACTTTTATTAATTGTGTTAAATGTGTGTAGTTTATATATAATATTGTAATAGTTAATATAATATTATAGCACAGTAATTATATTTGATTTATTTTATAATAGATATAAATATTTATATTTTATGATCATTTATAATGTTGTTTATTTATTTTAACTTTTATATATAAATAATATTTTGAAACACTTTAATTTAATTTTATAATAAAATATAAATAAAATATTTTCTTTTAATTATTCTTTTAATATATTTTTTACAAAAAATTTTACATCCAATCATTAATTCATTGTAAATTCATTAACTTCTCTAACCGATTTAACAAAATAACCAGCTCTTTAGAGTCGTCATATTACACTGTACAGTTGTTTTTGTCCACAGAGAGAGAAGAAAACATAATTATTTCAATTATGTAATTTTTCCTCAATCCTCAGTCTTTGTATCCGATCACATTAATTTCAGACGACGAGGAAAATGTAAGATTTAGACTATGCTGTAGATTACGCTGCCGAATGCAGTTTACTTAACATCTTTTATAAGCGAATGAATGAACTATTCCTCCTCAAATTGGCAGTGATGTAATCAAAACAGTCTTTTTGGGTCATTTTTATGTAATGTTTTAAACAAATCTGGCTGGTTGTCAAGTTTGCTTCACATTTTCCCTGCTATCAGTGATCAGTCTCTGTCTCTGCTTTTTGATTTTTGCCTCAAAATTGCAGGTGTAATGCCTAAATAAGTCATTTTAATTTAGCATTTAAGGGAAAATGTACATTTAGCCAATCACTGCCACAACATAAACCCTGACAGATAATGATGAGGGATTTATTTTGGCATAGTGACTGCACAGTAAAAAACTAGTCAAATATTAATAGTAAAACAACTGTCATATCTGACGTCAGAATGCAGCACTTGACCAGGAGAGCGTCTAATCACGTTGTTTAACACCCTCTGCTCACTCATGAAAGCTTTATGCGTTATCGTCAAACCTATAAATCTGACTGTGGAGATTGTGAATGTCATTTTTTTTGCGTGCGGGCCGCTCGTGTGGAGTGTGTGTTAGCAGAGAGCAGGTTGGTGGATGAGAGCGTTTAATGGGGCAGAAAGATGCGCATCTGTCCTCTCCCTGAGCTCATTAACACTCGGCGGCAGGAGCGTTTGCCTTTCGCTGTTGGAGTCGCAGCGAGATGTCAGAGAGGCGACGTACGACTGACTGATTTTATGTACTTGCACGCTGAATAATGGCGTTAATACTTCTGCCTGCGTTCGAAAGGGAAAACGCCTCAAGCTCCGGCAGGACGAACCCGGGAAACGCGGCGTCCATCGCACGCGACCGAACGCATCTGGTCGAACAGCCGCGCTTCTGCTGCGGGCGGGACATTAACATACTGAAATGAGAGATCGTGCTGTTGGTTTATGGAAACCAATTTCATTCTCTAATTTTCTTGTTTGTTTGTTCTATTTTTTACGACGTGTCTCGTCTTATTGGTGGAAAATTTAAGATGCAAATTGACTTAGACGATTACATTAAATATGTCAATAGTTGTCTGCAAACAATCTGAGCAAACATGAGTAATCGGCTTCTGCTGCTGTTTTGCCAGGATGTTAAATGCTCTGTTGGTAGCGCTTTACAATAAGGAATCATTTGTTGGTATCGGTTTTAGATTTATTTATTATATTATTTATTATAATACATTATATAAATATTATTTGAGATGTGTATATATTTATTTATTTAGTATTTATTAATATTTTGATTGGCTTTTATTTTAATATTTGTAGTTTGCATTTTAGTTGTAGTCATTTTGTGGGTTTTTTTTTTTTAACTAACTAAGCAATAGTTTATTAATATTTTGAAGTTTTTTTTATATTTTTGTTTTTTATATTAAATTTAAATTTCAGTAATTTGTTTTTTTGCCTATTTATTTATTTATTTATTTATTTTTTATTTTTCATATAAATTTTAATACTTCTATTTAGCTTTTTTTCTGTTTTAATTTTTGTACTTCAGCATAATAGTATTTATTACAGTTCCTTGTCAAGGCAACATTTCTAATTTTTGTTATATGCTGAAAATGTTATTTATTATTTATTTATTTATTTTAATTTAAACATTTTAAATTTCAGTCATTTTGTTTTGTGTTTTTGTCTTTTTAAGTATTTCATAATACATTTTAATTTTGCTTTCTTTTTTTAGTACTTCAATATAAATGTATTTATTACAGTTACTTGCCAAAGCAACATTTCTAATTTTTTTGTTTAAAATGTTTTTATTTATTTATTTATTTATTTTTATTTAAACTTTTAAAATTTCAGTAATTTGTGTTTTTGTCTTTTTTATATTTCATACAAATTGTAATACTTCTGTTTAGCTTTCTTTCTTTCTTCTTTTTTTTTTAATTTCAGTTTTAATTTTAGTACATCAACATAAATGTATTTATTATAGTTACTTGCCAAGGCAACATTTCTAATTTTTGTTTTATGTTTAAAATGTTTGTTTATTTATTTATTTAAGCATTTTCAATTTCAGTAATTTTGTTTTGTTTTTTCTTTTTTTTTTTTTTTTATATATATATATTTTATATAAAAATGTTATTTATTTATTTTTGTTTAAACATTTTACATTTCAGTAATTTTTAGGTTTTTCAATTTCATATTTCCTATAGATTTTAATACTTATATTTAGCTTTCTTTTTTATTTTAAAACGCATAAAATGCATTACAGTTGCTTGTCAAGGCAACATTCTAATTTTTGTTTTATGTTTAAAATGTTTATTTATTTATTTAAGCATTTTCAATTTCAGTAATTTTGTTTTGTGTTTGTCTTTTTTATATATTTTATATAAAAAAAATTTAATACTTCTATTTAGCTTTCATTTTTATTTATTTTTTGATTTTTATTTTTTTCAGTTTTACTTTTTAAGTTTAAAACACAAATGTATTTGTTACAGTTACTTGCCAAGGCAACCTTTATCATTTTTTTTTTTAGTTTTAAACATTTTTATTTTGTTTAACTAATATTAATAAATACTACAGATGCATTGTTCACCGTAAACTAATGTAGTTATTGTTAAATGACACCTTATTGTAAAGTAAAGTTATAAAGTGGTATAAAATTGTAAAGTGTTTAAAATGTAATAATTATAAAATAATATTTAAATACATTTTTGTTTAAAATAAATTACTTGTATATTTACTAGTAAAAACATAAATCAGTAATTTTAAATAAATTACTGGCATATTTACTTTTATATTTACTAAATGAAAAGTATTCAGACTAAATATACTTAATATTTAAAATGTATATTTTTTTTTTAATTTTTAAAAATTATATTTGAATATACTTTTAATATTTACTTTTTTATTTGCTGGTTAAACAACATTAATAAACATTATTATTATTATTATTAAATTATTATTACTAACACTTTTTTTAATAAATGTTTATATATTTACTCATGATTTTTTTTTTTTTTTAACCATTTCTGTAACGTCATAAGCAAACACTATCAGTGAAATTAGCTTCTTCAGCTCAAATCCTATTGGAAAACTGTTTTTCAGGCTCCTCCATCTGATGCACATGCATAAAAAAGCAATGCGTGAAGAAAAAAAAAAAAAAAAGGTAACATCGACATGATAAAACATGACAAGAATTATCTTTAAAATGTGAATACAAATGTATATGACAGATATATATGTATAAATCTCACCCCGTACACCAGCTCCCCAACCATGCCGTTCCAGATCTTCGTCTCTGGATCTCTGGCTCCGTATTTCCCGTCAGGAACGATGGAGATCTTGTACTTGATGCCGATGTGCTTGGCGATCTCGGATGCCAGATCCACGCAGTATCCTTCATACTGGTCGTTTCCTTCGTACATCTCCCAGTTCTTCTTCAACATCACGTACGGTCCTTCCTAAACACACACACACGGCACACACACACAGACAGACAGAGGTGGGCAGGGATGGTCAAGCTGACCTCAAAATTAAACTGTATTATTAATTACACTTAAAAATAAAGGTCCATTTTTAGCTTTATAGGTTCCTTAGAGATCTAAAAAAGGAGTGTTTTGGTTTCTAGATTCTTTAAAGTACCAGTATAGATGTTTTCTAAAGCACACAACTTTTTTTTTTTTTCATATAGTAACTTCATTAATACTCAGAATTCCATAACATGAGTTCACTGGGATATACATGATCTTATTGCATACATAAATGTGTAGTACACTGTGTAGGACGCTCATATTACACTCTTTTATATGCCATAAAAGTGTTGCAGTCAATAAAAGTTTAAATGACAGGATGATCACTATAAATCAAAACATTTATTTGAATCATTTCCACACGGAATCCAAAACATTGATTTACATTAAAACCGTTAGAGGCAAAGTGCAAGCATTTAGTCACTATAATCAACTTGTCAATAATAATCATATGATTTAATTGGAGCTAATCACAATGACAAGTTCATATAATGAAAATAAAATCAAGAGATCATTTCTGACAAGAGAAAACAGTCTAAACATTAATGCAAGGATCATTTAGACAGACAAATATTAATACATTTTGACAGTGTAAATGTCAAAGTACATTCATTTGATACTTAGTTATTTTACATGGTTTATACATTTGTTTCAAGAGGTCTTCAATGGAGAAACTGAATGAAATATCACCACACAGCGTATAGCATTTCATTCTGAAGCCTGATTATATTTTTCACTTCAACACTGATATGGAAACACATTCACATCTGGATATGAAGGCACACGAGAGCAGGACGCAAGTTATTTTAGACTTGATGTCTATGGATTGCATGTGTTGTGCCGTCGATTTACTATAGAAAATAATTATTCTTGTCCTTTATTTGTTTAAAAAAAAAATGCAAAGTGTTTAGAGTAAGTATACTTTTATTTATTTATGTTTTTTAATTAATTATTCATGTATATATATTTACTAGTTCATTTATATTTACTCTAAACAAACTTTTGGTTCAGTAAATATATTTGTATTGTTATTTTTAAATGTTTAAATTTGCATTTTTTTTTTAAAGCAAATTACTAATCTATATATATTTACTACTTCATTTACTTTTTAAAAATACAAATAGTTTGTTTAGAGTAAATATACGTTATTTATTTTTAAATGCATTATGTATGTATTATATTATGTATTTTATGTAATATATAAATAAATGTTTTTATTAAATAGTTTTATTTAGTTTGCTTAGATTGAGTAATATATATATATATATATATATATATATATATATATATATATATATATAATTTTAAATAAATTATTAGTGTATTTACTAGTAAATATAAATTAACAATTAATTACATTTTTATTATATTTTTACGGAATGAAAAGTGTTTAGACTAAGTATACTTATAATTTTCAAAAATGTATATATTTTGAAAAATTACATTTTAATATAATTGTGTATTTTAATTTTGCTGGTAAATATATATATATATATATATATATATATATATATATATATATATATATATATAATATATATATATAATATATAATATATATATAAACAAAACAAACAAACCCTGAATTAAACGCTTTGTTTGTTTTTGTTGAGTGAGTATACTAGTCATTTTTAAAATAAATTTATTGTTTATATATTTACTTGTAAAACCATTTACTTACTAGTAAATTTACTGAAAGAGTGCATTTAGAGGAGATACACTTGTGATTTATTTTTAAATAAATTTTCTATATTAACTAGTAAGTAAATAAATAAATAATTTTACTGAACACAGTGTTTGAGTAAATATACTTGTAATTTAGATTGTTTATAAATGTATATTTATTTGTAATTTAGAATTTCCCAAAAAAATGTAATAGATTATATAATTTAAATATATTTTTGTTTAAATAAATTTCTTATGTGTTTACTAGTAAAAACAAAAATCAATAATTTAAAATAAATTACAAGTATATTTACTGTACTCATTTTTATGGAATGAGAAGTGTTTAGACCAAGTATGCTTGTAAATTTTCAAAAATATATATTTTTTTTGAAAATTATATTTTAATATAATTGTATTTTTTTTAATTTTGCTAGTAAATATATAAACACAATTCATTAAAAAAACTGAATTAAACACGTTTTGATCTATTAACATACAAAACCTTTGTTTTTGTTAAATGAATATACTAGTAATTTTTAAATAAATTATTTGTTTATATATTTACTAGTAAGTGTATACATTAATAATTTATTTTAAAGATTTTACAAGTAAATTTACTGAAAAAGTGCATTTAGAAGAGATACACTTGTGATTTATTTTTAAATAAATTATTTATGTATTTACTAGTAAATAAATAAAAAAAATAATTTTACTGAACACAGTGTTTTGAGTAAATATAATTAGTATTTCTAAATTTATTCAGATTATTAAATTTACCAGTAATTGTAAAAATACACAATTTATAGAAAAACTAAAGAAAAGCAAACAGCACTGCAAATAAATGATGAAAACATGAAACCAAACTAATAATAATAATATAACATCTTAAATGCTAGCATGAGACTGGAGCTAATTCCTATTATCTGTAGTTATTGGTTTATACCATTTACAGTCCAAAACAGCAAATATGTGGCTGGATTTTGATGTGAGAGACAACAGGAGATGGAGGAAGCCTTATTATAGATTATGGACTCAACAGGAAGCAACGATTTGAGGTTAAAAACGTCTTAATGATGTATCTGTTTCTTACAAACACGCAGCTTTTGGTTTCTCAAGATGTTAACTGATTACTCGGATTACTTGTGTATTATTGTGATGCTTTTATCAGCTGTTTGGACTCTCATTCTGACGGCACCCATTCACATCCATTGGTGAGCAAGTGATGCAATGCTGCATTTCTCCAAATCTGATGAAGAAACAAACTCATCTACATCTCGGATGGCCTGAGGGTGAGTACATTTTTAGCAAATTATCATTTTTGAGAGAACTATTCCTTAACAATGAGTGGGCGGACACAGCAGTCCGCTCTGCGTCCAGATGAAAGAAATTAATGTAAGAAAAGGGAACGAATGAATGGACACACACTTGAATGCACGTGTGTGTGCATCTCAGGATTGGTTTATTCTCACGAATGAGCTCATGAGGCTTCACTGTAGATAAATCGTCTCCTGTCTGCAGGCGTGGAGTTAATGAACGTTACATAGGAGGAACACGCCTCACGTCTCCTCAGCCTGGAGTTACACTAATTACAGCTATCAGTTACTCAGCAATCCTGCTCTCTCTCTCTCTCTCTCTCTTCGCCCGGAGCCCACATGTCCACAAACAGACATCCACAAACACATCTGGATGTGTTGCTTGTGCATCGCGATACGTTGCTCTGCATCTGTCACACTTACGCTTGATCGATTCGACAACTCTCATCGGATTAATTAACGTGTCTATTTATAGTAGTGTTTGTGCTCACGTTGTGTAATTAAATAGTTCTTGTTTAAAGTCAACATGAAGTGGCCCGTTCTACTGATGTATTAATGTTTTATTTATGCTGAATTAATGTGGTCATGTTTCAGATCAGAATGGAGTCAGAGCTGAAATGAAACTGCAGTGCATTGTGGGAGATCTGAAACTCTAGAGGCCAGCACTGCAGAGGCTGAAGGTCAGGTTCGTCTTGATGTATCTCCATGCATTATTTGCTATTATTGGCATGTTATTTGTTTATGTTTACATGAATTGGCATTAAATCACTGCATTTAGTATTGGATGTTAGATGTTAGAAAGCCTGGATTAGTTGCACCAGAAGTCAAACACACAAATTCACAAACTTTTTTTGACCTTTGACCTTTTGACCCTAAATATTTAGATTTTAAATTAATATTTCAGTAATTTAACAGCACATTTACAAGTTTCGCGGCTCTCGGATGTTAGTCGCATTATGCTTATTTTGAATTTTAAAAATGATTTTAAATAGATTTTTTATGATTTAATTTAGGAAATAATTTAGTCCATTTATGTACTAAGTGTTTAGAATAAATATACTTTTCATTAATGAAATATATTTTTGAATAAATTATATTTATTGAACTATTTTAAAACTATTTTAAATAATTTTTTTTTTTTTTTTTTTTTACTAGTAAATATGTAAACAATTTATTTACAGATAAATTAAAAATATATTTATGGAACTGAAAAAGTTTATAGTAATTGGTTCCCTGTTGTCAGTCACATGAAATCAAATATTTAATATTTTTAGTAGGTGTTTTATTTTGATTTTGATTCAATTTAATTTTACATTTTTATTATTAATTTAAGAAATAAATACTTTTCATCCCTCATTATGTATAAGTGGACAGAAAGTGTGTAGAATTAATTTAGTTTTCATTCTGTAAATATACTTGCAATTTATTTTTAATAGTGCTGTCAAACGATTAATCGCTATTACATAATATGTATCTATACTGTGTATATTTATTATGCGTATATTTAAATACACACACACAAACAGTGTATATTTTGAAAGTGTTTACATGTATTTACATGTATATATTTATATTCATAAAATTGATATTATAAATAAATATATAAAAACATTTTTCTTAAATGTATACATGGATGTGTGTGTATTTTTATATATATATATATATATAATTAATATACATAGTACACTGACATATATTATGTAAACAAATTTAACAAAATAAAATTATTTTGGATGCAATTAATCATGATTATTTTGATCTTTGACCTTAAATATTTACTTCTGAGATTTTAAATTAACATTTCAGTAATTTAACAGCACATTTACAGGTTCATGGCTCTCTGATGTTAGTCACATCACACTTATTTTTAATTTTAAAAATAATCTTAACTAGATTTCTTTTTCATCATTTAATTCAGAAAATAATTCTTTTTAGTCCATTGTGTACTAAGTGTTTAGAATAAATATACTTTTCATTAATTATATTTTTGAATAAATTATATTTCTTGAACTATTTTTAAATAAATAATTTATATTTTTACTAGTAAATATGTAAACAATTTATTATTAAAACAATATACAGCAGAATACAGCAGAAGCCCAACAGAGAAATTTGCAAACTTTGTTTGACCTTTGACCCTATATAATATTTACTTCCTTCTGAGATTTTAAATGAAAATTTCTGTAATTTAATAGCACATTCGCATGTTCACAGCTGTGCGACTGCATTAATTAATTTATTTATTAGAATATTTAAAATAAATATACCTTTCATTTATTTAATATATATTTTTAAATCAATTACATTTACTGAACAAAGATTTAGACTATTATTTTGATTTTTTTTTTTTAAATGATTGATATTTTTACTAGTAAATATACAAACAATTTGTTTAAAAATATATTGCGACTTTATTTATCGTATCGGAATCGTAAGTGTTTATCGTCAGTATACCTACTTGTATTTTGTTCTCTGTCAGTGATATGCAGGTAAACAAATAAAATTTTTAATATATTTTTTTAGTAGGTGTTTTATTTTGATTTATTTTAATTTTCATTTGTATGATTTAATTTAGAAAATAATTCATTTTTGTCCCTCATTATGTATAAGTGGACAAAATGTGTTTAGAATAAATGTATGTTTCATTCAGTAAACATACCTGTAATTTATTTTTCAACAAACTATAGGATAAAAAGTATTTAAACTAAATGTAGACTATTTTTATTAAATAAATAATTTATATTTTATTAGTAAATGTATACAGTTTATTAAAAAAAAAAAGTAAAAGTATATTTATGATACAAATATACTTTTTTTTTTTTTTAATTCAGTTAATATATCTGTAATTTATTTTTAAATAAATTATATTTACCGAACGAAATGTGAATTCAGACTAGTTTTTTATTAATAAATGATTGATGTTTTAATAGTAAATGTATAAACAATTTATTTACAAATCAATTACAAGTATATTTACGGAACGAAAAGTGTTAATATAATTATACATTTACTACTAAATACATAAATATAGTGCCAAAAGAAGAATAGAAGGAAAGCAGACAAAAATTACTTTTGTTGTACGCTTATAGATGCTAAAAATATATTTTTTTGTCTTCTGCAAAAAAAAGAGAAAAGTCATACAGTTTGGAGTAATATGAGGTCAGTAAATGATGATTGCTTTTTCATTTAAAAATAAACTATTTCTACTTTAAGTTTTAATAACATGGAATATTGTTTTTAATTACAGGGTTAATTAATTTTAGTTTAACGTCAGCTTGTTTCAGAGATTGGAGAAAGTTATTACATTTTAAATGTATATTAAAAAAATAAATAGGGTAGGTTTAAAATCCATATTGACTTTCAAGTGCAGAGTTAAACAGTTTAACATCACAGAAAATCAAGCTAATGTTGATTTTTGTTGACGGACAATGAAATCCACGTCACAAAAAAGAGACAAGGTCTTTGTATTCTTTGTAAAGGCCGTGACTCTTCATATTTGGGCATAAAAAAATCTATTTGGCAAAACTGTAACGGTGACGGCCGACACTAGCTACGGTCTGTACGCTGTGTTTTATATGGAGATTCTACAAGGTGTGTCACAAACCTTTACCTAATGTGCTTGAGAAGCAAATTCTGAATCAAACAGGATTCAGACGTTGAATTTGACATTATAATGCGACCTCAATTCAGTTTTGAATGATGCATGATGCTGATGAATATACAAACATGCAGGGCAATGTCTTTGTTAGTGGATCATTTCATTGTCACGTGAATGACAGAGATCATCCTCCATAAACAAGGAAAACAGCATCTCAGGTAATCACACCTTCAAGAAACACAATCCTCAGATGGTTTTCAGGACATTTAAAGGCAACACAATAATGTGATGTTAGAAGAACATGGCATAAAGCTCCAGCTTTGATTTTAGAGTAAATATTGTAAATGTAAATTGTGATTTGATTTTATCTTTCAATGTTTAGTTGAATTGTTTGCTATGATATTATTGGTTAATATACCTTTTTGACAGAAAATAAAGCAAGTTATTACATTTTGATTTAAAGATTTAATAAAAAAAAAAATCTTTAGAATAACATGCACTGAAGTGTGGCAATTTTCATTAAAAAAGTTAATGTTTTATTTATTTATTTATTTATTTATTTATTTATTATTACTGATATTAAATATTCCTGAAAAGTATTTGGATAGTGGATAGTATAATAAATGATAGGACTTGATTTTATTCATCAGGATTTGATGAAAGGTTTAAAAACTGTTTCTTCTTTAGTTTAATGCGCAAAACATTTATTTTAAGATTTCTACTTTGTTTTTAACATGTTGTCCAATTTTATGTGTATTTTAACTGCTGTAATATTAAATATTTCTGACTATATTATGTGGGAAATAATGAATGTTGGTGCTTAAAAATAGTTTTTGTTTGGGATAACATGCACTGAAGTATAGAAATTATATTTTTGTTTATTTTTGATCTTTACATGTTACCGATTGTACATATGGGTCAAAGCCAAAAAAGGGTTTAAGCATAAAAACAATGTGTAATACTGCTTTAAACTGTTGTTGTTTTTCCAAAAAAAAAAAAATTAAAAAGTTTTGAGTTTAATTTAGTTGCATTTTTGTTTTTGCTTTTCTCACTATATTATATGGGACATAATAAATGGTGGTGCTTAAAAATAGTTTTTGTTTGGGATAGCATGCACTGAAGTATAGAAATTATATTTTTGTTTATTTTTGATCTTTACATGTTACCGATTGTACATATGGGTCAAAGACGAAAAAGGGTTTAAGCATAAAAACAATGTGTAATACTGCTTTAAATTGTTGTTGTTTTTCCAAAAAAAAAAAAAAAAAAATTAAGTTTTCTGTTTAATTTAATTGCATTTTTAATTTTGTTTTTCTGATTACATTATGTGGGAAATAATGAATGGTGATGCTTAAAAATCTTTTTTCTTTGAGATAACATGCACTGAAGTGTAGAAACATTTATTTTTAAAAAATTATTTATTTATTTTTGCTTTTACATGCTATCGATCGCATATATAGGTCAAAGATGAAAAAGCGTTTAAGCAAAAAAACAAAAAATTTAATACTGCTTTAAACTGTTGTTGTTTTTCCAAAAAAAAAAAATTAAAAAGTTTTGAGTTTAATTTAGTTGCATTTTTGTTTTTGCTTTTCTCACTATATTATATGGGATATAATAAATGGTGGTGCTTAAAAATAGTTTTTGTTTGGGATAACATGCACTAAAGTATTAAAAACATTTATTAAAAAATATATATATATTTTTGCTTTTTACATGTCACCGATCAAATATATGGGTCGAAAAAGGGTTTAAGCATAAAAACAATGTGTAATACTGCTTTAAACTGTTGTTGTTTTTCCAAAAAAAAAAAAAAAATATATATTTAAAAGTTTTCTGTTTAATTTAATTGCATTTTTAATTTTGTTTTTCTGAGCAAAAAATAAATATCATACATATTTCTTCAATTTACAGAAGGCACCCACTAAAATGTCAATCAGTGTAACAATATAGTCAGGCATATTTACAACAAAAATCAATTTATGACATTAAAAGATGAATTACTTTCACCCCAAATACTAATTAGTAAAATTTGCCACTATCCTAGGTTTTGCCAATTTGTCACTACGACTTTTTTTACTCATTTAAAACACAATAAAATTTAATATGCTATTTTATTCTTTTATATATTTTAATATGTACAAGTCAGAATAAGCATGTTGTTTAAATTTTTGCATAAATATTGTTACACTGAATGACAATTTAACATTATTTCAACCAAATTTTGACATTTTATTCTCCAAAAACTTATTTGAAACCTTAAAAGTAGACACTTTACTTACATTCAATGTGCTTTCTATGAACATAAAATCACTTTTGTAAATTTCTTTTGATGTGGACATCGTAACATCTTTGACCCATATATATATTTAACTGTCGTAATATTTAATATTTCTGAGCAAAACTGAATATTATGTAGTTAATATTAAATGGTTGGGCTTGATTTTATACATCAGGATTTTTATTGGATCATTGATATTATTATCAATCTGTATAAATGCCTACGTGATCTTGTTTATGTTAGCAAAAAAGTATCTGCGTAGGCAAGTAATTACATTTACAGATCATAAAAACGCATTTTTTAGATTAACATGCACTTACGTATTGTGCACAGTGAGAGCAGAGACGTTTGCTGCGATAGTAACTCTGGTCTGTTTCGATTTCATGATGCCTTTAAATGCCAACTGTGTAATTCATAAAGCACGGGCAAGCAAACACAAGAAGACAAAACGAAATACCCACAAAGCTGCTTTTTACACCCTTGGCATTGCACCTCAGGTACGTGGGCTGAATGTTAGTGAATGTTTAACGCTGCAGTCCCAGCTGAGGAGAGTCTGAAAACAGCTGAATCATTACACTCTCTCTGGTGTCTCACGCTTGTCTCGTCCTCTTCTCTCTGCTCAGTGTCTGAACAGCGGATTCTTTAGCAGTGATGGAAACGATGACGATCCTGCAGAGGTAAAATTCTCCATCGCCTTAAAAAGCGCACGGCAGAAAAGAAAAGAGAGAAAGAGAAGGAGAGAGAGAGAGAGAGAGAGAGGAGGAGCCTGCTAAGGTATAATTTTCTATCGCTCTTTTCCCTATTTAAACCCTTATAGAATTTACCACACTAACCATAGTTTCCACCAAAATACCACTGTTACTATAGTAAAACTGAGTCAGCAGCTAAAAAAATGGTTGGAAGGACAGTTTGTATATATTTATGTAATAATAAAACAATGCTATTTTATAGCACTTCTCATACATAACATTCGTCTCAAAATTGTAATTTTGAGACGTTAATTTGATATCTTATTCTTCTTTTCTGCCACAGGATAAAAAATTTATCACACCAACATCTTGCAAAGTCAGAGATATAAACCCAGAATTGAGCGATTTATAAATAATTTCGAGATACAAACAGAATTGCAAGATATACAGTAAATGCTGAAGTGCAAGATATAAACGCAGAATTGAGCGATTATAAACAAAATTGCGATATAAACGCAGAATTGCAAGAAATACAGTAAACGTGGAATTGCAAGATATAAACAAAAATGCAAGATAAACGCGGCACTGATATACAGTAAACGCAGAATTGCGAGATAAAATGCAGAGTTGCAAGATGTACAGTAAACTGTGAGATATAAACACAGACTTGCAAGATATAAGCGGAAAAATTGCGAGGTATAAATGCATAATTGTGCAATATAAACAGTTGCGTGATATAAACACAGAATTGCAAGATATACAGTAAACGCAGAATTGTGAGGTATAAGTTCAGACTTGCAAGATATAAGCGAAAAAATTGCGAGGTATAAATGCAAAATTGCGAGACAAACTCTGAGTTGTGCAATATAAACAGAATTGCGAGATATAAATGCAGAATTGCAAGATGTAAATGAAAAATTGTGCATTATAAATGCAATTGCAAGATATAACCACAGAATTGCAAGACAAAGTAAACGCCGAATTAATACAGTAAACGCAGAATTTTTGAGAGATAAATTTAGACTTGCGAGTTAAACTCAGACTTGCGAGATATAAACAGAATTGTGAGGTATAAACACAGAATTGCAAGATATACAGTAAACGCAGAATTGCGAGATATAAATTTAGACTTGCGAGATGTAAACGCAGAATTGCGGGATATAAACGGAAAAATTGCGAGGTATAAATGCAGAATTGTAAATGAAAAATTGTGCAATATAAACAATTGCGTGATATAAACAGAATTGTGAGATATACAGTAAACGCAGAATTGCAAGATATAAATGCAGAATTGTGAGAGATAAATGCAGTATTGCGAGATGTAAATTAAAAAATTGTGAAATATCAACACAATTGCATGATATAAACACAGAATTCCACGATATACAGTAAACGTAGAATTGCAAAATATAAATTCAGACTTGCAAGATACAAACGCAGAATTGCGAGATATAACCAGAAAAATTGTGAGGTATAAATGCAGAATTGCGAGACATAAACTCTGAGTTGAGTATAATATAAATTTAGACTTGCGAATTCAACTCAGACTTGCGAGATATAAACAGAATTGTGAGATATAAACGCAGAATTGCAAGATATACAGTAAACGCAGACTTGCGAGATATAAACGCAGAATTGCGGGATATAAATGGAAAAATTGCGAGGTATAAATGCAAAATTGCGGGACACACTGAGTTGCACAATATAAACGCAGAATTGTGAGAGAAACAAAATTGCGAGATATAAATGAAAAATTGTGCAATATAAATACAATTGCAAGATATAACCACAGAATTGCAAGATGTACAGTAAACACAGAATTCTGAGATATAAATTTAGACTTGCGAATTAAACTCAGACTTGCAGGATATAAACAGAATTGTGAGATATAAACGCAGAATTGCAAGATATAAATTCAGACTTGCGAGATGTAAACAGAAAAATTGTGAGGTATAAATGCAGAATTGCGAGAAATAAACTCTGAGTTGAGTGATAGAAATGCAGAATTGTGAGATAAACAGAATTGCAAGAAATAGACTCAGACTTGCGAGATATAAATATAAATAAACAGAATTGCAAGATATACAGTAAATGCAGAATTGTGAGATATAAACAAAAAATTGCACGATATAAACACAGAATTGTGCGATATAAGTGCAGAGTTGCGAGATATAAACTCAGACTTGTGAGCTAAAAATGCAGAATTGCAAGATGTAAACAGAATTGCAAGATATACAGTAAACGCAGACTTGCGAGATAAATGCAGAATTGTGATATAAACAGAACTGCAAGATGTAAATGAAACATTGCGTGATATAAACACAGACTTGCAAGATATAAAGTAAATGCAGAATTGCTAGATATAAACAGAATTGGAAGATATGAATGCAGAATGGCAAGAAAATGCCTATATTTTGAGAAAAGTCACAACAACCATTTTTCATTTTCTTGTTCTGTGGCAGAAACAGGTTTCTATAATGTTCTTTTAATTCCAATATTGATATTTTCAAAATTACAAATGCTTTAAATAAAACATTCAAAACAGTGACTGATAAATTAGAATTTTAGATGCATATTCTCTAAAATATGAACCCTTGGAGCTTGTCTAATTTGAATTGCTAAAAGGTCCTGAATTTTTAGGGCTTAAATGCTGATGTCCTGCAAAATCGATTTTTCGCCTGTGAGCTGTTGGAGAATCAGAGGTCAGATAGTGACTCAACTCTTTTGCTAATGCCCCTGACTTAAATGCAACTTTTAGCAAGTTTGAAATAGCCTTAGCCAGCAAGTGGGCGGCTCTCGTGGCCTTTGAGCAATGACCACTGAGCAGCTTCTTCTGTGTGTAATATGGCATTCATGTAGCTTAAATAGTAGAGCATGATGCCAGGGTCATGGGTTGCATTCCCAGGGAATGCATGAAAGCAGTGTAATTTACTTTGGATTAAATTACCTACCAAATGCATTCATATAAATAAATGTTCTCAGGCTAAAGAACTGACAGTGAATGCAAAGTCACACAGCGTGTCTGTACATTCGTATATTCTAATTCAGCTTATTATAATTGCTTGCATGGTGCTCCTGTTCTTACTTCAGCAGTCCGTGACAGAATGGGATGGAAATGTCACAGGCAGTCTTTCAGTTTGTCATCTCATCCATTATTAATCGCTGAGTGTGACAGACCTCCGACTTTTTCGGCGAAAACAGTCGGCAGGTTTGACACTCCTGACCAAAATCAAATTGAGTCAGCTACTGGGTAAAGTGCCTTAACAATGACTGCTGTAACTATGGTGATTTGTTGGAAACAGTGGTTACTGTGGTGAATTTTTTTTTTTTTTTTAAGGGAAATTTAAACATCAGCCTCAAATGCATAGGTAACCTTTTTTTTTTTTTTTTTTTTTCTTCAGTATAACCTCCTTGTATTCTTATCTATAGCAAAACTAATGACATTAACATGATAAATGAACTAAAGCACAGTCAGATCTCTCTCTCTCTTTCACTGGCTCACTTTCTTTCCTCGTTTCTCTCACCAATACAGTCCAGAGCAATGCAAGTTTTATTCAAGTATGTTTAAGTGATGTAACGTGTCCTGCTCACTCTAGATGGCGCTATGTGTGTAAAACTGTGGATGTGGGTGGTTGCGTGTACATTACCATTATAGTTGTGACGATAACCGTTCTGTTCTCCATAGCGGAGTCATTTCCCATGGAGAGCTCATTCTGGACCAAAACCAATTTATCCAGGTCGTTCCAGTAACCGATCTGCAGATGATAGACGACGGGGTGATCAATCCTGTGTGTGTGGGCATCTGGGTAAAATTACGGTGTGTCTCTGTATAAATGGATGCTTGTGTGTGTCTAAATGTATGAAATTGTGTGGTGTGTCTGACCTTGCGGGGGCCGTTACTCTTTAGCTCAAAGACGTCCATGGTGTAGTTGACTCTGCGTCCATAATGATCAAACTGGATATTCCCAGTGAGACCCTGGATTCTCACCTTTACACACACACACATACACACAAGGAAGTATTACTAAGACAGAACATGTCACTTTTTGTAAACATGGACTAAAGTTATCATTTATAGCCACATTTAATTTTGTTAAGTGGATTAAACCTTTAAGGTGAGTTAAAACTAATGTCAGATTTGATAGCAAGTTGACGTATCCTTTGCATCTTGCATTGTCCGAGCCCCATTCAGTCCCACCCGCCCCCATTAGTCATTGAGTCCCGCCCACTCTTAACTTTCAGACAGTGTTCTGCCCACTCCCACTTTCAGTACACAACCCTAATCATTCTTACCTGTCAAACAGCATCAAGTCAACTCCCATCTGTCGAACAGAGTTCTGCCCAATCTTACCTTTCAGACAGCTTCCTGCCCACTTTTACCTGTTGTACAGAGTCCCATCTATTCTCACCTTTCAGACAGTCCTGCCCAAGGTTTCATGTCAGAAAGCATCCTGCCCAGTCTCACCTGTCTTTCAGTTCTGCCCACACTCACCTTTCAGGTAATACTTCACCCAGCTTCACCTGTCATACAGAATCCCACTCATTTCAACCTGTTCTACAGAGTCCCGTTCATTCCCACCTCCCTATTCCCAGCTGCCGTACAGAGTCCCGCCCATTCCCAATTGTCGCATTCTCGCCCATTCCCACCTGTTGAACAGAGTCCTGTTCATTCCCACCTGCCATATAATTCTGCGCATTCCCAATTGTCATAAGGATTCCTGCCCATTTCCACCTGCCGTACAGAGCCCCGCCCCTTCCCACCTGCCAAACAGAGTCCTACCTATTCTCACTTGTCATACAGAGTCCCGCCCATTCCCACCTGCCGAACAGAGTCCCATCCATTCCAATTCATCAGAAAGAGTCCTGCCCATTCCCGCTTGCGGTAAAGTCCCATCCATTCTAACTTGTCATACAGAATCCTGCCCATTCCCACCTGCCGAACAGAGTCCCAACCTTTCCAATTTGTCAAAAAGAGACCAGCCCATTCCCACTTGCCATACAGAGTCCCAACCATTCCCACCTGCTGTAACGCTCCCGCCTATTCCCACCTTCCTTGCAGATTCCTGCCCATTCCCACCTGTCCCAGAGTTCCACCCATTCCCACATGCCGAACAGAATCCTGACCTTCCAATTCATCAAAAAGGGTCCCGCCTATTCCCACTTGCCAGAGTCCCAACCATTCCCACCTGCTGTAACGCTCCTGCCCATTCCCACCTTCCTTACAGATTCCTGCCCATTCCCACCTGTCCCAGAGTACCACCCATTCCCACCTGCCGAACAGAATCCTGACCTTCCAATTCGTCAAAAAGAGTCCCGCCCATTCCCACTTGCCGTACAGAGTCCCAACCTTTCCCACCTGTTGTAACGCTCCCGCCCATTCCCACCTTCCTTACAGATTCCTGCCCATTCCCACCTGCTGTAACACTCCCACCCATTCCCACTTGTTGAACAGAGTCCTGCCCATTTCCACCTGTCATAGTCTCGCCTATTCACATCTTCCGTACAGAATCCTGCCCATTCCCACCTGCCATATAGAGTCCTGCCCATTGCCACCTGTGGTACAGAGTCCCGTCCATTCCCACCTGCTTTAACACTCCCACCCATTCCCACTTGTCGAACAGAGTCCTGCCCACCTGTCATTGAGTCTTGCCTATTCCCACCTTCCATACTGAATCCTGCCCATTCCCACCTGCTATATAGAGTCCTGCCCATTGCCACCTGTGGTACAGAGTTCTGTCCATTTCCACTTGTCATACAGAGTCCCGCCCATTCCCACCTGCTGTAACACTCCCACCCATTCCCACTTGTCGAACAGAGTCCTGCCCACCTGTCATTGAGTCTTGCCTATTCCCACCTTCCGTACAGAATCCTTCCCATTCCCACCTGCCTTATAGAGACCTGCCCATTGCCACCTGTGGTACAGAGTCCTGTCCATTCCCACTTGTCGTACAGAGTCTTGCTCATTCCCACCTTTCATACACTCCCACCCATTCCCACCTGCCGTACAGAGTCCCACCCATTCCTACCTGACAAAGAGCCCCACCCACTCTCATTTTTCAGATAGCATCCCATTCAGTCTTGCCTGTCATGAAGTCCCACCCACTCCCACCTACTGTACAAATTCCCGCCCACTCTCACCTGGCTCACAGCCTCCCATTAACTCTCACCTGTCTTGCACAATCCCACCCACTCTCACCTGTTTCAGAGTTCGTTCCATGTCGATGCCCTGATTCCAAGGAGCAGCCGGGTTGGCCAGACAGTCTCCGGCATTGCCTCTGCGAGAGATGTCGATCTTTTGTCTGCGCAGGTTCCGAAACGCCTCCGCCATCACTAGCACACCATCATACGTCAATGATGATGTGTACTGAGGAGGTAAAAGGAATATTGTGTCTTTACTTCATTCGCACTACATTACCCATGCTTCCTATTTACAATCAAATATCAAGTAAAATGCAGAGCCGTCTTAGTGCCTAAAGTAGATGTAAATGCAACAGAGAGGGCATTCTAGGTGAGTGCATTGATTATTACCTCCGCCTGCTTGCTTGTAAGCTGCGTGCGTAATGCTATGTGACATAAAACTGCAATGTAGCAACGCCGCTACTTGTTACTGGAAAAGCTATTTAGCTGTAAAGCAATACAGATTGTTGCTACAGAGCAGTAAAGATTGCTGGGGAAAACAGTGCATTGTTCTCTTTATGAGGTACCACCGGCGATAAGAAAAAAACCGCTCAACCTCACCAACAATCAAAATGGATTTTCATCTGTTATTTCCATAAACAAATACAAAGGCATGGCTATTTGCATGAGTAAATCACCTCAAAAAGACAGAACGAGTCTCAGTGGCTGGGTCTGCACTGACACCGGTCGTTATGCATGAACTTGATCAGCGGAAAGCAAGATTTATGGTTCTAGCAGAGGCATAATAACGTCCAATAACATTGAGGAAAAGACAGAAACAAACAACAATCATTAAAGGGGGAGTCAGCGAATGAGATGCGGAAAATCAAGAGCGAGCAGGAGATGGAGATAGTCGAGGCTCTTGCCTGTAAAGTGTGCTCTAATGAACCCGTAAAGATTGGTCTGATGCTTCTCTGGTAATTTATAGCAGGGACTGCAGGATAGAAGTGCTAATCAATGGGAGTAGAGAAGGAGCTCCATGTTATCAACAGAAGGGAAAAGCAACGGTTTTTGAGCTGAGGACAGCACGACGAGGTGGGGTTATGCAGCACAAAATCCTCTTAATGAGTATGTTTGTCTTGTTTTCTAGTTATGAGGTACCACGTAAGCATTTTACTTTGTGACTAAGAATAGATGTGTGCAAACGGTAAAATGTACAGTCAAACCAAAAATTATTCAGACACCAGATAAAATTTTTGATATTTTTTTACTAGTGGGTGCAGGACACTGTTGTTAATTTATGCAAGTTGGGATAACAAAATAAAGTAAAGTGACATATATTTTACCCAAAAATTCTTCATACAGTGGACTACTAGTAAAATTGATAACAAATTTGCAACCAAAAAATACCTATCAAAGTTTAACTCTGAGTTCTTGTCATATTTTATTATCATTTTCTAAACTATGGCAAATAAACTGTGATAATGTGAGAAATGAAGGTGTCTGAATAAATTTTGGTTTAACTGTATTTATTAGCATGTGCAAATTGTGCGCAAATAAAAGTTGATGTGTGCCCTTAAAAAGTCTAAAAAATTAAGTTTTATGGCATTTATGGTCATAAAAAGTTAAGTTTAATTAAAATATCTTAAATGTTATGATAAACATCTTAATAATCATATTAACAGGCCTTAAATTTGAGGATGGAAAAACAAGAATTGATTATTAATTTTTTTTAATATATTTATAAAAATATTATTATATTTTACTTAAAAATATATATTTTGTACTTATTTTTTTTATAAAATTCGAATAAAATAAAATATATTTTTATTTATATTTTTTAGTATTTAGTATGTAATATGTTGTACTAAAATTTAACAGATAGAAGAATTAGGCCGAATCAATACATTGACCAATTTACTGCCGTTTTGTAAATAATATAAAATAATATATATAATATATATTTATACTATCACTTTTTATTAATTTAACACGTCCTTGGTGAATAAAAGTATTCATTTCTATCAATAAAAGAAAGAATGAAAATTTGCTGACCCCAGACTTTTGAACAGTAGTGTATATTGTTAGAAAACCTTTATACTTCAAATGCTGTTCTTTTTAACATTTATTGATCAAAGAATCCTGAAAAAAGTATCACAGGTTCCAAAAAAATATTAAGCAGCACAAGTATTTTCTAAATTGATAATAAATCAGCATATTAGAACCATTTCTGAAGGATCATGTGACAGTTAAGACTGAAGTAACAGCTGATGGAAAATTCAGCTTTGCATCACAGGAATAAATTCTATTTTAAAGTGTATTAAAATAAAAACCATTATTTTATATTGTAATAACATTTTGCAATATTACTATTTTTTTTCTGTATTTTTGATCAAATAAATACAGCCTTGATGAGCAAAAGAAACGTCTTTAAGACCATTAAAAAA
This sequence comes from Cirrhinus mrigala, assembly GCA_036247105.1. Taxonomy (NCBI): domain Eukaryota; kingdom Metazoa; phylum Chordata; class Actinopteri; order Cypriniformes; family Cyprinidae; genus Cirrhinus; species Cirrhinus mrigala. The sequence goes on from CM070021.1 coordinate 33,390,763, forward strand.
TCGTACTGATCCTTCGTGAAGAATATAAATAATTACATAATTATTAAATACAGTTGAAATATTACAAAGAATATTTAGTTTTTGAATTAATTTTAATTTTCATTGTATCCCTTTATAAAGGAAAATCACATTATTTGATAATAATAATATGTGACCCTGGACCACAAAATCAGTCATAAGTGTAAATTTTTTTTGAAATTGAGATTCCATTGATGTTATGGTTTGTTATGATAGGACAATATTTGGCCGAGATGCAACTATTTGAAAATCTGGAATCTGAGGGTGCAAAAAAATCTAAACATTGAGAAAATCACCTTTAAAGTTGTCCAAAAGAAGTTCTTAGCAATGCATATTACTCATCAAAAATTAAGTTTTGATATATTTACGGGAGGAAATTTACAAAATATGATTTTTGCCATAAAAGAAAAATCAAAAATTTTGACCCATACCATATTTTTGACTATCACTGCAAATATACCCGTGCTACTTAAGACTGGTTTTGTGGTCCAGGGTCGCATATTGGTAATATTTTAATTGTGCCCTAAATGTGAATCCATCTCTTGGAAAACTAAAATGATATCCCAATCTTCAAAACACAACTTAAAACATTTATTTTCTTGTATTTAGACTTTTTTTTCCTCCACACATTCCCCAACAGACGGGTTAAATGTGGCTCCGGCTGCGGTCTGTCATGGCTTAATTGACTCAAATATTGCCTGGGCAGCTGCTCGTTGAATCTCATTGGCTAAAGCTTGACGAAGAATGTGTCCTGTCACAGTTTGATTGGCTAAACATCTGTGACTGGAACTCTGCCACATGCGTCCGACAGGTTTATCAGAGTTTGGGCCTGATTTAAACCAACCTGCTATTTGCCAGCCGATTTGGAAACGCGCTGTTTGAGTAGATAAGGAATTATTCTGCTAATGGATTGAATGGCATTTAGCACAGATCTCCAGGCATGTTTGCGCTAATTCCTTTAGCGAATTGGGTGCTGAAACAATGCAGAAAAAAATGTGCAAATAGTGTTGTGTTATTCTGGTTTATAGGTGTTTGCATTTGTGTTTAATTATGTTGCAAATGTGTTTGCTTACTCTGGGTGGGCTCTCGGATCCTGGATACTCCCTCTGGTCTAGTTTGTTCCAGCGCTGCATTAGTTTGATCACCATCGGTTTGCTGAAATCCACCAACTGGAAACCGGTTACGTTCGCCCCGCCGTGCATAAACCTCTCCAGAGAAATGTCCTTAAATCCCTGCCGGCAGAAAGACGGAGAGCAAATCAGAGTGAGAGCGAATGCATCCGATTCATTCTAAAGATAAAAAATGGTAGAGACTGATAGAACGAATGCGAGTCGGAGTGAGTTATAACATTTAGTAATATCTCAGATGCTGACGCTAACAAATGTCAACGCAGAATACGTTAAGGCACAGCACAAAATAAGCAACGATAAATCACACGTAACAAAGTTCAGCTTCAGCAGTCCGTCATAGTCAGAGTCTCTGAAACTGAACAAGACTGGAAATTCCTTCAGACTAACTAGCAGTTCAGACGAATTTATCATCCAGATTGAGTTTTAGAGGTTCTGAGAGGTGCAGAACTCATCATAGTGTTGCTAGGGTGTTTTGGGTGGTTGCTATGTGATTTGCTCAGATTAATCGGAGGAGGATATATACAGATACATGAAAAAAAAAAGATGTGAGAGGTGCAGTGCTGCAGGGTGTTGATTTATGGTTGCTAAAATGATCTGAGTGATGTTTAGGTTGTTGCTATGTGGTTGCTAGGTGATTCACTCAGATTAATTAGAGGAAAAAATATATTAAATTAATTAAAATTCATTAAATAATATATATTTAAAAAATGTAATTAAATTAGTCGTTTATTTAATATATCTATAATTATTAGAGAAAGATACTTATAAATACACATTTAAATACACATTTGTATTAAATTAATTAAAATTCATTACATTATATTAAATCAATTATATTAAATTATATTTTTAAAAATATACAAGAAAAAAGATACAATACACTAAAATTATATGAAATTTGTTAAAAATTACATCATATTACATTAAAATAAATGTATATTTAAAAAAAAATAGTGAAAGATACAAATGCATTAAATGATATGAAAGGAACTAAAATTAAAAGTAAAGGTATATTCAGTTATAATAATGAGCTAAAAGAAATTGTATTTAAAAAATCAGAGAAAGATACTTTTACAAATACATTAAATAATTATGTGAAAGAGATTTAAATTTCTTACATTTTATGAAATTATAACGATGAATTAAATTAGACATTTAAAAAATCTGAAAGATACGAATACATTACAAATGGTATGGAATGCATTAAAATTCATTACATTATATTTAATTATATTCAATTAAAAAAATATTATATTTTAAAAAATTTGAGAAAAATATGAAATTAATTAATTCACGTTTCTGTTTCTGTCCTGCATTTTCATTACGTCGCGCAGTTAATTTGTACAGAAACTTGGGCTTCTTCATGTGTTTAATACTTGTCTTGTCTCCCTTTGTTTACCTGAATGTTTTGACAAATACTTTAATAAAAAAAAATCACATGGTTATAAGATAACCATGTGATTCCATTTCATATTGCATAATTCTATAAAATATTTTTAAGTATTAAAGCCATGAGATAGATTGCATGCAGGCCTGTAGGTGTCACGTCATTCTGTGAGATTTTTACTTTTTATATGTATAGTGTTAGTCTGTGGTTGCTAATGTTTTTGGTGTTGCTAAGTTGAATGAATTACTTAATTTTATGGTAATTATATCTTTCAGAAAAGAAATGTATAGATTTTTATATTAAAAATAATTATTACTGTATGTATTTTTTATATTAAGTATGAACAAATATTTAAATATTAATAATTAGTGTTATTTAATAATAAATATGATTGTTTTAGAGCTAGAGTTTGAATTTATTTGTTGTTTGTAAAACTTGTTGCAACAAAGGGTGTTGTGGGTGATTGACAGGGCGTTGCTATGGTGTTTTAGGTGGTTGTTAGGTGGTTTCTTACTAAACAAACTAAAAAAAAAAGTCCTGAATCCTCAAGTCTCTGTCGTATTCTCGTATTTTTTTTTTTTCGTCCGTTTTGTCGCCCAGCGGGTGAAAATGGTGTCTGATCACTTGGTGAAGCATGATTTGCGGAATCCTTCACAAATGATATGAGTTATGTGCCAAAATGTAATACTGCGCTCTGGTTTTCTTCAGAAAAGCGAAGCTCAGTCACAGAGAATTACAGCCAGAGGACACGCCGTCCTCTACATTTGTTCATTTTCTCCAGCGCTCCATCACTGGATAAACTGGCGCCAGCACTCACCAGGTTAGCGATGATGTAGTGGTATCCCTTCACGTGTTTTCCCACACTCACAATCTGAGAAAGAGACAGAAATACAAGAAATGAGTGACTGTAAATACCACAAAGATTATTTTATTACACCCTTCAACAGCTCAGCTTACAGATGTGTTACCCATACCTAGAAAAGTGTATATGAGAAAGTATTTTTACATAGAAATAAAGAGTTTAGGGTCCTGTGCATTTCAGAATTGCTTTCCTGTGAATTTGAATTTGAATTCATGTGGCAAACAGGATGCAGAATTGCAGTTCAAATTTGAACGCAAGTTTATTAAAAAGAGAACAGTAATTTTCTCCATAAGTGAATTGATTTTTAACAATAACTTACAAACTTTTAAAGACAAACCTACTGTGAGATTGTTAATTGATGATTGTATATGCTTTTGATGAAGCTGACAGTCTGCATTATTTTAGCTTATTATCCATGACTCTGCAAACTCTCCACCAATTAAAGAATTGAAAACTGGTAAATCATGACAAAAAGCACTTTTTTTAATGGAGGAAGTGTTATTATGGATTATGGACTAAGCCAGAAGCAATCGTTTGGAGTGGAAAAACGTCCTTAAAAAGTTAATTTTGGTTGCTTTATGGTTGCCAAGATGATCAGAGTGAGGTTTATTTTGTTGCTATATCGTTGCTAGGGTGTTTGGGGTAGTTGCTAGGTGATTCGCTCAGATTAATTAGAGAACGATACTTATAAATACAAAAATTGTATTATGAATTTAAATTTATTAAATTATATTAAATAAAAAGATATTTATAACATTAGACCAAGATACTTGCAAATACATCAAAAATTATATTACATCATTATATTAAATATTTGATTAAATTAATTAAATTATATATTTAAAAAATTAGAGAAGGATACAAACACTATAAAAATATATATTAAATTAATTCATTCATTATATTAAATTAAAATACATGTATATTTAAAAAAAAAAAAGGAAAGGTACAAATAAATTAAAAATGGTAGGAAATTAATTAAAATTCATAAAAGTATATTCAATTATAATAATGAATAAAATAAATGATATAAAAATAAAATGAAGAACATCTATTAAGCAATTAGAGAAAGATACAAAAACATGAAAAATATGAAATGCATTAAAATTTATTATATTAAATAAAAAATATTTATATTGAAAAAATAGAAAAAGATACAAATTCATGAACAAAAAATATGAAATGAATTAAAATTCATAAAAGTATATATAATTATAATAACCAAAAAATAAATGATATATTAAAATAGAGACAGATGCTTACAAATACATAAATTATGTGAAATGAATTAAATATTAACTTACGATAATAAATTAATTTATATTATATATAAACAATAATAAATATTATATTACATTAAATTTAGAAATATATTTACAAATTAAAAAAATATATTACATGAATTAAAATTCATTATATTAAATAAATAATATTAAATTAAATTAATTCAAATACATTTTTTTTTAAATAAATATATAAATGTATGAATTTAAATACAGAAAATAAAATGTTTGATATTTAATAATATCTGACATTCTGATTCTGCAGACTCTCCACCAATTAGAGAAACGAAAACTGGTAAATCATGACACAAGAACACTTTCTAAGACTTTTTCATAAGAGATATTTTCATTATGGATTGTGGACTGGTAGCAATGTTTTGAAGTGAAAAACTTCAAAAAGCTAAAATTGTACCATTCCGTCATTTGCTATGGATGTGAATGGGTGCCGTCAGAATGAGAGTCCAAACTGCTGATAAAAACATCACAATAATTCACAAGTAATCCACACCACTCCAGTCCATCAGTTAACATCTTGAGAAGCCACATCAAGCACTGTTTACAAGTCAAAACAGTCGAATCAAAATTTAACAATGCACTGTATCTTTAGCTGGATGTGAGTTTTGTCTAGTGTGTAACCGGTATCGGTGTAAGATCAGCACACGCTGTTGCCATATCCACATCTGCTGGATGAACATGCTGGCAGGACTGGCAGGGCATGTAGAGAGAACATTCTGTTGGTGGTGTACCTGACTATGTCCAACCGCGCGACTGTGTCTGTGTGCGTCTGTGTGTGTGTCTGTGTGTCTGGTTGTATTTGCCAAGTCTGCTGTCAGGCTGATAGATGGGCATCTCGGAGGTCTGCCTGAGGAACAGACGGACCATGCAACAATCAAACACGCCCCGCAATCGCAGAGTTCATAGATCAGACGTACAGAGAGCTGAGCTGTGACTCCTTCTGCTGCTCGTGTTGAACATCATTACTGCGCGAGAACCATGGAGCTGCCCGTTTTGTACACTAGCATTCGAATGTTTGGGGTCAGTAGCATTTTTTTTTTTTTTTAACATTTTTGAAATAAAATATAAAAGGAATATTGAGAAATATTATTACAATAGCTGTTTTCTACAGCAATTAATTTTAAAATGTAATTTATTTCTGTGGTGGCAAAGGTGTTTTTTAAAGAATAAATTAATTCATAATTATAATTAAAAATAAAAATATATTAAAGTAATTGTGTTACATTGATTTCATATTTAATCATTTTTTTAAGAATTAATTTTTTAATTAAGAAAAGTGTTAAATTATATTAAATGAATTACATTAAAATGTATTTCAAAAATAAATCAATGAACACATTATATAACGCAAATAATTATTACTGTAATTATTATATAATTTTTTCTTTATATGAATAAAAATTCATTATTAAATAAATTAATAAAAATGCATTATTTATATTAATAGAAATGTTATTAAATGAGTTATATTAAATTAATACAATTTTTTTTTAATTAATTAAAATTCATTGATTTATATCCAATTAATAAAAATAATTATTACTTTAATTATTTTATATTAAATAATAATTATTGCAACGTAATAATAAATATATGATGTTCTTAAGAAAATTTAACTTGTGCTTGTAAAGCTTGACAAAAAAAAAGCTAAAAAATGCCTAAAAACAGTTGTGCTGTTATTTTTATATTATATTATATTATATTATATTATATGCAATTATTTTTATATTATATAATAAATATTTGTATTGATTTTGAAAGAAATCTCTTACGCTTATCAAAGCTGCATTTATTTGATAAAAAAAAATACAGTAATATTGTGAAATTATTGCAATTTAGAACATCTGTTTTTATTGCAATCAATTTTAAAATGTAATTTATTTCTGTGATGGCAGGGATGTTTTATATGAATAAAAATGAAAATTAATAACATTTTTAAATAAATAAAAATTAATTAAAATTGTATCCAATTAATTGCTATATTAAAATAAATTATATTCATGAAAGTAATAAATGTATATATTTATGCACATATTAATGTATCAGCTGTAATATAAAAAAAAATGTAATCATTTTATATTAAATAATAATTATTATAACTTAATACTAAATATGATTATTTCAAAACTAGTTTATATGTTCTTAAGAAAATGTAACATGCTTGTAAAGCTTGACAAACAACCAAAAAAAAAAAAATGAAATAATATGTTAATGTAAATTAGAACATCTGTTTTTATTGGAATAAATGTTAAAATGTAATTTATTTCTGTGATGGCAGGGATGTTTTATATGAATAAAAATTCATTCGTTTTTTTAAACTAATAGCTTTTTTGAATGAATAAAAATTAATTTAAATTACATTAAATTAATTATATTAAATTAATAACATTTTTTTAAAATGAATAAAAACATTTTTATTCATTTTAACATCAAATGAATGACTATATTAAAACCATGATACGTTTTATTTCTCATGATTCTTTGATGAATAGAAAGTTCAAAAGAACAGCATTTATTTGAAATAGAAATCTTTTGTAACATGATTAATGTCTGTCACTTTTGATTAATTTAATGCATCCCTGTTGAATAAAAGCATTAATTTGCTTTCAAAAAACATTGAATTTCTAAAGTATTCTCGCATTACTGTTGACGTCGGTATTGAAATGGCACTAAACTGAATGCTTAATAAACTTGGTTGGTTTAGGTTCTTGTCAATATGCTTCGTCATGGTGGTATCTGACCAGACTGACCTGCATTAAGGTATGAGAAATGCCGCTGCGTTGTAAATACAGGGGTTGTTTTGTCTGTTCGTGCGCGAGATGTTCGTACTGGCTCGGGTCACTGTGACGTGTCTGTTTCAGGCTGTTTGGCAGCAGTTTTGTGAGCACCTGTTCTCGTCTCCGTCTCTCTGTACATCATGTTATTCTGAGTTTCATTGCACATGACAGACAGAGCGTGCTCGTATTCGGCGAGGAACAGCGAGAAGCTCCGCAGGCGGGAGGAGGGATCAGAGCGAGTCACCGAAAAAATAACAAATCGCAGGCCAGAAGGAAAGCGCTGATCGTTCGTCTTGCTCTGCGATTCCCTTCAGCGCGCTGTGATTTGTGTTTTTATGCTTTTCCTTTAAAGGTGCTGTAAGCGATTTCACATTTTGGAATGCCACGCATTAAATGTGGCTGCTACCTGACAGATATTACTGGAATGGCTTTTTTAAGGCTGGCGCTGTGACAGTCATACAGCAAACAGCAAAAAATGAGTTAGGGATGCAAATCTGTGCTTTTTTAGCCTATCAGAAATACTCTTCTTTGAAAGGTTTGGGAGAAGTCTGGTGCGAGTTTGCAGATCAGCTCAAATCATATATTTGCATTTATATGTGTATGTATATATTTTTAATATCTAAATATTTCAAAACATTAAATGTTATATGTTTTAGTATTAAAAATAATTCTTAACTATTAATTCTGTAATCATTTTTATATTATTTTTTATGATGTTGATGTATATTATATTTTTTATGATTTTTTTTTTTTTTTTATGATTTTGAAGGAAGTGTTAAGCTCACCAAAGCTTCAAGTATTTTACAAAAAATACAGTAAAACAGCAATGTTGTGAATTATTATTGCAATTTAGAACATCTGTTTTTATTGCAATAAAATTTAAAATGTAATTTATTTCTGTGATGGCAGGGATGTTTTATAACAAAAAATTATATTAATTATATTATATTAAATTAATAACATTTTTATATTAATAAATATCCATTTAAATTATATTAAATTAATTATTTTAATTTTTTTTTCTAAATAAAAATTCATTAAGATGAATGAAATTCATTAATGAAATTCAAATGTTAAATGTTATTTACATTTTTAAAAAATTGTAGAATAATTTCAAAGTCGGCAAGTAATACTGCTCAAAGAACTTGTAGTACTATTTTTAAAATATATTTTTAAATATTTAAAAAATGTAATTGTTTTCTGTTAAGGAATAAACATTTTTTAAATGTAACATTATTGTGGAATATACCGTTTTATAATTTTAAAAATATATATATTTTTTTAAATACATACATATTTTTAAAAAAATTAAACATTGTAGAATATTTTCAAAACAAGTCAAAATGGCTCAGGGACTACAGTGCTATGTACAGTTTTATATACGTTTTATATATTTAAATATATTGTAATAAAATTATTTATAAAAACATTTTTTAAAATTAATTATAAAAAATATAATTATTTATAAAAATAATATATAATAATATAATAATAATAATAATATGTAAAAGTTTTTTTTTTTAAGTTTAAATACCCAAATATTTTTAAAAATATTGAATTAATATTTTCTTTTAATAAATATTTAATTCTTAAACATTGTTAAAAATATTGTAGAATATTTTCCGAATATTTTCAGTTATCAAAATGTTTTCAAAAGCTCACAGTGCTATATATAGTTTTATACATTTATATATAAAAAATATTTCAAACAAATTATGTATGAATATTTTTATAAATATTTGTAGAATTTAAAATTATTTTAAATGTTGTAGAATAATTTCAATGTCAGTCAGCAAAACTGCTCAAAACATTTATAGTACTATATATATCTAAATATCTAAAATATATATTTTATTATTTTATCCACTGAATAAGACCAGGATTTTGTGTTCAGAAAGCAAATGTGGTTCATTTTGAATTTATGTTGACTTTCATATTTTAATTTGCTGCAGAACTCATCCTCACCTGTTCCAGAATGTTCTGGAGTCGTTCTGCCTCGAGGTCTATGACGAACTTCTTCTCCTGTCGCCGGTCCAGGTCTTCCAGCAGTCTCCGGTAACTGGCGTCATTGAAGTTCTCCACACAGATGGCGCTCACCTGCCAGCCGTTCTGACCCGCCTTCTCCATGATGGCCTGCAGGATGGCGTATCCTAGCAACAACAACAACAAAACACTCTAATGCCGCTGTTTATCTTTACCTAAACAAGTATAATACAGGTCTGTATATTGGCAGATCTCAGTTTTATCAGCAGTGAGATTGAACAGAACGCAAATAGGTTCATTTCAGAGGCTGCATCCTTTATTTTTATTTAAGAAATGTAACCGTAATAAATGGACTGTTATTCCTTGCGAGATGCAAAATCTTTCACTTTGCAATTTAACGGTTACTTTTCGGAAATGAGACTGCCACTAAGACATATGCAGCCTTCAAATGCAACATGAGATGCAGCTATCAAGAAAATTTAGACTTTCTGATTGCATTTCTCATCAGATTCTTCCAAGATAATTCTCCAATTATCAGGTAATTTCTCTTTACTCAACATTTGTCTCATTTGTGTCTGTTTTTATGATCTAATTGTGTGAAATTAAGCAATTTTATGCAACTATTAAAAAGAAGGATGCAACATAAATCAAATAATATCTCTTTAGTCTGTCAAAATGTCAAAATTTGTCTCAGTTGTGTCTGTTTTATAGAAAAATTGGAGACAAAGATGATACTTAAAAGAGAAATGGCTAAATACTCCATTATGTGTGCCAAAGTATGAAAAAGAAACTATGCAATTTTAAATAAAAGATAAAATATATTTTAAAAAGCATAAATAAAAAGATGCAATATAAATCAGATAATAGCTCTGTACTGAATAAAATAAATCTTTAAAAAAAGTGTGTGTGTTAATATATATATAATATATATATATATATATATATATATATATATATATATATAGTATATATATATGTATATGTATAAATAAATGTATATAAACCCTAAACTTTTTTTTTTTTTTTTTTTTTCCTTTCAACTAATTGCCAAGGCAAGATTTCTCATTATTTTTGTTGATGCAGAATAACTAAAACTGAAAAAAAAAAAAATAAAAAAATAAACTCTATATGGGCACATTTAAAAAAAAAAATCATCAAAACCCAACAAAATGACTAAAATTAAAATGACAACAGAATTTTAAAATTAAAAACTAATGTGAAAGATTTATTTAAAACTATAAGAATCTCAATAATACTAAAATAACTGACTCTAAAATGTTTGCCAAAGTATGAATAAATTAATAAATAAATAAATAAATTGATGTACTAAAATAACACTAAAACTAACATAAATGATATAGGTATTTAAAAAAAAAAATAAAAATGAAAAAAGCTACAATAAGCACAAATTATTAAAATTAAAACAGAAATCTAAAAATCTCAATAATACTAAATCTGATTCCAATATGTTTGGCAGAGTATTAAAAATAAACTTGTGTAAACTTACTGTAAACTTGCTGTAAATTAAATCATTTATGTACTAAAATAATACTAAAACTAAAATAAACTATAGATATTTAAGAAAATAATAATTAAAAATTTTAAATTAAAAATTAAGAGAAATCTAAAAATAAAAACTAATTTGAAATATTAATTAAAAACTAACTAAATACAAATATCTCAATAATACTAAAATCTGATTCCAATGTCTGCCAAAGTATGAAAGAAATAAACTTTTTGTACATTAACTAAATGACACTAAAAATTAAATTTCATATATATATATATAAATGACAAAAGCACAACAATTATTAAATTTAAAACAGAAATCTAAAAATAAAAACTAATTTGGAAATATTAATTAAAAATTATAAGAATATCTCAATAATACTAAAACAACTTTTTGTAAATAAATAAGTTTATGTACTAAAATAAGACTAAAGCTAAAATAAACTATATAGATAAAACTAATTTAAAATATCTCAATAAACTATAAGAATATCTCAGTAATACTAAAATCTGATTCCAGTGTCTGCCAAAGTATGATAAAAAGTTTATGTACTAAAATGACAATGAAAATAAAAAATAGATATTAAAAAAAACTAAAAATGACAAAAGCACAACAAAATTTTAAATTTAAAATCAAAACAGAAAATAAAAAATCATTCAAAATATTAATAAAAAACTATAATAGTACCTCAGTGATACTAAAATAACACTGACTCCATTATCTCTGCCAAACTATGAAAAAACTTTAATGCAATTTTATGCAAATACTGAAAAGTGAGAAGCAGCATAATTGTGTGTGTGTGTGTGTGTGTGTGTGTTTCTACAGGTGTGTGTTTGCGCTCTGCTCCGTCTCCTGTCCAAATGTCCCATGTGTATTCTGCATCAGTGTGCCAGTTATGTCGGCCAAGAGCAACAGATGTCCTTTAAATTGGCCCTTAGTCGCACCGCAGGACTTTGGACATCAGGACAAATGCAGCGTCCAGCCTCCCTCTGTGTTTGTGTGTGTGTGTGTGTGTGGAGGTTTGTGCAGGTTCAGAACAACAGATATGAGACAAACCACAACACACAGACCACAGATGACCGTGAGCTCTCACACACACACACACACACACACACACACACACACAATCATAATGAAACGGCACCAGCTGTCCTGTGAGTAAACACAGACTGGCAGCAGAGAGCTAGAGAATCCTCTGTACACAAACCCCAGTCTGTGTGTGTGTGGACAGAACGGACGGACGGATGCTCGCCTCTCACGCCGCATGTAAACACAGACTAGACCTGCTGCTTTTCAAACAGAATGTACAGGCATGTGACATGCTACTTTGGGTTACTAAAGTATAATCAAAGCACACCGCGTAAGATGTCTTCGAAAGGCAAGGTTTTGGAGAAGTTTGGTGTCTCAAACGATCAAAACAATTCAGAGTGGCTTTAAATCTGAGAGATAGAGAGAGAGATATTTGTTGATATCTAAATATTTTTTAATATCTAAATATTTTTAAATATTACAAACACTTAAATAATATTTCCAAGTCAGTAAAATGGCTAAAAAAGAGCTCACGGTGCTATATATAGTTTTATTATTTCATTTTAAATATGTAAGTATTTTAAAATATAAAAAATGCAAGGTTTTGGAGGTTTGGTGTGTGTGATCAAAACGATTTAAAGCGGGTTTTAATTTGGTGTAGCAATCATGTTTTAGAATACATTTTTTTAAATATATTTGTGAATATCTAACTATTTTAAAATATTAAAAATGCTTAAAATCTTTACATTTGAAAAAAAAATTGTAGAATATTTTCAAAGTCAGCAAAATGGCTCAAAGAGCTCACAGTGCTATACATAGTGTTATTATTTTATATAAAATGTTTTTTTTAAACGATACAAAGCGGGTTTAAATTTGGTGTAACAGTGATATGTTTTATATATTTTTTTTTAAATATATTTGTTAATATCTAAATACATTAAAATATTACAAATACTTAAAAAAAAAAAATTTGCATTTTAAAAAATATATAAAATATTTTCCAAGTCAGCAAAATGGCTAAAAAAGAGCTACATATAGTTTTATATTACAAAGTTTTTAAATGTAAATATTTTAAAATATTTCAATTAAAATGCAAGGTTTTGGAGAGGTGTGGTGTGAGTGATCAAAACAATTGAAGGCTGGTTTAAATTTGGTGTAAAAAAGGTGTTTTATAATATTTTTAAAAAAATTACATTTAATATTTTATTATACAATGTTTTTAAATATATAAAAAATTTTAAATACTAAAATGCGAATTAAGTTTTTTTTTTTTTTTTTTTTTTTAACATACAGAATTTTAAATACATTTTGAATAATTTTATACTCAACATGAATATGCAATTTTATTTCATAATGTGAATTTATTAATTTATTTATTTATTTTTTAATGTTTCATTTTTTTTTCCCCTTTGGAAATGCCTGTCTTTGTTTCTGAAGATTGAAGTAATTAAAAACCAAGTTACATTTTGCACCTTAAGTATTTTTTATTATTATTCAAAGTGAAATTGCTCCTATTTCATACTACATGCTGCCTCATAAACTATTTAACAAATTGATAACTAAAGGCCACTCTGACATATACATGTAGGTAGTTTCTTTGGCATATTTTGAAATGTGTAGTATTTTCTCCTCCATGCTGTCTCATACTTTTTTAATATCAAGCCATATGCAGTACACACTGTGTAGTGGTAAGTATAGTAGTTTTTCACTTAGGGTAGTCAGTGTTTATAGAGAAATGTAACAGTAGCAAGACTCAGGCTAAAGTGTCAAAGCGTTAAGCTAACGCGGAACAGTAGCTGGAACCGATCGGTAACAGTCCGATCCAGACTGCCAGATGGTCAGTTTCTCGGCTAAAATGAGCGCGCCAGCAGCGACGGCTGTGTCAGTTACTCTGGGCCTGTAAGTGGAGCTGTTAGCTCAACTGAGCTGTTAACATTCGCTAACCGAGCGGATTCCAGCACTGCTGTAACGGCACGCCGAACGGAAATAGAGACGGCCATTAACCTACCGGACGGACACTGTAGTGATTCGTAGCGAAGAATGGAGCGACTCTCCTGAGGCGACTGACAGGAAAAATGTAAGTCTATTTTACATTTTAAAATGCACTTTTGAATGACCAACATTGAACAAAGACGATTTCCCCCCCTCGTATTAGTAGCCTACATTCAGTGTGGTTAAAAAACTGAATCGTTGTGCGTCTCTGAGGAAAATAGCGTTTCTGAATGAATCGCTTTTGATAGAATCAATGATTCAAATACGTTACCAATTCATAAAGACAGTCAGGATCACTTCTTTCTTGAATAAATCATCCATTTGAACGAATTAAATTGAATTGTCCATTCATAAAAACAGTCACTTCCTTCGTTCTTGAATTAATCACTTGTTTGAATGAATCAATAAAGACAGTTGCTGGCTTCCTTCTTGAATGAATCAGCCATTCGTTTGAATAAATGACTCGGTGCCGCCACCTACTGGCGGTTTTATTTCATGTTTAAACTCATTCATATTTAAACGTATCATTTCATATAAAAAAATAAAAATGCTTGAAGTACTTGAATTATACTTTATGAATTTTAAGGCCTGAAAAATCCTTGAAAAATAGCAGTATTCCTGAAGAGGTACTTGAAAAGTGCATGAATTATTAAAAAAAATGTATCTATCAAACAAGTATTCAATGTTTACAATAAGCACATATCTTTTCACTTAAAATTCACACAATTCAAAAAACATCATACTTTTTTCCCCACTTATTTCACTTAATATCATTAAACTAGCAAGATAAGTACTGACAATGTCGTGTAAACATGGCTGAAGACGCGAAAAGAGGAAAAGGTGAACCGAATCAATTGAGTGAGTCATTTACGTTCGAACCGCTCCGATTGATTCAAACTCGTGACTTTGATTATTAATTTTAAGCGATTCACAAGCAAAAACCAGATTAAATTAAAAGAGGCAGTCATTTTCGAATTTCAGTATTGTTTGTAATAATTTTACAAAGCACGTCGTGATGGATGGATGAAACAGATTTTCGAAATTCCGAATCAGTTAAACCTTTGCGTCGCAAAATGATTCACTGTTTCGAAACGCTCCAATCAGATCGTGAATCATTTGATTCAGATCGGGACTTCAAATCGCGTATCGGGAATCATTTAATTCGGGACTTCAGAGCGGATTCGGGAATCATTTAATTTAGATCGGAATTTCAAATTGCTTTTTTTTCCGGGTTTTTGGAGTCGTTCGTTCATCTTTTTTTTTTTTTTTTTTATTAAACAATATATTAGATACAGATAATTACATACAAAGACAAAAAGGCTATACATCTTTTGAAGACACAGAGGATGAATTAAGAAGTATAGTTTTCATTGCTTTCGAATTAACTGAATTTTGTAAAGTTTCCATATACCTGAATTCCATGCAACTCTGAATTTCCTGCACCTTCTTTTAAATGAGATGTCCGGGATTTCAAATTACGTACCGCGAATCTTTTGATTCAGCACGAGAATTCGGAGCGTGATCATGAATCATTTTGCAAATGAATGATTCGCGATCTGCGCTCCGATTCTGAAATGATGGGTCGTGAATCATTTGATTTAGATCGGAACTTTGGAGCGTGAATCGTAAATCATGGATTACGCGGTTTCGCGGTTTTTTTCTCCATTAAACAGTAGAAAACATCAAAACATTTTTTTTTTCTCTTTTCTTTTCTCTGATTCTTTTATTATTTTTCTTTTTTCGTGTTAAAGTTCATAAAATCAATAAAGACAGTGTAGAAAAAAAAGAAAACATCAAAACATTAAGGCAGTACAGTTGTAAAAACAAAAAAAAAAACAAAAAAAAGGAAAAAATAAAGTATACACAAATATAAATCCCTTTAGAATGTTAACCATGGTTTTACTATAGTGATGTTTTTTTTTTTTTTTTTTAATTATTTTTCTTATTTTAAGTCCTGGAATTTCATTTTACAGTATCTGTACAAGCCCTGCAGAAGGAATTGATTGAATAAATGACTTTAGTGACTTTAAAGTATTTTTAAAATATATTTCAATATGTAAAATATTAATCTTAAAACAATCTAATAGGATTGTTTATGCAGTGTAAATGCAGCTTCTGTGCCACTTTGCAATGCAAAAATGGATTTTGCTAATACTGAATTTATTTGGAAACAGAATATAGTGTCTTAATTTATCAATTTTAAATTACTACACATGGCAGAATAAAGTTAGAAAAAAATGATCATATAAAGGTAAAACGCCTCTGGAAATAAGTTTAAGGTGGCAAACTTGGCCCTTAATGACAACTTTAATTTTTGTAACTGCAAAATATTGTGTGATTATCACCGATATTGAGACCTTTTTTTTGTCAATATCACAAACCCTTAACATTTACACACATTTCTGTTTATTCTTCTCCGTTTTCTGTAGAAATGTACAAAGTGTACTTTTAACAAGTGCTTAGTTGTTTTACATGTCAGTAAAGTGTCTTCCTCTCCAAATGGGTGTTTTTTGGCAAAAGTCAGCTGCCGTGTGGGTTTATTTAAAGAATTTGTGTTCATTTGTGAATAGATATCTTTTTTTTTTCCATATCCGCTGGCAGTGATGCTAACATCTCCAGACAAGCTGGTCGTTCCCCTGCGATCAGCCGTTTCACATGTGCGAGCGAGCGAGAGATCGGAGACGTTTTAGCGAACAGATCCGCAATGCAGATCCGCGGACGGAGGTGTGAGGTCAAGCCGAGTGTCTCAGAGACAGATAAACCTCTTCAGCACTCGGGGAATCAACAAAAACACGAGGACAAAGGCAAAATCGACGGGAAAAAACATGCTGCATCGTCCTTGGAATCAATGCCAGCTCCGGATGAAGCGGCTCAAGAGACGAGATCACAATAGTGCTTATGAATCACAAAATGAATTATTAATGAAATAAGTCATTTTGTGAATCAAATAGTAAATAACAGTTATATTAAACAATTGCTAAAACACTTTCTGAGAAGTTGGGACTAGTTAACCTCCTCAGTCAACTAGTTGTTTCTTGGACAGCTAGTTACTGACCATCCTGGACAATCTTTAGTTTGTACTGTAAAGTGTAGAATGTTGTTTTAATATTATTTATAACCTATTATAGTTTTTATTAATATTTTGAAATTAGTTCATTTTATATTATTATTTTTTATTCTTATTTCATTTTATATTATATTATAGATTTAAATTAAATTTTATATATATTTATATTTTTCATTTTTATTTTTTGTAATATTACTATTTAGGTTTCATTTATTTTAGTATTTATTACTATCATTATTGAATGTATTTTTATGTTATATTTTATATTTATATTTTACAGAATTATTATTATTTTAATTTTTATATTTTATTCTTTTAAATTAATTATAATTTAAATAATTTTAATACATATTACTATGTAGGTTTAATATATTTTTATTTTTATATTATATTCTACATTTAAATTACATTGTATATCATTTTTATATTTAATTTGATCTTTTTTGTTTTGCTGTTTTTAAATCATTTTGTAATTTTTATTCGTTTTTTTATATTACTACTTGTTTCATTTATTTTAGTATTTATTACTATTATTTAAAAAAATTTTGAATGTATTTTTTTTAAATTAGATTTTATATTTAACAATTATTATTATTATTATTATTCAAATTTTTATTTTTAATTAATAAGTAATTTTTATTTGTTTTTAATCCAGTATCTATTTCATTTTAGTATTATTTATTACTATGATTTTTATTAATAATCTGAAATTAATTTTCTGTTTTATTCTTTTTCTTTTTTTTTTTTTTTTACATTTTAAATAATTTTCAATAAACTTTATTACTATTTAGGTTTAATATTTTAATATTAAACTGAATTATTTATTTAATTCTTATTTTCTTTATTTTCAATTAGGTATTTAGGTTTCATTTATTATTTATTACCATTATTTCTTATTATTATTTTGAATGTATTTTTTATATTATATTTATATTTTACATAATTATTATATTTACATTTTTATTTTACATTTAATAATAGTCATTTTTATTCTTTATTTAGGTTACATTTATTTTATTTCAGTTGTCCATTTATTAATTTTAGTGCTTCAACTTAAACTTATTAGTTTAGTTATATTAGTTACTTAGATTTTTTAATTTTTTGTATTTAAGTCTTGTTTTAATCCAGTATCTATTTCATTTTAGTATTATTTATGATTATGATTTTTAAAAATATTTTTAAATTAATTTACATTTAAAATCATTTTTCAATAATTTTTAAATATTACTATTTAGGTTTAATATATTTTATTGTTTTAATTTTTTTTATTTCAGTTACTCTATTTCATTTAGTTGCCAAAGCAACATTAATGATCTAAAATCTAATATTTATTTTATATCAGCATTATTTATTTGTTTATAATTTGTCATTTTCTTTTTTCTTTTTTTTTTTTATACCAACAATATTATTTAGGCTTATTTTTATGTCAGATTTTCAGTTAGCAATCTAAGTCCTTCAACCTATACTTATTTGAAAAGCGGAGAACGAAAACAAAATTGATGGGAAAAACACGCTGCTTCGTCCTTGGACTCAATGCCAGCTCGGATGAAGCGGCTCAAGAGACCAGCGGTCAAATTCAAACATCAGCACTTATTAGGCGAGGGAGGAGATGAAGAAAATGAAGATGAGGGAAGAAAGCGGATGCGAGTGGATCCATTAGCTTCTCTTTCTGGCCTTTAAGCAGGAGATCACGGATGACTGGATGATTGGCTCGCGGCCCGCGTCGCTCTGGGCTCGAGGATGAGCGGTTAACGCTCCGCTGACCTCCGCGCCGTGGAGGAACAGCCGACCGACAGCAGGCAGGAGATCTCTGGCGCTCTGTGGCCGAACGCTGGGCTTAAAATGGGCCGGAGAAGAGCAAATCGTATCAAGAAATTCTCCTTTTCTGGAAAGCGTCCTGCCTGGCACGCGCACGCGGGTCTCGCCTCACTGCAGGGCTCCCGTGATGCCAGGCGAGAGAATTAGACGGCAGCTGTGACTCTGACACCGTCGCCAACTTACAAACGTGTGTGTTTGTGCAGATTCCGCTTAAGCTTTAGATTATTTATGTTTAGCAATGTCTGTCTTTTATAGATTTATGTTTCTGATATGTTCAACAACAATCTGCCGTTGATCCCTAAATATCTAAACCAAACGTCTAAGTGGAAAAAATTGTTTGCGAGTAAAATACGTCATCGGTGATGAATTAAAGTTGCCATGAATTGCCAAATGAACAATTATTGTAAGTAATTGCTAAACACTATATGAGAAGTTGGCACTAGTTAACCTCCTTAATTGACTAGATGTTTGTTCAACAACTAGATGATTCGTCGACCATCCGTCCTTAGTTTGCACTGTGATGTATAGAGTGATATTTTAGTATTAATTACGTGCTTTTATAGATTTTATTATTATTTTGAATTGATTTTATATTTTCCGTTTTTAATTTTAGTTAAATGTTTATTATTTTGTTAACTTTTACTTTTTTAAATATTACTATTTAGGTTTATTTTTTAATAAGCTATTACATTTTTTTTTATTTATTTGTATTTTATTCATAGAATTATGGATTACCTTTATTTTAAATAATATTTTAAATGTTTATATTTTCAATTTTAGATGATTTTCTAGTATTTCTTTTAATAAATATTACTATTTAAGTTCAGTTTAATTTTGTTTTAGTTTTACATTTAATACGTTAGTGCTTCAACTTAAACATATTTACAGTAGTAATTTCTAAGTTATGTTTAATTTAATTTTTTTTTATATATTATTATTTTATTTCTATATTTTCAGTTTTTATTTTAATATTAGTTTGATTTTTATTAATTTTGTCATTAATTTCTTTCTTTTTTTTTTTAAATATTGCTATTTAGGTTTAATTTATTTTTATTTCACTTTTACAATTAATATTTTCAGTGCTTCAACTTAAACGTATATCTGTTAGTTGCCAAAGGCATCATTTCTAAATGAATATTACTATTTAGGTTTAATTTATTTTAGTATTTATTACTGTTATTTTTATTATAATTTTGAATTTATATTTTATATTGCATTTTATATTTATATTATATTTTACATAATTGTTATATATGATTTTTTTTTATTTTACATGTAAAAACCTGTCATTTTTATTCTTTTTTAAATATTAATATTTAGGTTTAATTTATTTTTCAGTTTTACAATTAATATTTTTCATTTTACTTTAGAATTATTTATTACTATTATTTTTATTAATATTTTACATTAACATTTTTATATTTAGTTTACTTTTTAGTAATTTTGTCATTTTCTTTTTTTATTATTATTATTTAATTTTTTTGCATTACTATTTAGGTTTAGTTTAATTTCATTTTTAGTTTTAGTATTTGTGTTATTTGCCAA
The DNA here is from genome assembly GCA_036247105.1 of Cirrhinus mrigala. Taxonomy (NCBI): domain Eukaryota; kingdom Metazoa; phylum Chordata; class Actinopteri; order Cypriniformes; family Cyprinidae; genus Cirrhinus; species Cirrhinus mrigala. Next base: position 33,411,179 of record CM070021.1, read on the forward strand.
GGCAGCTTTTCTAATTATTGCTATTTTTTAAAAATGAATTTTATTTTTGTATTATTTATTATATTACTAATATTTTATTAATATTTTGAATTGGTTTTATTTTTATATTTTCAGTTTTTATTTTAGTTTAATTTCTAGTAATTATTTATTTTTTTACATTTGTATTTTTTTATTTAGTTTATGCTTCTTGTTTTTTTTCAATTAACAAAAGTTTTTTTAATTTTAGTCACCAAAAATAACCCTGAATGTGTAACATTATTTAAATGGTCTCTTCATTCAGTTTTTCCCTGTGCATGCTGGATATCTCAGTGGGATTAACGTTAAAAAACAATCATGATTTTCTCAGCCTTCTGTCATACGCAAACACAAGGTATGTTCTTATGTCTGTTAAGCTCATAATGTTACATCTGTTTCTGTCTTAGCTATTTCCTCACTTTTCTGTCTGGTTTAAATTTGAAGAATGTAGCAAACCGAACTGCAAAATTAATGATCCTTTCCTTAAGGTTCTCTGCAGCACTCCTACAGCTCATTCATCTCTGCTCTCTGTCTGCAAAGACTGTTTGAGTGAGAAGATGACATGTCGGGCTGCTCAAACAAACAGATCATTAAACTGAGACTCCAGGAAGTATTTAAACAACCCGAAAATTGCTCTTTACGTTTGAAAAAAATGCCCTGTTGAGTTTAGTGTCCCGCTTCAGTATGTTACGAGTGTGTTTTTCTTACCTCTGTCTGTGTCGTACAGGAATACGAAGCGGTTCCAGTCGTAATGATCCAGGAGGCTCAGTAACGCCCCGCGGATGGACGGCCGCAGCTGAAGCACGAACTGCGTCTCGCCCTCGGCGGGGAAACTGGGCGTCACCAGAGAGATGTGCAGGGCGCTGCAGAACGACGTCAGAGTGTGGACCGAACGCTTATCGTACAGGCCGAAGATTGCAAAGACTCCTCGAGAATACTGCGAACAAACTGAAACAGAGAGAGAGATTCGGTTCAGTGTCCTAAATGGTAACTGCACAAAGAACATACTGCATAACAGAAAATAACGAGACAAACTACATCAGCGAGAGAGAGAGAGAAAAATCATATTCACCCCCAAAATTAAAAGAAATGCAAAAAATAAAAAAAGAGAAAGAAATAAAAATTAGCATTAGAATTTATTTATGTATTTATTTACATTTAGCAAGTGTCATGACTGTTTTCCCTCCAAATTTTAATCACTGTAAAACATCCAGATTGTTAACTTCTCTGTATTTAGTCATGCTAATTATTCTAATTAGATTATCATTACTTTTTATACACATTTATACACTGCGTTTGGTGCATACCTGCATAAATTTACAATAAATACAGCATTGACAACAAATTAATAATTCGTATTTAAGCTTAACAATCATAGGAATAAATTACATTTTACAATAATATAAATCAGATACATTGAGCGATACATATATGATTTTAATAATATATAAATCTTTAAATTATATATATAAAATTAAAAAAATAATAATTAAAAAAAAATTGTTATTATATCATGTTATTGCCATCATAGGAATAAATGATATTTTACAAAAGTTCCATTATGACATTATTGAAATAATAATATTCAGTATTTTTGTATATAATTGATATTTTATAAAAAAAATTATATTGATATAATCAATGTATATATATATATATATATATATATATAATATTAAATGTAAAAATTCATTATTTAAAAAAGTTATTATATATTCATATTATTTTTAGTTAATATTTAAGCTTTAAAATACTTTGTACAAAAGTTCTGTTATGATAATATTGTAATAATAATACTCTACTACTTGTGATAATAATTTTTTTTATATATAGTTTATATTTTATAAAAATCATTTTATATTTGTAATTTAAAAATTAATTTATATATAAAATTAAAATTGTAGTAACTGAAAAAATATATTATTATATTTCGTGTGTGTGTGCTACCAGTATATTACCATTACCATTGTATACCATTATATTTTTTTTATTATTATTTTTTACATTTTATTTTATATATATACAAAATGTAAATTTTGTATATATATATATATATATATATATATATATATATATATATATATATATATATATATATAATTTTAATAATATATAAATGATATAAATTCAATTTAAAAAATATTAATTAAAAAATATATTATTATATTATTATATTATTTCATAATTAATATTTAAGCTTTGCCATCATAGGAATAAATTACTTTTTACAAAAGTTCTATTATGATAATATTGTAATAATAATACTCTACTACTTGTGATAATAATATTTTTTTATATAGATTATATTTTATAAAAATCATTTTATATTTGTAATTTAAAAATTAATTTATATATAAAATTAAAATTGTAGTAATTGAAAAAATATATTATTATATTTTATATAATAATTTAGAATTTTATTTTAAATTATTAATATATTGTCTAAAATATTAATGTATGTGTGTGTTCATGTGTGTGTGTGCTACCAGTCAAAAGTTTTTGAACAGTAAGATTTTTAATGTTTTTTAAATAAGTCATTTATTTGATCCAAAGTACAGCAAAACAGTAAAATGTAGAAATATTTTTACCATTTAAAGTAACTGTTTTCTATTTGAATATATTTTAAAATGTAATTTATTTCTGTGATTTCAAAGCTGAATTTTTAGCGTCATTACTCCAGTCACACGATCCTTTGGAAATATTCTAATACTTTAATTTGCTGCTCAAAAAACATTTATTATTATTATGTGGAAAACAACTGAGTAGAATTTTTTGAATGAATAGAAAGTTCAGAATAACAGCATTCATCTGAAATAGAAATCGTTTGTAACATTATAAATGTCTTTATCATCACTTTTGATCAATTTAAAGCATCCTTACTAAATAAAAGTATAAACTTCTATAATTTCTGAAGGATCATGTGACTGGAGTAATGATGCAGAAAATTCAGCTTTGAAATCACAGGAATAAATTACATGTTCAAATATATTCAAATAGAAAACAGTTATTTTAAATAGTAAAAATATCCAAAATCTTACAACTTTTGCTGTATTTTGAATCAAATAAATGCAGGCTTGGTGAGCAAAAGAGAATTTATTATTGTTGAAATAAATAAATACTGATGAAATACCAGAAGTCTTATAACAGGATATATCGTCTTCATACTAAATATGTTTTCTTTGTTTTTTCCGTTTGATTTTGAAATATGAATATGTTCTTGACAGGATTTTCTGAGATTCAAGTTCAACAGTAAACACATTTTTCCATGTTTTCCTGAGCGCGGATGAAAGAGGGAGACTACAGTAGTCAGTGTTTAATCTTCAAAGGCGTCGAGCACATCATTTATTCCAGCACACACACACAGAGTTTGTCACTTCTTTGATGTAAGTTCATAACGTTGCACTTTCTGTCGCTTTCTATGAATGACATACTCTAGTTTTCACTGTAGGATCAAACGGTCTGTTCCTGCGCTTCTCTTTTATTCGTCACTCAGGTGTTTCTGTCATAACTCGCAAACTCACTGTGTTTGTAAAACGCTGATAAAAAGACCTGTGCGAAAAGCTTCCATCTCTGTGTCTCACAGGACCTGTTGAGTATTTATTGTTTAAAGTCAGAGTTTGTGAGAAATGTGTTGAGTGCTTTATGCTGTCAGATGCTAATCCTCCATCATCATTTACTGTCTGATTCATCGACAGATCAATTAATGGCAGGATGAACCGTCTGTCCGGGTATTTATAGACTCAACGCCACTCTCTACTCAGAATATCAGCGGCGGACGGTCGCCATGGAGATACGGGCCACAGTTAGTGAAAGTGATGTGATGATCAGGATAAACGGATCGTAATGGAAGGTTTGGAGGAGGAATTATACTTTATCTACACTACCAGTTAAAAGTTTTTAATGTTTTTAAAGTCTCGTCTTGTCACCAAGCCTGTATTTATTTGATTCAAAGTATGGCAAAATCAGTAAAAATGTGAAATATTTTTACTATTTAAAATAACTGCTTTCTATTTGAATATGTTTTAAAATGTAATTTATTTCTGTGATTTCAAAGCTGAATTTTCAGCATCATTACTCCAGTCTTCAGTGTCACATGATCAGATCAGATCAGCATTTATCTGAAATAAAAAGCTTTTGTAACATTAAACGCTATACCTTTCATAAAATAAATTAAATTAATTAATACTTTTATTTAGCAAGGATGCTTTAAGTTGATCAAAAGCAGTAATATTGTGAAAAATTTTTACTATTTAAAATCACTGTTTTCTATTTGAATATATAATATATAATATAAAATATTGAATAATATAAAATGTAATTTATTTCTGTGATCAAAGCTGAATTTTCAGCATCATTACTCCAGTCTTCAGTGTCACATGATCCTTCAGAAATCATTCTAATATGCTGATTTGCTGTTCAAAAAACATTTGTTATTATATTATATATTATATTATTTATTTATATATTATTATGATTATTATTCATTTTAAATTCTTATTTATTTTTAAAATTATTACATTTTATTAAAATTGTATTTATTTATTTATTTATTATTATTATTATTATTGTTATTATTATTATTTCATTTATTATATTTCCTTGATGAATAAAAGTATTAATTTCTATTACCCCCCCCCCCCCCCCCCAAAAAAAAAAAAAAAAAATATTGATTTAAATATTGATAATAATAATAATAAATGTTTGTTGAGCAGCAAACCAGCATATTAGAATGATTTCTGATGGATCATGTGACAATGAAGACTGGAGTAATGATGCTGAAAATTCAGCTTTGATCACAGAAATAAATTGCATTTTAAAATGTATTCAAAAAGAAAGCAGTTATTTTAAATATTAAAATTATTTCACATTTTTACAGTTTTTGCTGTACTTGGGATCAAATAAACGCAGGCTTGGTGAGCAGAAGGGACTTCCTTAAAAAAAAAAAAAAAAACATTAAAAATCTTACTGTTGAAAAACTTTTGACTGGTAGTGTAGTACTTGTAATTGGATCACATTGTTTTAAAATGCAGATCACAATTATTTTTTTGGATTATATGATTTTAAATTATTCACACAATGGCAGTAAATTGTTTTTGTCTTTTGTTTTTTCCTAACAATAATCCCATTCAAATCTATAAAATCTATTACTGACTACAATTTTCACAGGTTAACCAGAACAATGAAAACTAAAACCATAAAAATTTGAAATGAAATAAAACATAAAACTTAAGCTTATTTTATTTTAGTTAATGTGGATGATATATCTTGATAACTTGATAACAAAACAACTAAAACTGACATTAAAAAATATTTAAAAAACTACATACACACATAAAAAAAAATAAAAGTAAGAAAAATCAAATAAAAAAAATCAAATTACTAAAACTGTTTAACTAACATAAAATAGAAAAAAATAAAAAATCTATAAAAATAAATCTAAAATAACTAAAATACAAAAAACTAATTCAAAATATTAATAAACACTCCAGTATTATCTTAATTAAAATATCACTGATGTTTTCATAATCTGTTATTAAAAGTACTATATCTACAGTAGCTTTTATTTTAATATCATTTTAATATTAGATTTAATAACTTGCTCCACCTTTGAAACAACAGTCAGCTTTCTTACATCTCCCAACTCATCCAATCAGAATATATTTTGCTAAAAATGCTCACTTTTCACAATCACGTCCCTTTTTTGATGGATAGAATCAAGTCTTGTCCTACATTTTTCTTTTTATCGAACCTCTCGTTTTTCTCAGTATTACGTCAGGGTAAAATGAGTTGTGAAAAGCTTTTAATGTCAACTTCAGTGGCATCAGAGACGTCTCTCTGTCTGTGTTTCGGTGTCAAAAGAGGCCGTTTTTACAGTCTTGTGTTCTGTTATAGTTGCTCGTCCTGTGGGGAATAAGAAGAGCGGATCTTTTTTAACACAGCCTTGAGGTGTCTGAGACTCATGTTTTTAAGTGTGTGTGTCTGTGCTTCTTAACAGCCTTCAGGGGTGTGATGAAAACGTGGTACAGTCTGCTTTAACACTCATGTCACTCTGTTAAACCGTCTAAATTTAACACACCAGTCGACCTGACCTTTTGTCAGCCCACAATCTCACACACTTATGTTACGTTATCAGTTTTTATATTCTGATGAATGTTTAAAATCACCTTTAGCCACTGAAATAATTGAGCTCAACTGTGTGGACTCTCCATTTATTATATTCATTCAAACTATTCCAGCTTCCCCTTCCTTACACTGACAGCATGGCTTATGTAAGTTTTTACAGTCATTTTTCTTTTCCCATTTAAAGTGAAGTACTGTGAGAAGTGATGAAATTCACAGCCAATCAGAATGTACTGCTGTGGCACAGCGACCAATGGAATTCACTGTGGGCGGAGCTTTCCAGTGTGATGCCACATAAATAGAATCCAAGCTGGTAAAATTACTTTTTGCATGTCAGTCATGACTGGTTGGGACAAAAACAACATTAACATGCTTCTACCATACTGTACTGTTTTATGTACAGTAAAAACATTTATAATGTTACAAAAAAGATTTCTATTTCAAATAAAGGCTGTTCTTTTGAACTTTGTTAATCAAAGAATCCTAAAAAATAAGATGTATCACAGTTTCCACAAAAATGCTGCAAAGCATAATTGTTTTCAACATTGTTGATAATCATAAATGTTTCTTCAGCAGCAAATCAGCATATTAGAATGATTTCTGAAGGATCATGTGACACTGAAGACTGGAGTAATGATGCTCAAACATTCAGCTTTGATCACAGGAATAAATGACATTTTAACAGATATCCACATAGAAAACTGTTATTTTAGATTGTAATAATATTTCACAGTATTACGGTTTTTAAATAATAATAATAATATTTTTTATAATTTTTTATTAGGACCAAAACAACATTAATCATCACATAAAACCACATAAAGCGTATGTAATAAAATTAGAGAATACATATTAAATGTATACAATAATAATAATAATTCTTAATTATTATTTTTAATTATTATATGTTATTTATGTTGATGTATCATATTTAAGTTTATTAATTTTTAATATTTATGTTATAAATAAATTAATATAATAATAAATTATATATATATATATATATATATATATATATATATATATAATTTATAATTTATAATTTATTTGTATATAATATAAATATAAAGTGACTTAAAATATTAGTAACAAGTCAAAAAAATACAACTTTTCTACGAAAGCGGCAAGAAAAATACACTTGTTTTCCTTTTGAATTAAGATAATTTTTCTGACCCCACTGGAAGATAAATCTTTCAGAAAATAAGATTTTAAGTCATTTTGCTTCTCAATTAATAAAACCCGACTCAAAAATGTTTAGATATACTGGAAAACAACACACACACACAAAAAAAAAAAGTCTTTTTCATTTTTTTATTTTTTGCAGTGTAGCAGTTTTTTTTTTTTTTTTGAATGTAATAATCTCTGACATTCTGCCTTAGCAGAATGGTTCCAGAAAGGTTCCTGCGGGTCCTAAAAATCTTAATTTAATTTTCAATGAATTAAGGTCTTAAATTCAGAGTCATTGCATTAAATGTTGCATCCACTGCAGAAAAATTAATATATTTTGTTTTTTCCATTACAAATCCTGAATCAAAGATACATTTACTGGAGAAGTAAAAAATGACTTAAAATATTAAGTCTTTTTTTTTTTTTTTCAAAAGAATTATCAAAAAAAAGGTTAGATTTTGCTTAAAACAAGAAAAAAAATCCACCAATGGGGTAAAAAAAAAAATACAAATGTTTTCCTGTTGAATTTAGATTAAACTAACAAAATTCTGATAAATCTTTCAGAAAACAAGATTTAATATTTTAAGCCATTTTTAAGCCGTTTTGCTCCTCACTCCTTTGCATCTTGATTCAAGAATGTTTGAATACTTATACTGGAAAACAACACAATTTTTTTTTTTTTTTTTACACACACACACACACACACACACACACACACACACACATATATATATATATATATATATATATATATATATATATATATATATATATATATATATATATATATATATATATATATATATATACACACATAAATACATATATTATTATATAGGTAGAGGTATCAACTGTACAAGTCATTTCAACAGATGTTAAAACAAATTGCTCAACTTGTTTTGATGCATTAAAGTATAAAAACATCAGTTGTCATGATTTACTGATATATTTATATAATGTTCTTTCTTCCAGCTCTTGAATAAACACCATGGAGTGATTTGGACATCTGTCTTACTCTGCAAGGTAGGATTGATTTGTTATGTATTGATTAATAAGCAGTGATTGATCGATCGGAGCGTCTCTACCCTTCAGCTGTACGCTGACATCATCACCACAGGCCCAGCGGTGTGATGACCTCATATAACACGTTTGTGTGTGTGTTTGGTCTGATGGGTTCTGTCGTGCGCTCTAAACACAGTTAACTTTAATAAAATCACTCTGGGACTATAATAGAAACAGAGCTATTAATCAGCAACGCAGAGGAAGAGAGAGAGGCTGGAGTAGCTGCTGGGTCTACAGGTCACAAACAGATTGATTTACCATTTACCAAAACACACATCATTCCACTGAGAGACTCTATGAAAGACAGAAGACTAGATGACCTCACCAAGACGCAGATTTTATTCTGGACACCATGAATTATTTATCAAATGTTGTAATTATATTTTACAAATATATATTTTTAATTTTTATTTATACTGTTTAGAACAAAAACAATGTCAATATATATTATCATTTTGTAATATATATTCAAATAAATATTTATGTAGCAATATTACAGTTTTCATCTGCCTAATTTTGCTAACTAACTAACTAAGCTAGTGACAGATAAATTCACGCCAATTTTATGTCATCCTCCCTTTTAAAAGTTTAACAGCATATTTACTTTTCTTTACAGTGCACAATTATATGGTTAATTGTGTTTTATTGCTTATTTATTTTGCATTTTTGTTCCTTATTATATCTGAACTGCAGCTTGTTTTTCAGTTAAGAACCACTGATGCATAACAGACATGTGGGTCAACCTAAACAGAAAGGGTTGTTGGTATGTGCTATATATGCTAGAATGGACTATTAGATATGTGATATAGTGTGTTTTCACAAAACAGTGTTTGAAAAAGTATCCACTGATACAATTTCAGGCTTTCTCTAATCAATTTTGTGTAAAATATTAGCATTATGTTAAACATCTTCCTAACACTTTACTGTAAAGGTTTCGTTAGTTAACATAAACTAACAAAAAAAATACTAAAATAAAAATAATTTATTAACCTTAATTCATGTTAATTTTAACATTTAGTACATTATTAAAATCAAATGTATCTGTATACTATGGAAGCTTGTTTAAAAAACTTTTTATCTCATAATTCTGACTTTTTTTTCTTGCAATTGCAAGTTTTTCTATGAATTTGTAGTTTGCAACTCTTTTTTTTTTTTTTTTCTTTTTTTCACAAATTCTGAGTTTACATCTCTTAATTTTTACTTTTTTATATGAATTTTAAGTTTGCATCTTGAAATTTTACTGTTCAATATGAATTCTGAGTTTGCATCTCATGATTTTTACTTTTTTTATGATTTCTGAGTTTACATCTCTCAATTTTTACTTTTTCCTGTGCATTTTAAGTTTATATCTTATAATTTTTACTGTTTTTAATGTGAATTCTGCATTTACATATCACAATTATTACTTTTTATATAAATTCTGAATTTACATCTCACAATTATGACTTCTTTCTATGAATTTTAAGTTTACATCTTGCAATTCTTACTGTTTTTATTATGAATTCTGCATTTACATTGCACAATTTTTACTGTTTTTAATATGAATTGAGTTTACATCTCTCAATTTTTACTTTTTTTTCTATGAATTTTAAGTTTACATCTTGAAATTTAACTGTTCAATATGAATTCTGAGTTTACTTCTCAATTTTTACTTTTTCTATGCATTTTAAGTTTACATCTTGCATTTTTTAATGTTTCTAATGTGAATTCTGAGTTTACATCTTTCACTTTTTTTCTATTAATTTTAATTTTACATCTTTTTACTGTTCTTAATTTAAATTCAGAGTTTACATCTCATACTTACTTTTTTCTACGAATTCTGAATGTACATCTTGCAATTTTTACATGAATTCTAAGTTTACATCTAACAATGTTTACTTTTTTATGAATTCTAAATTTGCATCTAACAATTTTTACTTTATTTATTCTGAATTTACATCTCACAGTTTTCACTAATTTAATATGAATTTTGAGTTTACATCCTTCAATTTTTATTTTTTCTATCATGCAGGCTTTTTTTTTACTTTTTTCTATGAATTCTGAGTTTAAATACATTTTTACAATTTCTATTAGGTTCTATTTCTATTGAGTTTACATTTCACAATTTTTAGTTTCCTCACAATCTCACAATTTACCTTTTACCATCTCTTAATTTGAACTTTTTTGTGTATACATTTCAAGTTTACATCTTGCAATTTTAGTTTTTAATGTGAATTCTCCATTTACATCTCACAATTCTGACTTTTTTTTTTTTATATGAATTCTGAGTTCACATCTCACAATTTTTACTTTTCTCTATGAATTTGTAGTTTACATCTCTTCTTACATCTTTTTTTTTTTTACTGTTTTTTAATATGAATTTTGGGTTTACTTCTCAATTATTTTAACTTTTTTTTCTATGAATTTTAATTTTACATCTTGCAATTTTTACTGTTCTTAATATGAACTCAGAGTTTACATCTCATACTTTTTACTTTTTTCTACAAATTCTGAGTTTACATCTAACAATTTTTACTTTTTTTATGAATTCCGAATTTACATCTAACAATTTTTACTTTTTTATTAATTTGGAATTTACATCTCACAGTTTTCACTATTTTAATATGAATTCTGAGTTTATATCTTTCAATTTTTATTTTTTCTATCATGCAATTTTTACTTTTTTCTGTGAATTCTGAGTGTAAATCTCTCTATTTTTACTATTTTGTATTAATTCTGAGTTCACATTTCACAATTTTTAGTTTTTAATATGAATTCTGAGTTTACATTTCACAATTTAGCTTTTTCTATAAATTTTAAATTTACATCTCTCAATTTTAACTTTTTTGCGTATGCATTTCAAGTTTACATCTTGCAATTTTTAGTTTTTAATGTGAATTCTCCATTTACATCTCACAATTCTAACTTTTTTTAATATGAATTCTGAGTTCACATCTCGCAATTTGTACTTTTCTCTATGAATTTGTAGTTTACATCTCATTTTTTAAATATGAATGTTAATGTTTTTAATATGAATTTTGAGTTTACTTCTCAATTCTATGAATTTTTAATTTTATATCTTTTTTTCTACAAATTCTGAGTTTACATCTAACAATTTTTACTTTTTTTATGAATTCCGAATTTACATCTTGCAATTTTTACTAATTTTAATGTGAATTCTGAGTTTACATCTAACAATTTTTACTTTTTTATTAATTTGGAATTTACATCTCACAGTTTTCACTATTTTAATATGAATTCTGAGTTTATATCTTTCAATTTGTACTTTTTCTATCTTGCAGTTTTTGCTTTTTTCTTTGAATTCGCAGTTTTAATCTCTCGATTTTTACTATTTTTTATTAATTCTGAGTTTACATCTCACAATTTTTACTCTTTTTTTTTATGAAATCTGAATATACATCTCACAATTTTTACTAATTTTAACATGAATTCTGAGTTTACATCTTGCAGTTTACATCTCACTAAATCTGTTTTTTTTTTTGTTTTTTGTTTTTTTTTACTATTTTCTAGTATACATTTCACAATTTTTAGTTTTTAATATGAATTCTGAGTTTGCGTCTCACAATTTTTACTTTAGAATTTCTCAGAATTGTGAGGAAAATTGTGTAAATTATGATTAAAAAGGTGCAATTACCTTAAAAACAAGAACAAACTAACAGTAAACAGTTGCATTTTTATTACACTTAAAACAAATTTGTTAAAAAAAAATATTGGAGTACATTTTACAAGAAAATACTATCTCAGTCCTAGACGTAGTCTACTTCAAAATTTCACATTTAATTACTTGCCATTTCTTTGTAGTCATTTGTGAAAATTGTTTAAAAGTAAATTTTTGATATGTTAAAAGATGAATAAATCTAGTCACACATATATTGCTTATTAGTTAATGCAGTAAGTAATGTTATTTGTAAGAGTTAAAAATCTTAATAGCATTTCTGGTTCATCCATCACTCTGGAAATGTAAGGTCAAGTTTTTGGATATGGTTGTTTAATGCAATTTTCTTGAACTGAATTTCCTATTTAATACTATACAGCCGCTTTGTCACAATCTGTATTGTTAAAAGCGCTATATAAATAAAGGTGACTCGACTTGTCTTGACTAATGCAATTTGCATACAAAAAAATTTGATTGATTGTACAGTAGATTTATTTTACATACTGCAAAACTAGTATGAATAGTGCGCCATTCCAAACATAAGCTATGCGTTTCCCCGAGTGAATCAAGTCTGAGCCTTGTTTTAGATCTGAAAATACACTCACTGTTGTAACGTCTGCTCTGTTCTTAAATGCATCCACACACACACACACACACACACACACACACACACACTTCCTGCTCAGTAAGAAGTCATGATCAGCCCACTTTCAGCAAAGTGACTTGCTGTTTTCGTTGCCGTGACAACGCAGCTGTCAATCAAGGGTGGACCATAGCAACGAGGCTTTACCATGACTGCCAATAAAGTTGTTTCCATTAATGGAATAAGCTTTTTATTTCCACAGAGCGAGAGACAGATGGACACACACACACAGAGAGAGAGAACTGAATGCGTAAAGAAAGCACAATTTAAGGTGTTAATACAGCGGCTGATAACACAAGGAGAGTGAATATACAGAAGCACAACCTCTTCTGTCTTATTGCTTAATTAAATTCTGACAAAGTTATTTTGGATTTGGCCTGAAGTAGATCGTTAGACACAAACGCTTTGTTTTCTGTTCATCTCAAAACTCAGCGAGTGATAAAAAGTTTGAAAACTGACTTTCTGACCATGTATAACCAAACATGTCTCTTGTGCGTGCGTGTGTGTGTGTGTGTGTGTGACACAGAGGAAGCTCTCTTCTGATTGGTTCCTGACTAGAATGAATCATCAAACTATTTCTGTTGCAGCAAATCAGCCATTATGTGTTGCCAAGGTAACCAAGTATACATACGCACTCACACATAGACACACACTTACACACACACACACACACACACACACACACACAGATGGCAGAAACACAGCAAACACGGGTTCAAGCTCTGTACCTGGATTGCTGCAGGCTGCTGGATATGTGTGTGTTTCGATCTGTCAGTCAAACCAATGACAGTCAAATGATATTGATTCTAAATCTGTTCAATTGTATCGTGCATAAAGAACCTATTAAGAATTTTCACATTATTTAAATGACAATTAAGCAGATTTTCCAACAAATTCACATTAATGTAATGCATCCAGACAGTTTGTTACAAATGTTCATTATTCTCACTTGTTTGTGTCTCACAATTTCTACTTTAGAATTTCTCAGAATTGTGAGAAAGTGTGAATTATGATAAAAAGGGTGCAATTACCTTTATTATTTTTTTATCTTGTGAGAAAAACAAAATGTGGGAAGAACAAACTAACAGTAAACAGTTGCATTATATTAAACTTAAAAAAAATATCTCTATAGTCTGTCTACTTCAAAATTTCACATTTAATTGCTTGCCATTTCAATTTAAATGTAATAATTTAATGTAATATTTAAACAACAACAATGATAATAATATTTTTAATGTTTTTTTAAAAGTTAAATATTAATTATTTTTTTAAATAACACTTGAGAAATATTATTTCTTTCATTTTAACCAATTTAAATACAACTATTATAAATACTATTTCTCTATTTTAGTTATGTATTAACTAAGTTTTAATCAACTTGTTTTTCAAAATAACGTTTTAAGAAATGTTATTTGTATCAGTTATTTTTAAAAAAAGCTTATAAATACAAATATTATCTATTTATTTTAATTGTTAAGCATTACAAGTTATGCATGATTACACACAATAAATGTTCTATTAAGTATTTTTAAAAACAACAATTTAGGAAGTATTATTATTTCATAAAATGTTGTTCTAAAAAAAAATTTATAAATATATATTTCTTTTTATAAATAAATATATTTATTTCACTTGTAGTATTGTAGTATTACAACTTATGTACAGTTACATAGATTTTAAATAATATAAAAATGTAAGAAGTATTATCTTTATTTCTTAATGTTATTTTGGTAAAAGTTATTTATGAATACATACATACACACACACATATATATATATATATATATATATATATATATATATATATATATATATATATATATATATATATATAAACATAAAAAGATATAGATAAACATAAAAACAAAAGATATAAAGATGACTATCTATTAATGTAAATTGTGAAGTATAACAAATGGCAGAATTATTTTACTGTCTGTAAGCTAATTTAAATGAGGAAAACTGCTAAAATAAAATAAAATAAAAAAACATTTTAAATAAATAAATAAAAACATTTTAAGAAATATTATTTTTATTTCGTAAAGTTATTTATGAATATAAAGATTATCTGTAAACTAATTTAAATGAGGAAAACTGTTAAAATAAAATAAAATAGCATTTTAAATAAAAAAAAAAAAACAAACAAACAAGAAAAAAAAAAAAAAAACAATTTTTGAGAAATATTTTTATTTCCTAAAATGAAACAACAGTCCTTTTTGTAACTTCTATTATTCTAATGAGAATCATAATTGAATTAATGAGAATTACACAAAATCTGGATGCATTACACTGAGAATTGTACAGTATGAAATTATCCTTAATTGTACTAAAATTAAGGATAAAAATAAGGCTTTATTTTATTTTATCATTTATTTTTATCAGTTACCAAAAATATTTTAATGGTTTTGCATTTAAGTAGTTTTTGCATTTTAAGTAGTAGTTATACAAATATTTCTTCATAGCTTTAATTCATTTTTATTTTTTTTTTTTAGGTTAGGACATTTTAGTATTTATTATTTAAAACTCACTTGAGTTAGTTGCCAAGTACCATTTCTAATTTTTTTTTTATTTTGTTTTATTTGTGTTTTTCATCTAATATATTTTACTTGAGCTTTATTTCATTCACTAAAAAAAAAATGTAATAGTTTTAAAAAAATGTAATTAAATTACCGAAAGCAATTTTTTAACGGTGAAATACGATGTGGATGTGTTTTTGTGAAATTCCCATGTCTAATTCCTTGCTGCTTTCTTCAGGTACTCTGAATAATTAATGAGCATAATGATTAATGAATAATAAATGTTGGTAAACTGAATGAAATCAGTAAACGTACTATCCCAGCTGGAATATATTCATTTTACATCCAAAAGTATTCATGCAGAAAACCTGAAAGTGCCATTTGATTGGCTGCAGGTTCATTTAATGTAGAAATCATCTGAGTTTAAGGAATGAACTTTGACATAAGATGCAGAAACAACATGTTAGCACCTTTACACACCCCTGACTGAGGCTCAATTAAAGGAAAGTTCAGCTCTAAAAATAGAGACTCGTCATTATCAGCTGCCATTCAGAGCCGTACGCGTGTGTGTGAGGAAGGGTCACAGCAGGGGTCGACCTCTGGGTCTGGAGCCTCATTGACTTGTTATGGGAAACAGAGAGAGACAGGCAGACCCGTGAAGGGATTGTGGATAGTTAATATTGATGAGCATTTATCTAAGTGCCATTCAAAGGGACCTACAGTGATGACCTTTACACACATTTACTCTCTCCTTCATTCTGTCTTATGGCTGTCACAATCATCAGACTGTTGTGAGACTTTGCTTTCATTCAGACGGGCAGCAGAACGTCTCTTTTGTTCTTGCATCTGACAAATACATGTAGTTGTTATAGTTTGATCAGTAAAAATCATATTTGTTTGATGTCATTGGATTTTAAACCACATACAAATGTGATTTCAATCTGAAGATGCTATTATAGAAATAGATTTTTATATTTTAAGTTTTAATTTTAATTTAAGGTTTGGCAATTCTGTTATATGCTGTTGTCATTATTATTAGTTTTTAAAAATATTTATTCATAGCTTTATTTCAGTTTTAGTTTTTGCAGTTTTAGTGCTTCAACTTAAACTAATTTATTTTAGTTAGTTTCCAAGGCAACATTCCTAATTTGTATTAATTTTTACTAATATTTGTGTTTTATTTCAGATTTAATCATTTTTTTTTATATTTCCTTATAGCTTTCATTTATTTTAATTTCAGTTATAATTATAAATTTCATCCAATATTTAGATCTTATTTTATTTAAGTTTTATTTCAATTACCAAAAAGTTAGTTGTTAGAAATATTTCTTTATAGTTTTAATATTTCAGTTTTTTTCTGCTCGTTTTATTTGTTTTTCATCTATTTATTTTATTTTATATAAGCTTTATACCAATTACAAAATATCAGTTACAATTGCAAAATACCAAAAAATATTTTAATAGATTTTACAAATATTTCTTTATATCTTTAATGCATTTTTATTTTTTAGATTTAGTAATTTTAGTATTTAAATGTATTTATTTCAGTTAGTTTTTTTTTAGTTTGCATTTTTTTTTTTAATGTTTCTTTGTGGCACTGTTTTATTTTTATTTCAGTTTTAGATTTAATAACTTAAATGCTTTAATTTAATCTTAGTTATTTCAGTTAGTTGCCAAGGTAAAATTTCTCATTTTTGTTTGTTTTTAAGGTATCTAATATTTGTATTTTATTTCAGATTTATTTCAATTACTAAAAACAGATTTATTAGTTGTTTTTTTATATTTCCTTTAATATATTTTAATTTTAGTTATAATTATAAACTTCATCCAATATTTAGATATTTTTTAAGCTTTATTTCAATTACCAAAAAGGTAGTTTTTAAAAATTTTACTTAATAACTTTTAATTTTTAGTTAATTTTAGTTTTAGTCATGTTAGTACTTCAACTTATTTATATTATTTAGTTGCCAAGGCAGTATTTCTACTATTTCTACTCTTCTTTTTTTGTTTGTGTGTTTTGTGTTTTTCATCTAATATTTATATTTCCATTTTATTTTAAGCTTTATATTGATTACTAAATATCAATTGCAATTACAAAATACCAAAAAATATTTTAATAGATTTTACAAATATTTCTTCATAGCTTTAATTCATTTGTATTTTTTATTCTTAGGTTTAGTCATTTTAGTATTTAAACCATTTCTTTTCTTTTTTTTTTTTTAGTTTGTGTTTTTTTTTTTTTAAATCTAATATTTATATTTTATTTAAGCTCTATTTCATTTCCTTAAAATTGTTTACTATTTTTTTCCAAATATTTCTTAATAGCACTAATTTATTTTTATTTCAGTTTTAGATTTAGTAATTTAAATGCTTTAATTTAACCTTATTTATTTCAGTTAGTTGCCAAGGCAAAATTTCTCATTTTTGTTTTTTTCATTTGTATTTTATTTCAGATTTATTTCAATTACTAAAAAGATTTATTTATTTATTTTATTTTTTTTATTTCCTCACAGCTTTAATTTATTTTCATTTCAGTTATAATTATAAACTTCATCCAATATTTAGATCTTACCAAAAAATATTTCTTTATAGCTTTAATTTTTAATTTCCATTTTAGTTTTAGTCATGTTAGTACTTCAACTTATTTATATAATTTAGTTACCAAGGCAATATTTCTTTTGTTTGTTTTATTTGTGTTTTTCATCTAATATTTATATTTTATTTTAAGTTTTATATCAATTACCAAATATCAATTTTATTTGATTTTAGCTTTATTTCAATGACTGAAAACAACTTTAACAGTTTTTTGTTTTAGTTAAGAATAACAACACTGATTTCAATCCATTTTTTCACAGATTGAATCCTTTTGAATATGGTTATGAATTCTGTAACATAAAACATTATAACAGAACAAAATAAACTTTAAAAAGAACAGACAGGCATTTTAGATCATTCTGTAGTTTAATTGAAAAGATTCAACTGAATAGAGCTGCTTTTTGTGATTTTTAGTGGACTTTAGAGATGGTTTGTTCATGAATGATTCATTCATTTTGCGTCTGTCAGATTAACGACTTGACTCTCAGGAGGTGAATTAATCTTTTATGTTTCTTCAGAATTTATCTTAGACTTTCTAATGCAGAAAAATGATCAAAGATTGTTTATGTCGCCGTGTGTTCAAATATGTATTTTAATTGCACCGAAATGCACATTTTACATGTAACTACATTTTCTTCACTAGATCTTTTGTTTTAGCATTTTAAACTTCTTTTTGTCAAGTGTTTGCATGTAAAGTGTGCTTGTGCTGTCTGTCTTTATGATAAATGATATTTTCTGTAATGAATGACAGTCAGACATTGCTAAGTCTGTCCAAATGCAGTTTGGTATGGTGCGATACGCTAAAACACAAACACACGTTCTGATGCAACGACGAGACAATCGCTGCGGGCGAATAAATGAATGAGTCAGTAAAGAGATTCATTGAACCATCTCAAGACATCAAGATCCAGCAACACATGGATAAACATTTACACATCACACACACACACACACACACACACACAGAGAGAGTACAGGTCACAGACAGGTTCATGCATTACTCACTCGACTAGAGAGCAAACACACATCATTCAGTGAGAGACTGAAGCTCCTGGCTGTGTGATTCAGCAGACGTGAAGTTCAACACACACACACGCGCGTTAGGCTCGAGATCATGTGTGTATGTGTGTGTTGTGGTGGATTATAGGATGTTTGTGATGCCTCATTGAGATGATGATGATGACTCCCTGACAAAAGAGCCTCATAAACATCTTGAAGCTTGATTTTATTTAAAATTAGTTCTGCTGCGGCCCGCGGGTTTGTGTGGATTGAACTTTCATTAAATCAAGTAAATTACAACTGAATCACCACTAACAAACCTAACATGACATCAACATACATGTGATAGATATAGACAGATAGACAGATAGATATGTATACAAATGATAGATATATGAATAGATATATGATAGATAGATATACAAACAATAGCTAGATATGCAAACAATAGAGATAGATAGATAGATATACGAATGATAAATATATGAACGGTAGATAGATAGATAGATAGATAGATAGATAGATAGATATACAAGCAATAGATATGCAAATGATAGATAGACAGATGGATAGATAGATATACGATAGATAGATAGATAGATATACGAACAATAGATATATAAATATGCAAACAATAGATAGATATGAAAGACAGATAGATGGATGGATAGATAGATAGATAGATAGATAGATATGCAAACAATAGATAGATATGAGAGACAGATAGATGGATAGATAGATAGATATAGGAATGATAGATAAACAAAGGAAACATAGATAGATAGATATACAAACAATAGATAGATATACAAATGATAGATAATATATGACCGATAGATAGATAGATAGATATATACGAAAGATAGATAGATATGCGAACAGCAGATAGATAGAAAGATAGATAGATAGATAGATGAATGATAGATATACAAAGGATAGATAGATAGATAGATAGATAGACAAACAATAGATAGATATACAAATGATAGATAATATATGACCGATAATATATGACTGATAGATAGATAGATAGATAGATAGATAGATAGATAGATAGATAGATAGATGGATAGATAGATGGATAGATAAATAGATGAATGATAGATAAACAAAGGAAACATAAACAGATAGATATACAAATGATAGATAATATATGACCGATAGATAGATAGATGGATAGATAGATAGATAGATAGATATGCAAACAATAGATAGATATGAATTATAGATAGATAGATAGATATGCGAAAGATAGATAGATAGATAGATAGATAGATAGATAGATAGATAGATAGATAGATAGATAGATATAGGAATGATAGATAAACAAAGGAAACATAGATAGATAGATATACAAACAATAGATAGATATACAAATGATAGATAATATATGACCGATAGATAGATATATACGAAAGATAGATAGATATGCGAACAGTAGATAGATAGATAGATAGATAGATAGATAGATAGATAGATAGATAGATAGATAGATAGATGAATGATAGATATACAAAGGATAGATAGATAGATAGATAGATAGATAGATAGATAGATAGACAAACAATAGATAGATATACAAATGATAGATAATATATGGCCGATAATATATGACTGATAGATAGATAGATAGATGGATAGATAAATAGATGAATGATAGATAAACAAAGGAAACATAAACAGATAGATATACAAATGATAGATAATATATGACCGATAGATAGATAGATAGATATATACGAAAGATAGATATGCGAACAGTAGATAGATAGATAGATATATACGAAAGATAGATATGCGAACAGTAGATAGATAGATAGATAGATAGATAGATAGATAGATGAATGATAGATATACAAAGGATAGATAGATAGATAGACAAACAATAGATAGATATACAAATGATAGATAATATATGACCGATAATATATGACTGATAGATAGATAGATAGATAGATGGATAGATAGATGGATAGATGGATAGATAAATAGATGAATGATAGATAAACAAAGGAAACATAAACAGATAGATATACAAATGATAGATAATATATGACCGATAGATAGATAGATAGATAGATAGATAGATAGATAGATATGTGAACAGTAGATTGATAGATAGATATATGAATGATAGATAAACGATTGGTAGATATACGAATGATAAATATACGAACGATAGATATACAAACGATACATAGCTATACAAAGGATACATAGATATGTGAATGATAGATAGATATATATACGAATGATAAATATGCGAACGATGGATAAACGAACAAACAACAAACAAACTGTCTGTTCTTTATGTCCATTTCCTGTATTCATTCATTCATTCACTCATCCACGTCATTCTTTCTTTCTCATCCATCTTTTGCTTCTGTTTTTATCTTTTAGTCTCTTCATCTTTCTCTCTCTCTCTTTCACAGTATGTGCTCTAAACATTTACTGCTGCACAAAGGTCACGACACACCCATCCATTTATCTCTCTCTCCCTCTCTCCCGTATCTCTTTTATCTCCTCCCTCTCGTTTCTTCAGTTTCTCCGTGTGTCCCCTGCATTTGACAACATATCATTCTCGTAATTTCTTCATTCCTCCCCTTTCATTAAATAAATCCCTCCATCTCCTGATTCCATTCATCAAGCATTCCCTCTCAGCTGAAACTCATTCAGAGATTGATTTTGCTCGCTGCTTTTAAGCACTCAGATAAAGGTGTGTTAGGATAAAAGAGAAAACCCTTTCCACTCCTTATTCTCTCCTGCAGCCCGAGGAGACGAGCAGGAAACGATTAACTTCACCTCTCTCCCTCTTTCTCCCCATCTATCTAACACACACACACACACACACACACACACACACTTCATTCCCAAAGCTGTCAGTATTCCGCAGCTGATGAGGGCTAAAAGAGCTGGAAGGCAGCCAGGGCAGAGATAACACACACACACACACACACACTGCTGCATCAGGACAGCAGCGGATTCTGCAGACTCAGGCTGGGCGTCCAGTGCGCAGGAGTGCGAGAGGTTGGTGCCCAGCGGGAGAGAGGTTAAACTGGGATTGACTCGTCTCTGTTGGTCCCTGTCTCACTTTTGCTCATAGAGGTTCTTCAGCGCTTCCTTAAGTTCTTATCAAGAGCCGTTTTGGCTCTTTAGGTCTGAGTTGCTGGAAGATTCTTCACTCGCAGAAAAAAAAAAAAGGTACAAAATCTGTCACTGGGGAGATACCTTTTCAAAAGCTACACCTTTGTGCCTTATTTACCTCTAAAGTGTGCATTTTGGTATCTTAAATGTACATTTTTTTGTGTGCATATTAGTACCTAAAGTGTACATATTTGTTCCTTTTGCATGAATTCCACCCCAGCGAAAGCTTTTGTACCTTTTTTCCTGAGAGTGTTTGGAGATTCTTTGTTTCATTTAAGGCTCTTTAGAATATTTTGATTTCTGGTTTCTTCAAAGTGGCATTAAATGAAAATTTACTCGATCTGTTTTCTAAATGCATGTTATAGGTCTGACTGTGATTGTTTGTGCGTGTTTTATTTTAAAATTTTTCATAATGTTGACATGTAGGACTTTCTATGATAATTTAGTCAGGTTAAACTCCGCCCCTTCATGCCCATCTACTTTTGAGTGCCACGCCCACACATCAACATCCAATCAACAACAGATGCATAAAAGCAAGTCTCCGCCCACATTTAGTCTTTGTCAATAATCTGTTACACTCAGATGTAATAATATAGAAGGAAAGGTTTGGTGCGATTTCAGTTTCATAATTTAAGTCAAGGTTATTGTCATTGAAATAAAATATTAGATGAAAAAGAAGAAATAAAAGTGAAATAATTTTAAGTTAAAGCACTAAAATTACAAATTAAAAATAAATAAAACTTAAAATTTAAAAAAGATAATCCCAAACAGTAATATAAAAATAAATAATAATAATATAAATATAAATAAAATATAAAATAATAATATTAATAATAAACTGACAAAAGCACAAAAAATTAAACGAAAATAAAAGCTAATTAACATCTTTTATAAAAACTATAATAGTATATAAATCATACTAAAACAAAACTGCTTAAATCTGATGCCACTTGTGGTTCATAAATCATAATGTGTGCTTAATCTTTCTCTAAAATGACTTCTTTAAAACTACACCTCCACTAATTAAATTAAAATAATTAACCAGCGTCAGATCTGTTTTGCAATATTTACAAATGCCTGTAGTCAAGAGAGCAGATCTGAACAATAGTCTCCAAGCCAAACCATTTCAAAGTTCACTTAATCGTCATACTGCAAAGGCAATACATAAATACATTAATTAAAAGCTTAATGTCCAATACGCTTCATCACAATGTGCTTTTATGATGCTCTCACTGACATCCAGTGAAGCGCAACGTCTGAGGGGGACCCAAAGTGACGTGTTTGACGCCTGCTGTCCTAACATTGATTATTACTGCACTAAAATCAATGATACAGGTAAGTGCCATTGACTCCCAGTGAAGTACAGAAATGTAAAGGAATCTAATGCACATGTTCATGCAGATTAAAGTGGATTACGTTAATTGAACTTAATTGGTTTTAAGATCTCTGTGTGCACTTTTTTTTTTTTTACAGTACTCAAGAATGCACTTTAAGTATGCAAACAAGCTGTACAATTGCAATGTTTAAGCAATTGTGTTACAAGCCTTTTTGTTTCTAACTTTGCAGACAATTGAAAAGGAATTGGCTGACAGCATCCTTTCAAACCCAGAAACATACAGATGCACACCAAAGCATGCTCAAAGCTGGTCAAGAGTTGATGTTGAGGTATATGCATGCACCAAAAACACTGAATGCAATGTATCATTTTGCAACACATGACAGCAAAAACAATGACTGTTTTCAAACAGGTTTCTCAGATGCTCCCAACGCCCCACCTCGCCTGCCATTGGTCATCAAATAGACAATCCCGCCCCCAAGCTCACACCATTGGTTGAGTCAGACGTCGGGTCAGTCAAACAGATCAAGCATCACAGAATCAGATTCAAATGTGACTCTGAACATTAAAAAAAGCACCTAATCAAAACACACTCGATTCTGTTTCACACTGTGTGTCACAGAACCTTTGACAACTTTTGTCATCTTTCACTCACAGGCATTGGTGACAGCAAAGCTGTTGGCTGTCTCGATGTTGTCGACATGTGGAACCAGGTTGAAAGGCGCTTCCGTGGCATTCGGACTCGTGTTGTGGAGAAATATGGCCAAGCGGAAAGCTGTATATTCTTGATCCGTGTTTCTTATAAACAACCCTCCTGGAAAGAGCAAGAAGAAGAAAGAATAAGTGACTGCAAAGAGCAAAGAAAAGAGAAAGAGGTACATATGTATCCTAGAGGAATAGTTCACTCTAAAGTGGAAAATCGTTCATTTACCTGCATGACGTTGTTTTTCTTTCACTATGAATCATACTCTCAGCTGCAGCTCTAAAATCTTGTGTTTGCATTCAGATATGGCACATCAAATGACTCAAAACACCATTGGTTCTCATATATTTAAATATTAATGTGCCATATTGGAATCCACACAAATGTGCATTCACTTTTACAGTACAAAATACACTCTTCAAGGATTGGTTCACTCAAAAATGTAAATTTGCTAAACATTTACTCAACACTCTTGAAAATAAAGGTTCCAAATGGGTGTTTTTGCAGTGACAGAATAACCATTTTTGGTTACCCAAATGACCTTTCAGTGAACAGTTCCTAAAAGAACCATTTTGAAGAACATTTTAAAAATCTACAGAACCTTTTTTGACTACGAAGAACCTTTTCTGCATTTGAAAGGTTCCATGGATGTTCAAGGTTCTTTATAGAACCATTGATGCCAATAAAGAACCTTTATTTTTAAGAGTGAAGATTTAGATGTATTTGTTTCTTCATCAGATTCTGAGAAATGTTGCATTCCATTACTTGCTCACCAGTGGATCCACTGCAGTGAATGGGTGCCGTCAGAATGAGAGTCCAAACAGCTGATAAAAATCTCAAAATAATCCACAAGTAATCCACACCACTCCAGTCAAACAATTAACATCTTGAGAAGTCAAAAACTTTGTTTTTGTAAGAAACAAATCCATCTAAAAGATGTTTTAACTTCAAACTAGGGCTGCCCTAAACTAAAGATTTTTCTGGTCGACTAGTAGACGTATTAAGCATTAGTCGACTAGAAGTTGCACGTTTATGAATAAACCATATAAATCATAATAATGAGCCTTTAATTGCTTACATAGCCTAATAAGCGCTCAAGCACAGATACAGCTTGCCACAGCGCACCGGCAGATATAATAATTATGAATGTGTCTGGGAAAAACAGCAAGCAGACTGCATTAACGTTTTAATAATTTATTGATAAACTAGTGCTTTCTTTGTTTTCGGCTTAAGAGAAGTCAGCGATACTAACCCAGTAGTGATGCGCCTGTATGCCCGTTTCATATGGATTACATAATTTGAGAATATTTGTTTTCTATTTTAATTGGTTCATTAGAAAGTAGACATTTCACTCTCCAATGATATATTTTTAATGTCTGTAAGGCCTAAACACAGAGTTTTAAAGTTTCGCGTTCAAGTTCACAGAGAAGGCAGAAAGCGCATTCTGTTTGCTTTCATTATTTCACATAAGCACAACGTTTTGTTGATATTGTGAGTGCACACAAATAAACGTAGAGTCTTTACAGATTCAAAAGATGTATTACTTTTATCTGTATGACTGAACATGACAGAGCAAGTGACCGCACCGGCGACTCCATCTGTCATTCAGCTTCCTCACTCTGCACAGACACTTGAATAGCGCACACTTTTCTAGGTCAACATTAGATTGAACAGCCATGTACTACTTACATATTTTAGATGAGGTCGAGAAGCCATATTTGAGGTCGAGAAATGATAGGTGAGCGTTTGGATGTCCTGCCCAATGTCTTATATTGCCACATAGACCAGCCGTTAACAATCTGTCCATTACAGACTGCGTGACTTCGCCACTTCCTGTTGATTTTTTGCTTTTTCTGCGACTAAGCGACTAAAAAATATTTTGGTCGACCAAGCCTCTTCTCGCTGACTATTAGGGGGCAGCCCTAATTCAAACCATTCTTTCTGGTCAACATGCGAGTTTATAATTCATAATTACACTTCCTCCAGTGAAAAAGTAAATTTCCTGTTGTCTCTCGCATCAAAATCCACCCACATATAGAGATGTTTTGGCTTGTAAACGGTGTTTGATCTGTGCAGATTTCTCTCCTGATTCAGACCAGAATTGTCATTATGGATTATGGACTCGTATTTAAGTTAAAAATGTCTTAATGATGGATTTGTTTCTTACAAACATGCAGCTTTTGTCTTAAGATGTTAATTGATGGACTGGAGTGGTGTGGATTACTTGTGATGTTTTTATCAGCTGTTTGGACTCTCATTCTGACGGCACCCATTCACTGCAGAGGATCCATTGGTGAGCAAGTGATGGATCTACATTTCTCCAAATCTGATGAAGAAACAAACTCATCTTGAATGGCCTTAAGGTGAATAAATGTTAAGCAAATTTAATTTGGGGGTGAACTATTGCTTTAAAAATAATGATTCTACAAGGGAATTTTCATTGCAATGCCATTGAAAGACCATTTTTGGTTCCCCAAAGAGCCTTTTTTCTTAGTATGAAGAACATTTTGAAAATTTAAAGAATGCTTTTTCACTATACTCTTAAAAATGAAGATTCTTTATTTGGCATTTATGGTTCCATGAAGAACCTTTAACATCCATGATACTTTTCCATTCCACAAAAGGCCTTTATAGTGGAAAAAGGTTGTTAAGCATATTAACAACTTCAGGGAACCAAAAATGGTTCTTCTATAGCATTACTGCAAAAAATTCCCCCTTTTAGCGTTCCTTTTGTGGAATGGAAAGTTTCCATAGATGTTAATGGTTCTTCATGCAACCATCAATGCCAAATGAAGAATCGTTTTTTTTATAAGTCTAGAGCAGTGTGAACATTGTGCTAACAGCTTGTTTTGTCCCCCCACAGATTAAACTAAGTCATACAGGTTTGGAACGACATGCATGGTGAGTTAAATGCTCAGTTTTGTGTGAACTGTCCCTTTAATCATGGAAATTATCTGTGTGGAAGATCGCATTTGTTGTTGGTGTCACCAGAGCATGCATGTCTGCATTTGGCAGGGCCAGCGTCACGTTCTGTTTCATCACATCCTCCTAATTCATCTCTCTTTCTGATGGACGTTTTGGCTCAGCTGCAGTTGGAGATCCCATAACGTGCTTTTATTCACGAGGAACAACACAAGCATTGTGCATTTTCATTGCAGCGGTATGTAAATGTCATTAGGCATTGCGTGCAATTGTGCATCTCTCTTGCTCTCTGAGTGTGAGTGTGTGTGTGTCCGTATTTAGCGTATTAACTTTATCGGCAGTGCTGTCAAAGGCGCACAAGTCAGCGGCCGCATCTCATTATGGCGTGAGACTCTCCATCTCAATGAGCAATGCAGTGACTGAACACACACGCAAGACACATCCTGCAAAAAGAGAGGGAACTGTGTGTGTGTGTGTGAGAGAGAGAGGGGTGGGCGGGCATGCATAGTGGTTTGTTGATGTTAATCAAACATAGAGCTGCAAATCTGGTGAAATGGGAAACTTTGATCGCACTCAGATGGGAAGAGGTTATCCCACATCACACCAGTACAGAAAGACAAGACCGAATGCTGCAGTGATGCTCTGAACTGGCGATGAAAGGTACAAACGCGCGCTCAACCTCAATGTGCACTTGACCACAGTCTTCACATGATGACCACAACTCATGCATGCTAAAGTAGTCAAAACCCTTGAAAACATAATCCTACCCTAATAACACTGCAAGTGCAGAGAATCAATCTACAACCATTTAAAATCACATTTTAAGACAAAAATGCTTGAATAGCACCAGATTTGGACACTTTGCAGGGCCGTAACCACAAAAAAGACACTGTCCCCCTTAGTTGTCCCCTTTGCGTCCAATGAATTGTCCCAGTTTTGAAAATCGTGGTTTTCACTGTCTAATTCTTAAATTTAAATGTGGTTCCCACAATGCTTGGAAGTTAATTGGTGCTCAAAAGCACGTTTTTACTGAGAATAGTGCAAGAACGAAAACCCCAAATCAGAGGCATTTCAGCACACAAGGTACTTTAGGAAAAAAATAGATTAAGATTAAAATAGCTTAAAATCATTTTTTTTACACTCGTATCTCTGTGTTTTTTGTATAACGCAGTGGATAGACGACTTATTGTGAATTATTATGCACTGTGTACATCGTAATCTGTTGCACTGCGATATAAAGTACCTATGTAGCGATCATGTTAGAAGTGTAACTCACCGATTTGGACACTGCTGGGAAAAGCCCCTTCACCGAGTCCCCACAGCAGCGGAATCAACACCAGGATCCGCATTCTGTCCGAATCAGAACCCGTCCGGACTCATGGATGGATGGATGGAGACGAGAGAGTGCGACGGGAGGGAAATGAAAAGAAATAAATGGGTAATCTCGCAAAGGGAGTTTCAGCAATCCATCCTACAGGCAATCCGTGTGTTCCCCGCAGTATCCACTGGAGAGAGAAGAAGAAGAATCTGTCCGGATGAACGCGCAAGAGTGAGTGAGTGAGTGAGAGAGGGAGAGAGAGAGAGAGAGAGATGCGCGCTCACTCTGCGCTCTTTGCCTCTGAGGTCTTTGGATTTTTAGCTGTGTTTGCTAAGGCAGATACCACTATTACTACTGCTCATACGGCTAGATGTTTAAACAAACCCCTAAGCATACCAATTAAACTTGAGCGTGTAACTCATCCCGCAGCGTTTGTGCTTCAGATTCCTCAAACCATGCGTCTTTACTACACGCGTCTTTACTAAGAGTGATCCAGACGCATCATTTTTACCTACTGAACTAGAAAACAGTGGAAAAATCCCACATGAGCACACTGAAAGAGAGACCTGAACCACAAACAGACTAGAATAATAAAAGAATATCATAGCAATATTATAGCAACGCCCTAGCGACCACATAGCAACACGCTAAAACGCTCACTTCTCACTTACCATAAATTGAAATGTATGTAATATTCCTAAAAGCATAATTTTAGGCATAGAGGTTATTTACTAAGTGCAAACGGCAGTAGATTATTTACACTAAAATAAATGTTTTTTTTTTTCAGACATGGTATGAAATTTAAAAAAGGGAGGAAAAAAGTTTGGCAAAAGGTGGATTCGAACTCGGGTCGAGCGCGATAAAAATCATGCGTTTTACCACCTACACCGCAGCAGCTATTATTTTACGGTTTCCTTTTGTAGTGCTGGCTATCACTTAGGAAAATTAACCGTGGTTTTAATACAAATAAAACCAAAAAACTATGGTTTCTATAGTTAAACAATGGTAACCACAAATTAACCATGGATATGCTACACCAACCATAGTTTAAACATGGTATTTGTAGTAAAACTATGGTTATACGAATGGTAATCAATGCAACAAAAAATATCGTTACTACACTTTAACTATAATAAAACCATAGTTAATTTTCGTAAGGGTAGCAAACACATAGCAACACGCTACAGCACTCACTTCTCACTTACGATAAATTGAGATATATGTAATATTGCAAAAAAAAAAAAAAAACATTGAATGGAATATAATATATAAATGTAAAGATTTTCAAACGAAAAAACAATATTTAAATATTTATTAATAATCATATAACTTATTTTAGGATAGGTACATTGTGTGTGTGTGTGTGTTTTTTTTTTAAACATTTTTAACGGACTCAATATGAGTGAATCACCTTGTAACTGATTAGCAACGTCAGGAGATCTCCATGTATATTAGACATAGAGGTTATTTACACTAAATTCAAATACCAGTAGATTATTTACACTAAAATAAATGCTTTTCAGACGTGATATGAGATTTATAAAGGGATAAAGAAAGTTCAGCAAAAGGCAGATTCGAATTCGGGTCGATCGGGTTAAAAAGACAACAACATGCGCTTTTACCACTGGAGCTGTTATTTGACACGTCTTTTATAGTGTTTACTAGCCCAAACACAAGCTGACCTTATGAAAATTAACCATGGTTTTACTACAAATAAAAAAAATAATAATCAAAAAACCATGGTAACCACAAATTAACCATGGTTTTTGCTACACTAACCATAGTTAAACCATGGTATTTGTAGTAACACTATGGTTATACAAATGGTAATCAATGCACCAAAAAAAAACAAACAAACAAAAAAAAAAAAAACCAAAAAAACATGGTTACTACACTTTTACTATAATAAAATCATGGTTATTTTTCGTAAGGGTGCTACAGTATTTGCACTTAGTGTAAATAGACACTCTGTTTATTTTACTCTTTAAAATAAAGAGTAAAGCAAGACACGCAAGACACGTTCTTTGTGTCCGTTTTCAAACATGCTCTAGAAGCTTGTCTTTGACCCTTGTTTTTATAATTGCCTTTCACGCTAAAACCAGCTCAACTTACAAACGCGCCGCGAGCCCCCCTGCGTTCAGTTCCATCCCAGTGCGCTGCGTCTGTCTGCTTTTGAATGCAAGAACGCGTCCCGCGTGAACGCCCCTGAGGATTCGCGTGCGTTCTTTACAGACACAGAAACATGGTGTTCCAGGGTTAGTGCACATTACTTCTTTCTCCTGTTCTCTTCTGATGTCTTTCTCTCGCGTGCTACACAGTATGAGCTACAATTTCATGTTTCTGCTTCAGTATGGGAGAACAGAATAGAACAGTGTACAGTAGAATAGAACAGAGAAAGATATAATAGTACAGAACAGTGTACAGTACAATAGAATATCATAGGTACAGAGAACAGTAGGACTGAATGCAGTTATTTACAGAATAAGAGAACAGAACAGTGTAAAGTTGAATAGAATATGGTAGAGCAGAATAGAGAACAGTAGAATAGAATGGAGTTACATGGAAAAAATAGAATAGAACAATGTACAGTAGAATAGAACAGAATATAGAACAGTAAAATTGAATGGCGTATAGAGAATAATATAACAGAATGAAACAGAGTACAGTACAATAGAATAGAATAGTGCAGAACAAAGAACAGTAGAACTGAACAATGTTCAATAGAATACACTGAATAGAATAGAAATTAATAGAGAATAACAGAACAGTGGACACCAGAATAGAATAAAACAGAATATAAAAAAAATAGAATGCAATGTAGTTGTACAGAATGAATAGAAAACAGTACAACAGAGTGAAGGTGTACAGAGTATTATAGAATAAAACATTGTACAGTAGAATAGAACAGAACAGAGTAGAGAACAAGAATGGTAAAATAGAGTTGTATAGAGAAAAGAGAATAGAACTGAATAGAGAACAGTATAATAGAATGTAGTTATACAGAATAACAGAATGCAACTGTGTACATTAGAATATAATATACTAGAACAGAATATAAAACGGTAGAATAGAGTGGAGTTGTATAGAACATAATGAAGTAGAAATAGAATTGTACAGTAGACTAGAATAGAAATGAATAGAGAACAGTAGAATAGACTAGAAGTATAGACAATAATAGGATGAACAGTGTACAGTAGACTAGAATATACTAGAACTCAATATTGAACTGTAAAATAGTGGAATTGTATAGAGAAAATAGATAGAACAGAACTGACTAGAGAACAGTATAACAGAATGCTGTTATAAAGAATAATAGAATGGAACAGTGTACGGTAGAATGGAATATACTAAAACAGAAGGTAGAACAATAGAATACAGTGGGGTTGTATAGAGAATAATGGAATAGAAGTGTACAGTAGAATACAATGTAGTTATAGAGAATAATAATAGAATGAAACATTGTTCAGTAGAATAGAATAAAGTAGATCAGAATATGGAACTGTATAATAGAATGGAGTTATAGAGAATAATGGAATAAAACAGTGTTCAGTAGAATAGAATATAGTAGAACAGACTATAAAACAGTAGAATCAAGTTTATAGAGTTATATAGAGAACAATAGAACCGAAGAGTTTAAAATAAAATGTAATAGAACAGAATATAGAACAGCTGAATAGAGTGGACCTGTAATAATGGAACAGAACAGAACAGTGTACATTAGAATAGAATATTAAACAGTTGAATTTAATGGAGTTGTATAGAGAAGAATGGAATGGAAGTGTATACTGTAGAATTAAATGTAATAGAACAGAACAGAGAACTGTAGAATTCATTGAAGTTCTATGCAGAATAATAGAGTGTATAAAAAGAATAGAATAGAATAGAACAGAATATAGAATGGAGTGGAGCTGTAATAATGGAATAGAACAGAACAGTGTACAGTGGAATAAAATATAGTAGAAGAATAAAAAACAGAATTGAATGGAGTTACATAGAGAATAATAAAACTGAAGAGTGTATAGAAGAATAGAATATAATAGAACAGAATATGGAACAATATAATAGAGTGGAGCTGTAATAATGGAATAGAACAGAACAGTGTACAGTAGAATAGAATGTAGTAGAACAGAATATTGAACAGCAGAATCAAGTGGAGTTGTATAAAGAATAATGGAATGGAAGTGTATAGTAGAATAAAATATAATAGAACAGAATAGAGAACTGTACAATTGAATGGAGTTATATAGAGAATAATAGAACTGAAGAGAGTATAGAAGAATAGAATAGAATAAAACAGAATATAGAACAGTAGAATAGAGTGGAACTGTAATACTGGAATAGAACAGAACAGTGTACAGTGGAATAGAATATAGTATTAGAATAGAGAACGGAATTGAATGGAGTTATGTAGAAATTCATAGAATAGTGTACAGTAGAATTGAATAAAATAGATCACAATATAGAATGGATTTATAGAGAATAACAGAATGAAATAGAGCACAGTGGAGTAGAATATACTCAGAATATAGAACAGTAGAATCGAGTGGAGTTGTACAGTAGAATAAAATATAACAGAACAGAAGAGTAGTTTTGAATGTTATGTTGAGAGTTATATAGAAAATAATAGAACCAAAGGGTGTATAGAAGAATAGACTATAATAGAACAGAATGTAAGACAGAGTGGAGCTGTAATAATGGAAATGAACAGAAAAGTGTACAGAGGAACAGAATATAGTAGAAGAATACAGAACGGGATTGAATGGAGTTATATAGAGAATAACAGAACAGAACAAGAGAATAGAATTTAGTAGAACAGAACAGAGTAAAATAGCATAGAATTATATAGAGAATAGTAGAACAGAACAGAAAACAGTAGAACAGAATAGAGTTATATAGAGAATAAAAGAACAGAACAGCAAACAGAACAATAGAATGTAATTGAACTGAGGAGTCTCTCTATTTATAAAACAGAAAAAAATGAATAAAACAAAGTATAATGGATCAAAAAACAGCTGAATAGTTCTAAATGTTACACATGATGCACATAAAGCTAGTTTATAACAGAACAGAGTAGAATGTAATACAAGAATATAGAATTTCTACAGTGTATAATAAAATAGGATAGCAAACTTTACAAGCACAAACATCCAGGCGGTGCAGTTTATTTATTGTAAGCACATCACAGTTAAATAAATGGTGTAAAGTACAGTATAAATGGTATTTGTGCAGGAAAACAGCTCTCTCTCTCTTCCTCTCTCTCTCATCCTCTGACAGAAAACTCTGCCGCCAGAGTATTTGCACGTACAGCCCATAAATCCATCAGGCCTTTTCATTCCACAGCAGCCCGGATCAGTTTCTCCTCAGCGTTCACCTCTCTAAAAAGGTTTTCGTCCCCTCACATATTTATATATTCTCCGGTTAATATACGAGTCGGCGTTTTACTGCTTTATGACATTTGGCTCGTTCCCGCGGCGCGGGTCTCCACGTGGCCACGCGTCAGGCCGCAGCTGTGTCTTATTGCCCATTCATAATCGTTACGGCCTCCGGTGGCACTGACAGACGGATTGTGGAGGCTCCCTCGGTTTCTTTAGAGACTTAAACGACAGAAACTTGTCTCTCGAACGGTTAGATGACGAGAATACGGTGTATGGCTGCTGTAATCATTAAGAGCAATCAGTGAATGGTTCCTGTGTGCAATAGAGTGTGAATGTTGCTGTCCATGGTGCTGAATCTGGACAGACACTATGAGTAACGGCTTGCTTTTTAAGCAATAGTAAGTTAGTAAAATATATATGCATTTTTTAAATATTTATTATTTAAATGTTTTATCATGCATTATATTTATCATCCAACTGTAAATAAGCAATATGTACTTTTATAATACATTAGGTGTTACCAATATTTCCTTAAAGTTGCAGCATGTTATCATAGTAGACTAAACTTTTATTTAAAGAGATCAATGGAAAGTTGAATTCTCCTGATGTCGGAGCACTCGAGGTGTTGTTGTGTCTCTCAGTGAGCAGTACTGTAGTAGTATCTCTGTCTGTGAGGCATTACTTTGATGACTCTCTCAGTGAGGTATAATGACTCTCTCGCTCTCAGTGACTAATGGCCCTCCTGAGATGTTATTAAAGAACTGGATGGCTCTTATTTTAGGGGCATTTCTTTTTACCGCGTTGAGCATGTATTTCGTGGAAGTCGTGAGAGAATTGATGCATGTGAAATCTCTCTCACTCTATATCGGTGTGTTTCTCCACCCCGCTTTACCTTCTACTTTAATACTCTAAAATCAAGCGCTTCCAAAGAAAGCTTTCAAAGGATGTGCCGATCAATGGAGTCTGGAGGGACGTATCGGATCCCAGTGCCAGAGAAAAAGAGATTCAATTTATTGATTAGATCAAAACTAACAAGAGCAATTGGTTCGGTTTCACACAATTTCATGAGAAACTCAACACAAAATAGCTCTTCGCTCAGAGGTTGCTGGTTTATAGCTCA
Organism: Cirrhinus mrigala; assembly: GCA_036247105.1. Lineage (NCBI taxonomy): Eukaryota > Metazoa > Chordata > Actinopteri > Cypriniformes > Cyprinidae > Cirrhinus > Cirrhinus mrigala. Next base: position 33,445,869 of record CM070021.1, read on the forward strand.
GGAGATTTTGAGTTCTCGTTCATGTTTTATTAGGTATAAACTTCCCACTAAACTTACTTTGGTGATGGAATAGACAGAATATCTGTCATACAAAAGCTCTGAAGTAAATGTGAGTATCAGCTCAGATCATATGACCTCGTGCCAATCTAATGAGAAATATTGAGATCTCAGACTTTTCTCTTATGGCTTTTCTGATGTAAAAAAACTTGCTTGGTAGTTCACCTGGTACAGCATCGCACTTTCATTTTGTTCCTGTGAAACACAATAAAAGAGCTCAGAGACTTGTTGAATCAAGCTAAAATGCCATGGTTGCTCCAGCAAATGTTTTTATGTCATGTTTGCTTTGGTTAACACAATCTGTTAGGTTTAGTGTAGGCGCTATGTTATTTTTAAATGCGATAGAGCACAAAACCCATTTACATGGTTTAATTTCCAAAGTAGCGATATGTAGGTCAGCCAATGTAATAAAACGTTGCCAGATTCATGCTCATCTGTTTCAGTTAAAAGTGAACTTACTGCTACTCATTTCACGTTAAAAGCATTGTGAAATGCACATCAACCATCGTAAAAAAAAAAAAAAAACGTTGCCAGATTCACTTTTATTTGTTTTCATATAAATCTGAATGCACTTCTACTGTCACCCAATGAACATTGTACTTCAAACTGTAGCGATTCATACATCAATCGTAAAAAACGTTGCCAGATTTTGAAAATGTTGTGAAATATACGTCAACCACCATAACAAAACGCTGCCAAATTCACTTATTTTTCCGATAAATATGAAATTTAGTGTCACTTAAAGAACATTTCATTTCAAACTGTAGCAATTCATACATCAAACAATCGTAATTAAACATTGCGATAGAACATTTGAAAATAAAATCTTTGAATAAAATCAATCTCCATCACTCACTAGGCATTTCACTTTGAAAGTGTCACAAAATGTACATCAACTATCGTGATAAAACATTTTCAAATGTTGCCAGATTCATGCAGTTTTAATGCCAGTCATTGGATATTTCACTTTGAAAGTGTCGTGAAATGTACGTCAACCATCGTAATAAAACTTTGCCAGATTTAGAAGTTGTCGTGAAATATACGTCAACCACCGTAACAAAACGTTGGCAGATTTTGGAAGTGTTGAGAAATGTACATCAGCGAGTGTCATTAATTTTACGTCAACCGTAATAATAAAATGTTGCCAAATTTTGAAAGTATCATCAAATGTTGCCAGATTTTCAGTTTTGTAAAATGTACGTCAACCATCGTAATAAAACGTTGCCAGATTTTGTCATTAATTTTACGTCAACCGTAATAATAAAATGTTGCCAAATTTTGAATGTATCGTCAAATGTTGCCAGATTTTCAGTTTCGTGAAACGTACATCAACCTTCTTAATAAAACTTTGCCAGATTTTGAAAGTGTCGTGAAATGTACGTCAACCATCATAATAAAACTTTGCCAGATTTGGAAGTTGTCGTGAATTATACGTCAACCACCGTAACAAAACGTTGCCAGATTTTGGAAGTGTTGAGAAATGTACATCAACCATCATAATAAAATGTTGCCAAATTTTGAAAGTATCGTCAAACGTTGCCAGATTTTGAAAGTGTCATGAAATGTGCGTCAACCATCGTAATAAAACTTTGCCAGATTTTGGAAGTGTTGAGAAATGTATATCAAACGTCATAATAAAACGTTGCCAGATTTTGAGTGTCATTAATTTTACGTCAACTGTAATAATAAAATGTTGCCAAATTTTACAAGTATCGCCAAACGTTGCCAGATTTTGAAAGTGTCGTGAAATGTGCGTCAATCATCGTAATAAAACTTTGCCAGATTTTGGAAGTGTTGAGAAATGTATATCAAATGCCATAAAACGTTGCCAGATTTTGAGTGTCATTAATTTTACATCAACCGTAATAATAAAATGTTGCCAAATTTTGAAAGTATCGTCAAATGATGCCAGATTTTCAGTTTCATGAAATGTACGTCAACCTCCTTAATAAAACGTTGCCAGATTTTGAAAGTGTCGTGAAATGTGCGTCAACCATCGTAATAAAGCGTTGCGAGATTTTAAGTGTCATTAATTTTACGTCAACCGTAATAATAAAATGTTGCCAGATTTTCAGTTTTGTGAAATGTACATCAACCTTCTTAATAAAATGTTGCCAGATTTAGAAAGTGTCATGAAATGTACGTCAACCATCGTAATAAAACTCTTCCAGATTTTGAAAGTGTTGTGAAATATACCTCAACCATCAGAATAAAACTTCGCCAGATTTAGAAGTTGTCGTGAAATGTATGTCAACCATCGTAATGAAACGTTGCCAGATTTTGATTGACGGCTTTCACTTTAACTTCACGGGTTTAATGAGAGCTGTCTGTTAAGTCAGGAGCCCTATATATGCTATATCATTACACAGACTAACATCTGTTTTCCGTTGTTTATCATGGGCATAGTCTCCGAACTTTTACTCCAAACTTTCACTGATCACCCCTTCTATGTTTTAATAGCATGAAGAGTTGCCAAATTTACTTAAATTTTTGTCCCCGATAAATCTTGCACCACTTATTTGACGTTTTACTCTAAATGTATCACGAACGTAATAAAACGCTGCTAGATTTATGCTAATCTGTTTCGGATAAAACAGAATGTGCTTTTAGCATAACTCGGGGGACATTTCATTTTCCAAAGTGCCATGCCAGACACACATTCATCTGTTTTGGATAAAACTGAACAAACTTTCACTTTGAAAGTGTCGCCAAACGTGCAAGAAGCAACGTAAATGTCAGCGTTTTTCCACTGAGCCTGTCCTATGTGTTGATCCCCACACACACAGACCGACACTAAAGCCCTCGTGTTTGTGCGAGAATTCAGCTCGTGTCGTAGCACACAGGGCGCTGGAAGGCTAGCATGCAGCATCTGGGTGCTCATCTGCTTCTTAATGACATGCTAATGGCGTTAACGTGCTGCTTGCTGTGGGCGCGAGTGTGTGTGTGTGTGTGTGTGTGTGTGTGTGTGTGTTTCTGTGTGGATATATCAATAAACCCTCACGGGCTGAAGTGCTCTACAGCTGAGCTCGTAACACAGTTCAGCAGTGCATCTGTAAGTCCTGATGTTCTCCCATGATCCTGATTCAGAGCTACACGACTGTGAGTAGACTTTATATTAGAGGATTGATGGTGCTGATGAATTTGAAATGTCAAAATTTCCAACTTCAACTTGTATAAATATGAATGAAATGTATATAAATGACATTTACAAAAGACTTTGTTGATGATCAAACACCTGAAAAGTTGATGCTAACATTGCTCTTTTGTTTCTTTTTACAGTACATCATATTCTGAGCATCAGTGCAACAGAGCCCCTTTATGGTCAGAAGTCAGAGTCGGAATATCTACATCCGACAAATCCACGTACATCCACGCAAGCAGGAACTCTGGCATGTCCAGCGTTCGTGTGTAAAACTGTGGTTTGAGTAAGCGCAGGTGCTCATGAATATTCATCATACGGAGAGAAGGCACCACTGTCTGATCACACGCCGTTAGCATGTAAGTGAGTGAGGGAATCATACAGACAAACCTCATCAGTAACACATGATCACCTTAGTGGAATATATTAGTGTTAAAATGGAATTCCGTCAATCTGTTTCATTGACCGTCATTCCAGAAAAATTACTTTGTCACTCATTCTAAAAATCATGACATATTTTATTATTACTTATTTGCATTTATTTGTTTTTTATGTAAATATTGCTAAGAAAGTGCTAGGGTGTTCTAGAGGCTGAATGGTTACTAGGTAGTTGCTAGGGTGTTATGGATGTTGGGTCGTTGGTAGGCAGTTGCTAAGGTGTTCTGGATGCTGGGTAGTTGCTAGGAGATCGCTAGGGAGTTCTGGATGCTGAATATTTGCTAGGGTGTTCTGGATGCTGCAGAGTTGCTAGGCAGTTGCTAGGGTGTTCTGGATGCTGAATAGTTGCTAGGTGATTGCTAGGGTGTTCTGGATGCTGAATGGTTGCTAGGGTGTTCTGGATGCTGCAGAGTTGCTAGGCAGTTGCTAGGGTGTTCTGGATGCTGGGTAGTTGCTAGGAGATCACTAGGGAGTTCTGGATGCTGAATGGTTGCTAGGGTGTTCTGGATGCTGCAGAGTTGCTAGGCAGTTGCTAGGGTGTTCTGGATGCTGAATAGTTGCTAGGTGATTGCTAGGGTGTTCTGGATGCTGAGTGGTTGCTAGGGGGTTGCTAGGGTGTTCTAGAGGCTGGATTGTTGCTAGGTGGTTGCTAGGGTGTTCTGGATGCTGGGTGGTTGCTAGGCAGTTGTTAGGGTGTTCTGGATGCTGGGTAGTTGCTAGGAGATTGCTAGGGTGTTCTGGATGCTGAACGGTTGCTAGGGTGTTCTGGATGCTGAATGGTTGCTAGGCAGTTGCTAGAGTGTTCTGGATGCTGAATGGTTGCTAGGCAGTTGCTAGGGTGTTCTGGATGCTGAATGGTTGCTAGGGTTTTTTTTGGATGCTGGATGGTTGCTAGGCAGTTGCTAGAGTGTTCTGGTTGCTGGAGTGTTGCTGGCTGGTTGCTAGGGTGTTCTGGATGCTGGGTGGTTGCTAGGCAGTTGCTAGGGTGTTCTGGATGCTGGGTAGTTGCTAGGAGGTTGCTAAGGAGTTATGGATGCTGAATGGTTGCTAGGGTGTTCTGGATGGTGAATGGTTGCTAGGCGGTTGCTAGAGTGTTCTGGATGCTGAATGGTTGCTAGGATTTTCTGGATGCTTGATGGTTGCTAGGCAGTTGCTAGGGTGTTCTGGTTGCTGGATTGTTGCTAGGTGGTTGCTAGGATGTTCTGGATGCTGGATTGTTGCTAAGTGGTTGCTAGGGTGTTCTGGAGGCTGGGTAGTTGCTAGGAGGTTGCTAGGGAGTTCTGGATGCGGAATGGCTGCTAGGGTGTTCTGGATGCTGCGTAGTTGCTAGGAGGTTGCTGGGGTGTTCTTTAATGCTGAATGTTTGCTAGGCGGTTGCTAGAGTTTTCTGGATGCTGAATGGTTGCTAGGGTGTTCTGGATGCTGGATTGTTGCTAGATAGTAGCTAGGGTGTTCTGGATGCTGGGTGCTTTCTAGGCAGTTTCTAGGTTGTTCAGGATGTTGGGTAGTTGCTATGAGGTTGTTAGGGTGTTCTGGATGCTAAATGGTTGCTAGGCAGTTGTTATGGAGTCCTGGATGCTGAATGGTTGCTAGGGTGTTTTTGGATACTAAATGGTTGCTAGGCAGTTGCTAGGATGTTCCAGATGCTGGGTAGTTGCTAGGAGGTTGCTAGGGTGTTTTGGATGCTGAATGGTTGTTAGGTGGTTGCTAGGCAGTTTCTAGGTTGTTCAGGGTGCTGGGTAGTTGCTATGAGGTTGTTAGGGAGTTCTGGATGCTGAATGGCTGCTAGGGTGTTTTTGGATACTAAATGGTTGCTAGGCAGTTGCTAGGGTATTCCAGATGCTGGGTAGTTGCAAGGAGGTTGCTAGGGTGTTTTGGATGCTGAATGGTTGCTAGGTGTTTGCTAGGAAGTTGCTAGGGTGTTTTGGAAGCTGGGTAGTTGCTGGGGTGTTCTGGATACTGGATGGTTTGGCAGGCAGTTGCTAGGGTGTTATGGATGCTGGTCTGGTTGCTATGGTTGCTAGGGTGTTCTTGGTAGTTGAGACTGAAACAAATGTGATACTATATAAATATTGGTTACTGTGTATTTGTGTGTTTAAAACACATTCAGTTTTTTGTACTATTATAGAAAGCTTATAACATTTCATTTTACATTTTTCTGCCAAATATGCATCACATTAGATTTATTAGTTTATGTTAAAATTAAAATTAAAATTTTATATGCAATCATAATATCTCATATAGGCTTAGCTCATATTTTCTCTGTAAATAATGGAGAAAATTTGTCTAAGAAAGACTTTTAATGCCGAAATTACTAACAAATTAAACACAAAGTTCATTTGTTTACATTTCAGATGCTGTTAATGTTGATACTGCCTCTCCAAATGTCTGAAGAAAAATGTCTGTGTGCTGGAACTTTTAACAGGAATACCTACAAAAGCTAATGAGATCACATTGGGATTACAGATCGTGCAATACGAGTCTGCTTTCCAGCGGCAGAAAGAAAGTTTAATGAGTAGAATCTGCTCCGAATGGTGTTTCATAATTACAGCTCGTTCCCTAAAGGACCGGAGCAGCGCGAGACACACCGAACGAGAGAGAACATATGCTAACATCATTTTATGTCTCTTTAAGACAACCGAACAACACGGTCAGCAAAACCAGAGCCGAGCGTGTGGGATTAGTGCGTGTGAAATATGAAAGAGTCAAAATCAGAAAGGGCATCGCTGATTATGAGGAATCTAAAACTTTGCCAGCGCATAAGAGTGTTTGAATTATCTGTGTTCACAGTGGAACTGTATAGCACATAAGCTAAAAGAACTTAATGGTATTGAAACTGCGATGACACATCAGAACGCTTCTGATTGGCTGTTGCATTCATCAGCTCAACAGAAACGCGTGTGATTGGTTATAATGCTCAACGCTTTAAAAACGTGTAAAAAGAAATATGATGCAACATGAGATCTAAATTTAATTACGGTTGATATAATTTCATTTTCACTACATTGCATTTCCAGCCCAAAACTTCCTAGTTCTTGGATGGAGAACTTGTGTTGAAAGTGTGTTGATGTTTTCTTCTCCTGAGGGTTTGTTCTCTTAAGGTAAAAGAAAAATGCAGAGAACAGAATTTCGCTCCTTTGATATTTTGTCCTCAACAGACTGTATTCCCATGATAATTTAGTGCTGAGACTGCAGTTATCGTACTATAAAACAAAGCTGCCACAGCACTTCTTAAATGTATGAAGCTAATAGAGAAGTAATAATGAATTGTAAAGTAATGCTAACGTAAACACTACGTCATAAAGAAAGGAGGTCAGTCATTTAAGGACACAGTTTTATGCAGTGCTAGTTAGAGTTCTGAATATATGCTTTGGCAACAATTTGATTTAATTGCAGTTACATAATTAAATAGAATTAGAAGTAGAAGAATAATTTGTATTTTCTATTCATTTTGATTTATTTTACTATAATAATAATAATGTTACTGGGTAAATAATTTTTATTTTATTTTATTTTAGTTTAGTTTGATAGTCCATCCAGTTTTCTTTTTCATTTCATATGAAATATGCTTAACATCTACATTAATGTTTTCAGCATATTTGGAAGATATTATTGCATAAATATTATAAACAGCAACAATAACCAGAATTTTTAATAATGTAAAATATCTCTAAATTTGGATTATTTATCATTACATTTTTTTTTATTGTAAACAAGTTTAATAGTCCATCCAGTTTTTTTTTTATTTAATAAGAAATTCGCTTAAATATTACACATAAATATTATATACATTAATTATTATTAGCAATAACAATAATATTAAATCATATAAAATGCAAAATGTCCTCCAAATTTGGATTATTTAATTTTATTTTTATTTTATTATTTTATTTTATTTCGATCAAGTTTAACAGTCCATCCTGTTGTTTTTGTTTCATTTCATAAGAAATACGCTTAACATCTACATTGCTGTTTTCAGGATATTTCAAAGATATTATTAAATAAATATCATATATAATTATTATTATTAACAATAACGATAATATTAAATAATATTAAGTGTAAAATGTCTTCCTAATTTATTTTATTTTTGTTTTATTTAATTTAATGTTATTTTGAGCAAATTTGCTCCGTCCATTCAGTTTTTAATTTTATTAACATTTTATATGATATAAAATTATTATTATTAGCAACAACAACAATAGCGATAATATTAAATAATATAAAACATCTTCCAAATTTGGATTATTTTATTTTATTTTATTTTATTTTATTTTATTTTATTTTATTTTATTTTATTTTATTTTATTTTATTTTATTTTATTTTATTTTATTTTGAGCAAGTTTGACAGTCCATCCAGTTTATTTAATATATTTTATTTCCAAGTTTGACAGTCCATCCAGTTTAATATATTTTATTTCCAAGTTTGACAGTCCATCCAGTTTATTTTAATATATTTTATTTCCAAGTTTGACAGTCCATCCAGTTTTTTAAATTTTATTTTATTTCATAAGAAATACGCTTAACATCTACATTACTGTTTTCTGCATATTTGGAAGATATTATTACATAAATATTATACAAAATTATTATTATTAGCAACAACAACATTAACAATAATATTAAATAATATAACATGAAAAATGTCTTCCAAATTTAATTTAATTTAATTTAATTTAATTTTATAATTATAATATAATAACATTTTATATTGAGCAAGTTTGCCAGTCTGTCCAGTTTTTTTTTTTTCTTCATAAGAACTATACTTAACATATACATTACTGTTTTAAGCATAAATGGAAGATATTATTACATAAATATGAAATACAATTATTATTATTATTATTATTATTATTATTATTATTATTATTATTATTATTATTATTATTATACATAATATACAATGTAATATGTCTTCCAAATTTGGATTATTTTATTTTATTTTTTAAGTTTGACAGTCCATCCAGTTTTTTGTTTTTTTTTTCACAAGAAATATGCTTTACATCTACATTACTGTTTTCAGCATATATGAAAGACATTGTTACATAAATATTATATACAATTTATTATTATTTGCAAAAACAACAAAAATAACAATAATATAAAATAATACAAAAAGTCTTCCGAATTTTATTTTATTTTATTTTATTTTATTTTATTTTATTTTATTTTATTTTATTTTATTTTATTTTATTTTATTTTATTTTATCAGAAATATGCTTAACATCTACATGACTGTTTTCAGCATATTTGAAAGATATTATTACATAAATATTAAATACAGTTATTATTATTATTATTATTATTATTATCATAAATAATATAAAATGTAATATGTCTGGATTATTTTATTTTATTTTGAACAAGTTTGACAGTCCATCCAGTTATTTTTATTATTATTATTATTTTTTAAATTTCACAAGAAATATGCTTTACATCTACATTACTGTTTTCACCATATTTGGAAGATATTATTACATAAATATTATATACAATTGCTATTATTACCAACAACAACAACACCAATAACAGTAATATTAAATAATATAAAATGTCTTCTATATTTTATTTTTTATTATTTTATTTTATTTTATTTTATCAGAAATACGCTTAACATCTATCAGTATATTGCTGGAAAATTAAAATAAAAAAACTGAAGTTACAATCAAACTTGTCCACACCCACAGTAGTTTAGAGATCTAGATTTGGTGTTTATTTATTTATTTAGTACATCACTGTCAGAGTACATACTTCAAAAGTGTTTGCAAAAATGGCAGTCCGTGATGATTGAGAAAATCCGACGTTCCAACACACGCTGTAGTTGATCAGTTAGACTCTCAGACAGACAGTTTGGCTGCTTGACTTCATTCCATCACAGCTCTTTCCACACCCTCAAACAGTTTAAAGTAACTGTCTGGTTTTCGTAAAGAGAGTCGTTATGCTCTTCACGATGTTTTCGGTGCTTAACGCTCCTCTCTCGCGCGCCTCGGCGTTAAGTATGCATGATGAAGCCAGAACCATGGAGAAGAGGAGGAAGACGGGATGAAGAGCGGATGAATAATTGATTGGCGTTTGGCAGCCCGAGGCTCAGGCATGCTGTGCCGTTTTGTGGTGCATTGTGGGTAAACTCTCTGCGTGCTGTGTCTCGGGCGTTTTGGCTTCTCCGTGGCGACCGGATAAAGTTGCAAAACAACACGGAGCGTTTCTGGGTGTCTCCGGTCGATCCTGCGGTCGGGAGCTTGAGCTAAACGCTTTTATCACTGCGGAAGCTGCTGCGGCCGCATGACTCCGATTAGCTGTTTTATGGACTTAATTAAGATGTGATTCTTAAATGAAACAGCTCCAGTTTAATGGGAGATTTACAGAAGGATGTGCTGAAAGCAAGAACACACACGCGCACACACGCCGAGGCTGTTTTTGTGTGATTAGTTAAATATCTTGAAGTGTTTCTGAAGGCTCTGTTATCAGTGAAGTGAAGATGAGTCTAATGCCTGCCGTTAGTCAACCTGCAAGCTGTTACTATCTGTCTCTCTCTCTCTCTCTCTCTCTCTCTCTCGACTGAATATCATAGAGATCTTGGACTCTTCTGACTTGAGCCAGTAAGCAGTCGGCTATAAACTGATCCAGACATGCTAGCGAACCTCAGAAGACCCACCGAGAACACATTAGAAGCTATATATCAACTCTCTGACAACCATCTATAGCTCAAAACCATTTATTTAAATAATCAAATTTTCAAAATGCATTTATGCAAATATTTATGCAAATGCATTTTCTCAGAAAAAATGTGCGTGTGTGAGTGAAATACTTTATATTATATATAACATATGAATAATATACCAAATCGCATTTCTTTTATATATAATATAAAAAAAATTATAATACAAGAATATAATTTAAGTAATTTAGGTTTTACAGTAATAATAGAATTTTTTTATTATATGTATAAGAGAGTTTTTGAACAGTAAGAAGTCTCTTTTGCTCACCAAGCCTGCATTTATTTGATCCAAAATACAACAAAAGCAGTAATATTTGTAAAATATTTTTAGTATTTAAAGTAACTGCTTTCTATTTGAATATATTTTAAAACATAATTTATTCTTGTGATCAAAGCTACATTTTCAGCATCATTACTCCAGTCTTTAGTGTCACATGATCCTTCAGAAATCATTCTGATTTGCTGCTCAAGAAACATTTATTATTATTATTATTATTATTATTATTATTTAAAACAGAAATTAATACTTTTATTTAGCAAGGATGCTTTAAATTGACCAAAAGTGATGATAAAGACATTTATAATGTTACACAGGATTTCTATTTCAGATAAATGCTGTTCTTCTGAACTTTCTATTCATCAAAGAAACCTGAAAAAAACAATAATTTTAAATTAAATAATTAAATAATTTCAAATTATTTAATAAGTAAATTATTTTAAAAATTCATGAAAAAATAATAAATGTATTTTTAGCAGCAAATCAGAATATTAGAATGATTTAATGACGCTAACATTTGCTGCAAATTAAATAATGATGCTAAAAATTCAGCTTTGAAATCACAGGAATAAATGACATTTTAAAATATATTCAAGTAGAAAACAGTAATTTTAAATAGTAAAAATATTTCAGTTTTTTTCAGTCTTTGCTGTACTTCGGATCAAAAAAAATGCAGGCTTGGTGAGCAGAAGAAACTTCTTTAAAAAAAATTAAAATCCTATTGTTCTAAAACTTTTGTAGTGTGTGTGTGTATATATATATATATATATATATATATATATATACATATATAAACGTAGTTTTAAATGAATGTATATATTTCTATATGTATATATTCATATATATTTAAAAGTATAATATTACAAGAATATTAAGTATAATAATAAAAAAATAATTTATTCTTTTTTTCCCTCCTAAGAAATTTTGATTCTTTCTTCTGAGGTTTAACAGGAGCTTTTAGATTTTATTAGGCTGTTAAGAAAATGACACTTAATATTTTTTTGTAATGCTTTTTTCTGAGCGTATCATGTAATACTCTCTCTCTCTCTCTCTCTCTCTCTCTCTCACACACACACACACACACACACACACACACACACACACACACAAACACACATACACAATGTTTATAATGAGGAGAATCACGTCTGTTCTTAATGGGTTATTTTTCTTTTGTGCCGGGATGAAAATGTCAAATGCCAGTCAGAGGAGAGCTCCTGCCAACATCCAAAGGGTGAGTGTGTGTTTGTGTGTGTGTTTGTGTGTGTTTGTGTGTACTAGTTGGTTTGAAGTGACTGTGATTTAAGCTTCACAAACCCTCTCCACAGGTGTGTGTGTTGATGTGCTTCAAGCTGTTTCATGCATGACACACATCCAATATATTCACACACTTCAGATCAAGAGTGCAAGTTATATTTTTAATTTAACTCTGCAGAATTCCTTACTTCAACATTGAACATGCTTTTATTAAAAAAATACATTCTCACAGATAATAAAGATTTCATTGCATCTCTTAAATCATGAACATGTTTAGCTGGTATAAGCATATAAAGCAAAACAATTACAAGGCCTAAATTTAAGATGTATTTGAATTGCATATGATGATGCATGTTTATCAGTTCAAATACATTAATCTTAGATTAGGCGTAAATATTTTCTCAGTATGTTGTGCGTCTGTTGATTTCCTTGCCTTCATCTCCGATATTTTAATAACGGAAGCGTTGACAGTCTCCAAACGCTCACAGACACGCCTCTAATTAATAGACATGACATGAAAATTAGGTGATGAATATGCAAACGCTGCATTTTATAGCAGAGCCTGTTTTCATTACTGCACAGTGTGAAAACACACAAACACACACAGCGACACCAGACACACAATGTGTGTGTGTTTGTTTATTAATGAAATGCACTTCTGAGAAATTCAGAGCCTTTAATCATCTCTCGTTGTCAGTCGTGCTGAATTATTGTGGTAATATGATTTTGTTTAAGTGTGAGAGGTGAATATGTCATCGATTGTAAAGGTCTGTGCTGTAAATGAGAAACTATTTTGCCTGAGACATATTGCTTGTGTATATGCGGATGACTTGTTATACTTTTCTGTTATTTTTGGAAAATATTACCTGCTTAATATCTTTTGTGTTCCATAGAAAAAGTAAATCACACGGGCTTGGAACAACATGAGGGTGAGCTCATGATGAGATTATTATCTCTAGATTATCCATAGTCTAAGTCCCATTATTTAATATTAATGTAATGCATAATATTGCTTCCTTCAGTGAAAAGGTGGTCTGAATCAGGAGAGAAATTTGCATAGATCAACCACCGTTTACAACACAACCAACACAAACAGTCTTTTCAACCACATTATAATCATTATTTCTGTGTTACAGACATTTAAATAATAGAAGTACTGGGATAAAAGTTTATAGTTTGGGTATAAACACTTATTGTCTACAGTAGCGATTAAAAAACTAAAGTATCTTAACACGTGTATGTATAGTAACACTTAAGCAATGAACAGTTTGTCAGAACCACTAGTAAATTACGTTATTTTGTTTAGTTTTCTAATCTTTTTTTTTTTTTTTTTCTCCAGAATCGTGAGAGAATCATGGTCTCCAAATTATTAAAAACTGGGCTTTTCAATTTATCCAGAATCGTGAAGCTCTTGTTTAAATGTTGTTTATTACTGCATATAATTCATTAAAATGGAAGTTTAATATCATAAAGTTCAAAATGCACCTACATTTTTTTTTGCATTTTGTCTTTTTCAGTTGAATAAAAGACTATTTTCCCTATATATTTCATCATTGAGGATTTCTTAAGAAAAGTTTAAATCTCGTCTCGTCTCGTTCTCGTGAACTCAGTCTCATGTCTCGTCTCGTCTCGTGGGATAAGTGTCTCGTCACACCCTTACACTGTAAAAAACAATTTGTTGAGTCAACTTAAAATAATTTGTAACCTGGCTGCCTTACAATTTTAAGTTCAGTCAACTCAAAAAAAGTTTATTCAACTTGAAATGTTAAATGATACAAAGTGACAACTTAGATATTTGAGTTGAATCAACTTAAAATTTTAAAGCAGCTGGGTTACTTACCCATCTGTTTAGTTTAAGTTTTTACTTAGTACAACTTAACATTTCAAGTTGGATAAACTTATTTTAGCTGACTGAACTTAAAATTTTAAGGCAGCAGGGTAACAAATTATTTTAAGCTGACTCAACAAATTGTGTTTTTTATTTTTTACAGTGTAACATTAATTAAGATTAATAAATGCTTTAATAAGGTGAGACACTGCAGGTGAACTAATAGCTATCGCCTTACCCAGTTGATTGATTACATTTATAAATGCAAACATTTTTTTGTATTACAAGTTTTCTAAAATTTACATTTAAATATGCGAATGATGCATTATTTAATGAAATAGTGCTAATTTGCATAAATGTCTAGTACAAAAATGTAAACACTGGATGAAGTCTGTTTTAAAATTCTTGTTTTAATTTTTTTGACATATTAAAGTCAAATGTATTTACAGACGGAATCTCATTTTGTCACTCGATAATTCAGGAAATACTTAGAACAGACAGAAAACAATACATTTTTCAAATTTTTGGGGGTATAAAATCAAGCAAATTATATATGAACATTCCCTCTGGAAAAACCTTCAGGATATAGACAGGAATGAAAAATGTAAAGTTTTGGTGCTACTAAAGTTGACATTTATGGCTCATTGTAGAAGAAAAACGGCTTTTAAAAATATGTATTGCAATTGAAATCTGTTGATACAAATTGATAGAAGTGCTATAAAAGAAACACTTATCAGTGTCTTTTGGATGTTTTCTTCCACTACAAACACTTTATGAAAACCCAAAAAGCCTAAAATCTCAAACTTGACAGGTGCATGAAAAAATAAAAAAATCTAAATGGCCAGATTATGTTAAAATAATGCAGTTAACTAATGGAACCTTATTGTAAAAAGTTATTTTTTATTAATGTTGTGCATTCATGATGTGAATAATCATAGTCCGCCATGATAAATGTTGAATAAAACAGCGTTTATTAGGCTATTAATATAGTATGACTAGAGTCTTCAGTAGATTTGTCAAAATTAAAGTGTTAAAGCGTGTCCTTTATATGCACTGTCACATAAGGAAACATAACTAAAGCAGCAACCGTGCCAGCATTCACCCTCTCTGGAGTGTGTGTGTGTGTGTGTGTGTGTAAAGGAAGCCCACAGGCATCTTTATCCTGCTCAGATCTGACCAGGCCGGGCTGCAGCTGGGTAGTTCTGGCCCTGAATACTCACACACACTCATACACACTCAAACACACACACACACTGGAGCCGGAAAGGGCCCAGGCTATACACACGCTGCCAGTCCACACAGCTGAGCGGAAGATAAGATACGCGTGCCTCTCTCTCTGTCTGTCTGACTCTCTAGATTTCTTAAAAATGAACACATTTCTGTTTCTTCTGCTTAGTTTTAATATAATATAATTAGTGGTGTCATTCGATTTAAAAAAAAAAAAAAAATTAACTACTTAATCACATTTTTTCTGAAATTAATCATGATTAATCCCACCTAACATTAACATTTTTAATTATACTTTTATATTGCAATAATTTCACATTCAATCTTCAAATGAACATAGAAACAACATAAAGGAAGTATATTTTTTATATTTGTTTAACCCTTTAACTGTCACTCCCATTTTTGAACACTATCCAGACTTAAATTTTTATAATTCATGAATGAAAACATTTTGTAATATGATTCTGATGTACATTTTCCATGGTAATGCAATGTCTGATTTTAAAATGCCTTTCAAAGGATGAATTTTGAAATTTTAAGCTTTGAGCTGATATATAATTTCTTATGATGTCTAAAACGTGAAAGGGAAAAAGGCAATGAAGAAAGTCTTTTGTGACAAAGGTCAGATTTCATGTTATGATATAGATTTTTTTAGTGGCACTCTTGACATATATTAATCTATTACTTTTCCTACATAATTTCTAACACAAAAATATGGTAAAATATCTATTTAGGAGACGATGTATAGTTTGTCATGATTAGATTAGGATTTATTTGGAATATGATGTCTCTGTTAATTTTTTCTTAATATTTAACCATTGACTATAGCCAGGGGCGTTTCTAGGATTTGAAAACATCCGGGGCTGGTGCCAAAACATTGGATCATGAACTGATTGTGTGAGCAAAGTCATATTATGTTCCTTTCGATTTTAGTTCATTTGACAGATACTTTGCCAAAGCAGTGACACAAAACGTTGTTACACTATGAAAAATAGTAAATAGTAATCACTGCAAATAGCAAACATATCAAAGTATTATAACAAAATTGTTACTTTACATAAATACATTACACAAATAAAATAATAAATTTGAAAATGTATTTACAACTGTAACAAATGTATATGTGCATGCAAAAAAAGAGGGCCCCATTTTTTTTTTCAGTTTTAAGTTTGATTTTGAAAAAAAAAAAATCATGAATTGTCTCCATATAATGGACTTCAATGGTGCCCTCAAGTTCCAAAATGCAGTTTAAATGCAGCTTCAAAGGGCTCTAAACAATCCCAGCCGAGGAAGAAGGGTCTTATCTAGCAAAACGATCAGTCATTTAGGAAACAAATTGACAATTTATATACTTTTTAACTTCAAACGCTCGTCTTGTCTAAGTCTGCGTGAACTCTGTTTTTTCCAGTTCAAGACAGTTAGGATCCGTCGAAAATCTCGTTTTCTTCCCCAACTTCAAAATTGTCCTACATGGCTGCAGAAGTACCGACCCAGTGTTTACGAATGAACATGCAAAGAAGATCAAACGCGCTTTACAAAAGAAAAAAAAAAAAGGGTAAAACAGTGATGTAGGACGATGTAGATTTGGACGTTGAAGAAGAAAATGACACGGGAGTTTTTTGACATACCCTAACTTTATTGACCCGGATATATACAGACTACGCATGCGCATCGCAGAGACAAGACAAGCATTTGAGTTTAAAAAGTATACAAATTGTCAATTTGTTTGCGAAAATGACTGATCATTTTGCTAGATAATACCCTTCTTCCTCGGCTGGGATCGTTTAGTGCGATTTGAAGCTGGATTTAAACTGCATTTTGGAAGTTCAAAATCACATTGAAGTCCACTATATTGAAAACATTCCTGGAATGTTTTCTTCAAGAAATATAATTTCTTATTGACTGAAGAAAGAAAGACATGAACATCTTGGATGACAAGCGGGTGAGTAAATTATCTGTAAATTTTTGTTCTGGAAGTGGACTTTTCATTTAATAATAATTAATAACGATTATTTTGATAATTTATTATATGTATTTAGATTAAATTTAAATTAATTTAGACATGTTTAATATATTAACTAAATTATTATTATTAATTATTATTAGAAAAATGTAAAAGTTGTCCAAATGAGCTTCTTAGCCATGTATATTACTAATCAAAAATAAAGTTTTGATATATTAATATAAATTTATTAAATATCTTCATGGAACATGATTTTTACTTAATATCCCAATGATTTTTGGCATAAACGAACTGTTGGTTATTGCTACAAATATACCCATGCTACTTAAGACTGGTTTGTGGTCCAGGGTCACATATTAGTTTAACATTTGAAGGCTCATAGGGAAGATTTGCATTGCAAAGTAACTTCTTTTACACTTTCAGTTACATTTTAAGATTTTGCATAAGCATAATTAACGTTTTGGGAATGTTTTTTGATTTGATCCACATTTCATTATTGCACACTTTGTCTATGGCAGCCCATTTCTGCCACTAGATAAAAAAAATAAGAATGGTTAATTGTGACTTTTTATCTCAGAATTCTGACTTTTTTCACCATTTTAGGTTTACATCTCTCAATTCTGACTTTTTTCTCAAAATTGTGATATAAACTCACAATCGTGAGTTCTAAAGTCAGAATTGTGAGATATAAACTCGCAGTTCTGAGAAATGAAGTCAGAATTGCATGATATTAACTCGCAATTGCAAATAATAAAGTTGGAAACTCCCATTTCCATCACTAGATAAAAAATAAGAAAAGGTAATTGCGACATTTAATCTCAGAATTCTGCCTTTTTTTCCACGATTGCAAATTTTCGTCTCGCAATTCTGAATTATTACTCAAAATTGTGATATAAACTTGCAATTCTGAGAATTTAAGTCAAAATTGCATGACATAAACTTGCAGTTGCAAATAACATAGTTAGAAATGCAAGACAAATTCGCAATTCTGAGAAATAACGTTGCGGTTTTAAAAAATAAAGTCAGAACTGCAAGATATAAACATACAATTCTGAGTTTTTTATGTATTTTATAGTTTATGTCTACAAAATTGGACTTTATAACTTGCAATTGTGAGTTTTTATTTCACAATTCTGACTTTATTTCTTGCAATTGTGAGTCTATAAAAACTAATTCTGAGAAAAAAAGTCGCAATAACCTTTTTTTTAAGTTTTTTTTTTTTTTTTTTTTTTTTAATCAGTGGCGGAAACAGGCTTCCATACTTTGTCACAGTTTTTGCATCTCCAAAAAGTCCCTTTAAGGTAAGTGAGTTCACTATCTTTCAAAACTTTGATGCCAGTTACATTTTTTTAAATGTTTTTTAAAGCAGTTTCTTCTGCTCACCAAGGCTGCATTTATTTGATTAAAAATACAGTAAAAACAGTAAAATTGTGAAATATTATTACAAATTAAAATAGCTGTTTTCTGTGTGAATATATTGTAAACTACAATTTATTTCTGTGATCAAAGCTGAATTTTCAGCATCATTACTCCAGTCTTCAGTGTCACCTGATCCTTCAGAAATCATTCTAATATGCTGATTTGCTGCTCAAGAAACATTTCTGATTATTATCAATGTTGAAAACAGTTGTGCTGTCCAGTATTTTTGTGGAAACTGTGATACACTTTATTTTTCAGGATTCACAGATGAATAGAAAGTTCAAAAGAACAGCATTTGTTTAAAATAGAAATCTTCTGTGACATTATAAATGTCTTTACTGTCACTTTTGATCAATTTTATATGTCTACTAAAGAACTGTTCATTTTATAGCCATTTAATCATCCAAAGCAGTAGTTAATTAGTTATCTGTTTGGCTAGTCTGTGTTTAGTTCATGCACTGTAAATATCTAATTGCATGCAGCATCAGCAGACTGTGCTGTTTCTGCAAATGTTCACACAGCTGCGATGATGCACGAGAAAGGAAAATGCTTCATGCGCAGACCCAAAATGTTCACCAGTGTCACAACTAATCAACTAGCTAGACCTAAAGTGTGCAAAAATGACATCTGGAACAATATTTGGAGAAAATACGGACTTAAGAGATTCTCAGGACATGAATTCCTCATGCAAAACAGCGAAATGCTTTTTATGCAAATCTGTTTGGTGATTTTTACCCTTCATTTGTGTGTGTGCATGTGTGTTTTTGTACATATGTGTGTGTGTGTGTGTGTGTGGCCACCTGACGAACGTTCCCTCTTGTATTGTTTGACATCCTCAGCCTGCTGTTCATGATCACCCAGAGCGCCTGCAGTCGCGCGTGCGTTCGCTCACTGAAGAATAACGCTATTTTAAGACACAACACACACAGCTTAAGGCTTTTGTGTCTCATTCTATTTGTCCCATTCAGGAGTGTGTGTGTGTGTGTGTGTGTGTGTGTGTGTGTGTGTGTGTGTGTGTGTGTGGGTTAATATTCAGGGAACTCACACTTCATTGTGTTTGTGTGCTGATGTGTTTAAAGAGATAATTCAGCCAGAAATGATCATTCTGTTGTCATTTACTGTCCTTCATGTCGATCTAAACCTGTATGATTTTCTTTAGTCTGTAAGACACAAAAGGAGATTCATATTCTGTAGTTTTCAAATCACGCACATATTGATCAGTAATAAAAGCACAAAGTGTTATTTTACCTGGAAGACCTCACAACATCTTACACAGAAAATGTAAAAAAAATAATGTCTTTTTTAATAAATTTAATTTTTAAAATAATATTTATTCACAGAATAACACATTTTTATTTATTAAATTATTTATGAATTTGAATTAATGTTAATTTTTTAATTAATTTATTAATTAAGTTTAATTATAATTTTTTTCACATTTTTTAATATTTATAAATTTCTTAATTTAATTTTAATTAAATTAATTTGACTCTTAGTTTTTATATATACTGTG